>OZ007590.1:176046889-176583476 GCA_963931845.1 Maratus michaelseni | reverse complement strand
CTCAAGGTGATTTTTTTAAAAATCTTAATTCATATATGAATATTGAAATTTAAAAAAAGTTTCATTTTATTTGAAAATACTTGAGAAATGTCTAAATTAAATATTAATTCAAAATGATTGTTCAGGCAAAACCAAGCAAGCATAAATAGTAATGTAATTCATAAATAGTAATGTTGTTTTATTGCTAATGCTTTAGTTAAAATGTATATATATTTAATTTTAATCCCCTATACCAGTAGCTCCTAAACTATGGGTTGAGATGCACTGGTGAAAAAAGTTTTGGGAATCTCTGCTATATGAATATCTAATGATATTTTCATAGCTTAATATAATGGAGAATATTTTTTAAAATTGTTTTTTACTTCCTGATCACATGTACATTTTTAGTAGCTTGCACTTTTATGAATTGTAATAAAAATTTTTGAAATAATATATTTTAAGTGAAAATAGTTTTTACTAATTATATTTTAAAATGTATTTGAAAGAACAAAATATGTAAAATACTTTAAAACCAATTGTGATGTAATTAATTTATATTTGAATGATTCCAGAACATTTTTTAGGAGTTGTATAAATAATTAAATATTGAAATGATAGGATGATCTTAACTTGCACACTATTGCATTGTGAATCAGGAATAACAAAGTGATTGCATTATTTTGGTCAAAAACAATACTTGGAGAAATTAAATATGAACTTCTTACTTAAAAGTGATCTGGAAGACAATTAAAATTAAGGCTATAAAAGAGGAGACTTGTATTGTGGTAAAATCCATCTTTATTCACATCGAAAATTGGAGAGGAAGGAATTCAATTTGTCTCTTTCTTGGTCACTGCATTCCATTAAATAAATAAATAAATATATATATATATATATATACAGTAGAACTCCAATTATCCGAACTCCAACTATCCGAATCGCTTTCAGAATTTCAGAGAAAAAAATTAAGACGGAAACTCACTGCGATTCGCAAAATAATGATTCTGGGTACTTTTCCGTTATACCGACTCCATGCCAAAATGTATGCTAATGCATAATGTATGTAAATGTATGTATGTATGTAAATATATGTAAATGTATATATCTAAATATATGTATTAAATGTATGCTTGGCGACAATGGTGTCCGTGTAACGGAGAAGTACCTGATTCTGTCTACAGGCGCTATCGTCCTTCCCTCCGCGATATAGGAGATGGGTGGTGTCTATGTGTGATTCGTCAGAACACAGATTTCAAATTCAGAATAATGATGAACTTAAATATACAGTGAAACCTCTCTAAGGAGACCACTCATTAGACCATAAAAAATCGGTCTTTCAGAGAGGTGGTCTCTGAATAGAGGTGATGGGTAAAGCAAAGTTTCGTGAAATGCATATTACAAAAAAATTTTTTATTGAATTATTTTATTATATTTCATGTCTATACAGCTTTAAAGAAGGAATTAATTGTAGTTTGCTTTGATTTTAACAATTTCTCATTAACAATTTTTGTTTCTAAACGTTCTTTGATCTCTTTAAACAAATTATTAATCTTAGTATAATCTCTAGCAGGTATGGAACTTTCTATCAATCTATTGATTTCAACAAGTGTTTCTTGACATGAAATAGAAGCTTTTACTGGCGGAAGTTCGTCATCTAAATCAGAAAGGGCTCTTAAAATAGATTTAAAAAATTTTCGATTGTAGTATCATTCATTTTTATAAATTATTGTAGAATTTTTTTAAGATAAAAGTTTTTAAATCTTACCTTTGTCAAGATTTTTAATCATAAGATTCTCCCAGTCCTCAGATAAATCATCGTAACATCCAAGAGCATCCTCATATTCATGTGATTTTGGGTCATAATCAACTTTAGCTGCGTTTGATAGCTTAAAAAAATACTCCTGCACTTTACAGGTGTCTGTTACTTAATTCTAGAAAAGGCGACAATAGCCCTTCTCCCAACAACACCAACTTATCTTTCCGTAACCATAGTAACATTAAACATGCACGAGACCCAGCGTTTTCCTCTTAAACGGGAGGGGGGGGGGGTGAGAAATTACCTTGATTCATCAGGTCTAAGGAAGCAAACTTACTGAGCATGTTTTCCGGAAATGAGTGGAATTTCAAGATTTCCCCATACAAAGAAAAGTAATTCTACTCTTCGACTGAAAAGTGGTCTTTCAGGGAGGGAAACTGGAAATAGTGGTCCTTTAATGGAGGAAAATTAACATTGATCTTATAGCCAAAAATTTTAGACCATAAATAAATGGTCTTTATGAGAGGTGGTCTCCTTATAGAGGTGGTCTTTCAAGGAGGTTTCACTGTATTTTTAATACTTGGAAATATTTCAATAGAAAATTATTCAATTATTGATGCTGGATTCTCTATGGTTTCGTTTTTCCCCCAGGGTTGGTGGCTCACGGGGAAAATATTCCCCCTTGTGCTGCGTTTGTAGCCTTGCCAACATGTTATAGTGAGAAGTGCCAGGCTGGGTGTCGTTCCAAGTGGTCCAGTTGGTAGAACGTCAGTGCGCTATACTGATGACCCGAGTTCGAGTCCCGGCTTGGATACTTTTTAAATATGTTGGCTATACGCCTTTTAAACAACTAAAATTTGAATATGATGATGAACTTATTGAAATTGTGAGAGAAGAAAGTTTCGAGGAAGAGGATGACCTTAATGTCGAAGTTGAAGCAAATACAGGGCCATCAGCTAGTGAAGCATTTGCCGGCCTTTAAACTGCGTTAAAGTGGATGGAGCGTCAGCCCGAGTGTGTCTACATGCAACTTCTCACTGTCAAGCGGATGCGCGACTAGGCTGCCCGAAAACGGTTGAAGACTGTCAAACAGCTTACTTTGACGGAGATGTTCAGCAAGCAATGACTTTCATTTACAGTACAGTATGTACATACTGTGCTAATCTACAGCACTTGTAAGTACGCTTAACATGAAAAAGGTGTTGTCTTTGCATTTAATTAATTAAAAGATCTTTTTCTTTAAAAATAGCTTTTTCTCCCATTTTAAACATACGTACAATAATTAAAATAGATCCCTTTTTTTGGGAAAAAATCCAATTATCCGAATTTTTGATTATCCGAATGGGGTCTGGTCCCAATTGATTCGGATAATATATATATATATATAACTTAATGTAAAATTAAACCATTGAAACATAAGAAATTGACCATACACAATGAAATCACAATACCAGATAGCAGAGTCAAATTACAAATTAAATTATGTAGTCCTAATAAATAAAATATTATTAATTCAAATGAAAAAACAAGAGTATAAACACAAATGAAAGCTTTATAATGTAATTCACTTTTTCAAGGGCAGGGAATCTACAATTATAAGCAAAGAACAATAGTTTTCTGTAGATAACACCAGCTTTATGCCAAAAATCATGTTATCTCGCTGCCCAAACGATCGTTAAAACAGGATTAAAAAACAAGAAAATCTTTTAAATGGAATATTATAAATCAAAAAAACAATTTAAATAAGAGAAAAAAAAAAGTTTTATACTACTTACATTAAATATTTACGTATTTGTTAACTATATTCCTATTAGCACATGTTCAAAAATTGTATTTAACGAAAAAGGTTAATTTAACAGTTAAGAAATATATCTTTGAAATCATAAATTGTAAACAACGGTTGCAGTTATAATAGATTTAACTACAGATATTACTACATTTTTTCAAGATAAAAAGGGAAAAAAATAAATAAAATAAAAACTATTAATTAATTACTATAATGTTAATTAAATTACATTATATATAATATTACTGGAAAAATTAAAATTTATATCATAAGAATATCACTCATTTTCTATAAATTCCATCTAGTATTATATTTAAAACTACGTATAAATTACTTAGTGTAAATGCATATCATAATTTTTGATGCTGCCATCTAGTGTGATTATATTAAAGCTATGTATTTTTAGTTCTAGATAATTTTTATATATAAATCTAATTGAAGATTCCATAGAATAATTTAAAACTTGGCGTTTGACATGTGATATGATGAAAGTCTTAGAAAATATTGCATTCAATTAACTGAGCAAACTCTTTAAAATTTATGTAAAATATTCTGCATCACATCACTAATCTTTATCATTTCACACAAATGCTAAAATGATTTGAACATCGGCAAGTGAAATGAAAGTTCTGATCAAACGGAAAGTCGCACTGAAGACAAAATAGTAATAACACTACATTGTCAAATTGAGTTTTGTCTTCTTTTCACTAAAAAATGCATTACATCCATATAAATACGGACAACACGGGGCAATTAAAGTTAATGATCAGAATTTTTTGAAGGGATTTGTTAAATGAAGAAATTATAAACAAATGAATTGTAGAATTTATTGCAAGACGAATTTAATAAGCTTCGGCTAGCAAAAGCACCACCTCCCACTATGGAGAAACTGTAACAAAAGCCATCATCTCAGAGATAGGACAAACGCATCTCAGGCTCATGCACAGATCAAATGACTGATCTCCATCTCAAAGATCGGACATACAATAACCACTTCTTATGCATAAGCCTACCAGGGAATGGAGAAATGCTGGCTCTGTGAAGGGGTGAAATGCTGATAGATTGCTCTCACTAAAAGCGGCACAGAAATGTTAATTTACTTACGCCAAAATGAAAACAATGTGAGAGCACCAAGCTGCCATGCAAAATTTTAATCAGCATTTTATCATATCTATCAATATATATAAAAGCCTTTCTTGGTATGTTTGTTCCTTATACAAATCTACAGTTTTTATTCAATTTGAACGAAACTTGATGTACATATGTTTTAGAACACGAGTAAAATTACTGTCAACTTTAAAAATTTCTCAGGCCATACTTTACCCTTTTTTTCAAACATCTCCCATAGTTTTTCATTACAGAAATCTTTTTTATTTTTTTAAATTTCAAATGTTTTATTTCAAATGTTATTTCAAATGTTCCTTTCTGTTGCCAAAAAAAGAAAATGCGTATGGACAATATTTTTATAAACCAATAAAAATTCAGACTCTCTATCTATAATTTGAAATCCGAAACTGATGTCATTTTGGTAAGATAATGTGATTTTTTTCCATATAATTCAATCATTACTATAAGTGCGTTTAAATGACATAGAACATTTATTTAAATGCGTTTGGAGGTCAAAATAAATAATGTTGCTCCTAATTTTACAAAGGTAAATTGTTTCCACTGGTTTGTTACTATTAAAGTAAATTTTTCAAGAAATGAAACATATTTTTGCATATTCAAACTTCTTGATTCAATTTGTTCTACATAACCAAAAATCATCTGTCAAATATTGACATTTAGAAATCATGACATCGTAACTTTTTTCAGCATTAGCCTCAACCAAGGAGGCATATGTAAGCTCCTTGGATTTAGGTGGACAGTAATTGCCCACTATTAATAAAAATTGGATTTAAAGAAAACAAGATTAATTAAATTAATTCTTCATTAATTATTCTTTAAAGATGGCTGTTGAAACAAAAGTGATTAAAAGTAAAATAGTTTATCGGAAAAATTGACATAATTTGTTTCATGTAAAACATTAATTTTAATTTTAAAAACTGACATATTTTTTATAAGTTCGAAAAAGTGGCGTCTTTTTAATTTCACCACTTTCGAAAATATATTCAAATTCTTAAAAGTTTTTGAAAAGTAATGTTTTGTATCAAAAATCACATAATTTTAAAACGCAATTTTAGCAACTTCAGTTTAAATTACATTCTAAATATAATTTCTTAGTTAAATTTAATATTATTAATGTTGACATTTTTTCTATGTGTATAATAATATTGGACTTCTTTAAGCGCTTTCATGTTTTAAATAGACAATCTGCATGTGACGTCACGCACACACTCAAGTAAAGACTTATTTCTCAACTAAATGTGGGCAAAAAGTAACAATTCTTGCAGAGTTAGTAATTCATAATCTATTATTTCCTATACATCATATAATGTAATCTAACTATTTCAAAATTACGAGAAGCTAAACTTCAAGCAATTTAGCTCAACGTTTTGCCTATGTTAAGTTGAGTAGACACGCAACAAACCAAATTTGTTGACAAACATGCATATCATATAGAAATAGAAATGCATATTTGAACATAATTCATGAAGTGAAATAGTTTTTATCAAGGCAAGTATCAGTCTATAGGAAAAACTATCCCCGGTGAAAGTGTCATCATATTTGAAATCATGTGCCGGTTTTCATTCAGAACATTTTAGTATTTTATAGCAATTACACAAAGTGGTGTAATTTCCACAGAATTTATTGGTTGCCAAAACATAAGTTTAACATCCTTTTACCATATAATCTTCCAAAATAATAAATTTCGATAAAATTTAATATATTAAAGTTGACGAAAAAGTTATTAGCATATGGAATTTTTATTGCTGAATAGGATTTGCCTTTGACATCGTTTACGTGAAATTCAAAGAAGAGCCGATGCCACTAATTAAACAAGAAAATCCTCCTCCTGTTTCTTAAAGGCACCATGATTATGGTAAAGTGCGTTAAGCCAATTAAACCAGTTATTATCAGTTACCCTACTCTGATACTTATATAATTCCTTTTTATTTTAAAATAGCTAAATCTATAGTTAAAAATATCTCAGCAGGGTAATTTTTGTCCCTCACTGGAATATATTCCTATCAAATTCCTAAACTCCCATAATCCTAAACTGCAACACAACAATCAATATGACAATGTTTGTGCATAATTGGGGTGCTTTTTTCAGATTTTTTTTCGCTATTGAAAGAAATAAGCAACTCTATTGCTTAACAAATAAGCATTTAGGCTTTGAATCTCTTGGGAGCATGATAAACATTTTGATATTGTTGGTGGATCTACAGCTGTTTAAAGTGTGACACTGTGAAATAAAAATACAATAAATATACACGAAATAAAGATATTTTTTCTACTTGTTTCATTTTTAAGCTTTTATGCACCGCCACGTTTTAATTTTTTTAAATATCATATAATTTCAATTTTTTTCAAGATGTGAAGTATTTTGGAATAGAAACATAATCATATACTATATTATTTCTCCTGTCAACATCAGTTTTTCTAAGAAAATACGAAACACAGAATGACAAATGAGATACCATATGAAAGAATTTTGAACAGGCTTCTGACATAGTACAGTTACTTTTTTCCTAAAACATGTTTTTTGATTAAAATTTGCTGATAATTAAAAATTAAATCTGCATTGTTTTCATAAAGAAAATGAAAGGTTTTTTTCAAATTAATGTTGCCACAAAAATAAAATTCCGGATCACACGCTCAACAATGATTATAAAAAAATAAATAGCACAAAAAAGATAGTGTGACATCTCCGCACGTGTTTATATTATATTTATGATTAAAAAGCAAAATTTAAATTGTGTTTAGGAAAAAGAGACACCATGAATTGTCCCATGTTTTTTTTCAATGCATTTAAAATATGATTGTTATTATTTTCTCGCGCGTGCCTTTTTGTGATATTCTGTCTTGACTAATTAATGTTAGGGAATAGATATCGCAATTTTTTTGTGGTGCTATTTTGGCGAGAAAACCCGATTTTCAAATACCTGTTAGGCCCAGCTTGCGAAAACATGTTACTTTTATTTTATAATAAAATTGTATTATAATTTTACTTTAAAACACACACACCTAACTTTATTATTGCACACAGTTTTATTTAACATACACATTATTTTTATTACACATTTTAATTTTATTTATTAATTATATTATTTTTAAATTATTTACATTTTAATTACAATTTAATTTATTTAACAACATTTTGGCACCAAAAAGAAACCCCGGTGCATTTGCGACATCTGTACCAATGTAGTTTACAGGTATTTTTATTCTTAATGTTTCTTTAGGAGTTTAAATCTATATTAAAAAATGCTACGGTGTTAAAAAATTTGGATTGCAGTGCAAAATCCTCACACAGGTCCCACTGGTGTATGTTTATTTTAGATTATTCTAATCAAATCAAAGTGAAATGTTAATTAACAAATTTCCTGAAAAAATATTTATAAATATGTATATATCACTTTAAACAATATTCTTCTACACGCAAATATTAATTAGATCTATTTCCATGAACGGAATAAATGTAAATTATGATAAATAGAAATGCTAAACTAGAATAACAAAGAAAAAAACTTCTATACTTAGTGACAGTGTGAAATTTCAAGTTCATGAAAGAAATTTAAATAATCATATATATAAAATATGCAAATTGTGATTATCAGAAGTATTTTCTACTATAAAATATGATAGAGTTTGTTAATTGCATATGTTTCTTAATTAATGCATTAATTTACTTTAAATGTTACGTGAACGAAGTCACAGGTAACAACTAGTATTCTAATACGAGCAAATCTTATATATGCACATTTTATCTTAAAAACGGCTCTAACGATTTTGATGAAATTTTGTATCTTACCGTTTTGGGGCACCAGAAAACCATTAGGCTAGGTCACATGTTTGAGAGAATTTGATTACTGGGTCATTATTATCATAGATTAGGGGGTCATTTTTGGGTCAACAAGGGTCAAGTTAATTTTATCTAAAAAATGGCTCGAACGATTTTGATTAAATTTTGTATCTTACAAGTTTCAGGCATGAAAAAATCATTGGGCTAGGTCACATGTCCGAGAAAATTTGATTAGTGGGTTATTTTTGGGGCAATGTGGGTCAAGCTAATTTGATCTGAAAAACGGCTCCGACTATTTTAGCTAAATTTTGCATCCTATGGTTTTCGGCACGAGAAAACTGTTGGGCTAGGTCATATGTTCGAGAAAATTCGATTAGTGGGTCATTTTGGTCATGTTGTCATTATGGGTCAAGCTATTTTTATCTTAAAAACGGCTCAGAGGATTTGAACTAAATTTAGTATTCTACAGTTCTAGGGAATGAGAAGACTATTGGGCTAGGTCACATGTTCGAGAAATTTTGATTTGTGGGTCATGGATGGATTAAGCTATTTTTATCTTAAAAAAGGCTCAGACAATTTGAACTAAATTTTGTATCCTACAGTTTTTGGGAATGAGAAAATCATTGAGCTAGGTCACATGCTCGAGAAAATCAGATTAGTGGGTCATTTTTGGGTCACTGTGGCTCAAGCTAATTTTATCTAAAAAATGGCTCAAGCTATTTTGAATAAATTTTATATCCTATGGGTTTCGGGCATGAGAAGACAATTGGGCTTGGTCACATGTTCGAGAAAATTTGATTAGTGGGTCATTTTGCTCATGGGTCATGCATGATATTTGAACTCAAAGCTAATTTTGATTGAGCATAGCTCAGTCTTCTCTGCTCGTTAGTATTATAAGTAATAAGAATAAAGCTTTCATATGCTTAGAAGATTAATAATTGTCATGAATTTTAAAAATGAAATATTTAAAAATAGGGGCTTATATTATCATTGCAAGTTTTATTAAATGTTGCATTTATATTATATAAATACATATATATCTGTGTTTTTTACCCCCTACCCAGGCTACTACAAGCAGTTTTGTGGATGAATTGAGAAGTATATGTGAAAATTCTGAAAACGTTAAAGACAAATTAAAAAATGATCTGGATTCATTATCATCTGTTTCTTATGTTGAGCCTGTTTTTAATAATTATCTGTCCACTTCTAACAGCATTTTGGCAAAAAGTGAACGGTTCTTTAAAGTTATACCTTTAGTCAGTGAAGATAAAAAAGGTAAAACCTTAAGTTACTACCTGTACTAATTCAGATAATTTTAACATTTTTACAGTTGCAACTAGATTATCCTTGTAAAAATTAGTAGCAATTTTCATTGCTTTGGAGGAGAATATTTTTCTCCTTCCCATCTGCTTTCTTTTGGTATAAAAAAAGAAGAAAAAAAATGTACATTTTAATGTTTTTCAGAAATCTGTTTTTTATAAATGTATTGCAAAGGTTTGCATTTATAATTGGCAGATGGATTAGACTGATAAAACAAATATTTCTGAACAGGCTCTGTGGGGTCTTAGGCTCAATGGGTAACCTAAAATGAACTAGTCTTGTGCTGTGCATACATAATTCTTTCTGAAACATGTACAATTTCATTAAATATATAGAAAAAACTTTTTCTAATGTTGGAACACCAAATTCACCTTCGTATATAAATTAAAAACATAAAAACATTTAAAATGAATCGCAATTTATTACTCATTACCAGAGTTGTATAATTTAGATGCACGCTGTGCGTGGAAAATTTATGCATTCAATACAGGGTTGGGTTTTTGACATGACAGTGGTAAAAACAGTGTTTTTACCAGTTTATTCCGTCATAAACCTATCGTTTTCAATTTTCCTACGATTTATAGTGTAAGTGTAGCATACAATACATTTTTAGATTGATTTTACCTTATTGTTCTTGTATTTATTATTATTTAAACTTACATTTGTTAAATTTATTTAAAGGAAGAGCATTTTCTAAATGGAAAAGATTTAAAAATACAAAAGTAAAAGGAAAGAACAATATTTGTCATAATCTGAACTAATATAGACTCTACTAACTGCAATGAACATTAATATTAAATGATAATAACAGGTTATTGTAATTATTAAATAACATTCAATATAAATTTTTAATAAAGTACATTAAAATTATTTTAGAGATGCAAAAATGCTGTTACATGGTATGACAATAGATGTTAAGCATGGACTGGCAATGAATAAATTTGAATATTCTTAGATATAATATTTTAAAATGCATATCTTATGTATTTCATAAGTGCAATTATGGGGATTTTCATTTGCACTTCAATAAGCAGAATCTTAAAGTTTTGTTTTAAACAGTGCAATAAATTCTACCGAAATTATACACATTTTTTAATCTAATACTTATGGTTATATGATTTCTTCAAAAAATCTAATTTTTTTACACTATGTCAAATAGCTTAAGATTATTGTAGAGATCTTTTAGCAGGGATGTAATACGTATTATTCTAATGCAATTCCTTTTTGTTTTTCTTGGATAGATAGATATACTTTAGAGTCTTTTTGATACTGAATATTTCATATAAAACAACTTAAGAGGCTACTTCACTCAGACGAAAACACCCGCTCGCTAATGTTAATCCTATGGAGGAAATATTTTAAGATATCTCGTTCGCATTTCAATATTTTTAAATTATTTTTTTTGCATTGGATAGCTGAGGTCAATCTCTATGCATGCTCCTTTGTACTTTTTCGATTTTTGTTGCAGTTTTTTTTTTATTGAGGATACTTTCACTTTCAAAACCGGTTCCGAAAGTGCAAACATCTTAATAAAAAAAACTTGTAATCAAAATCGAAAAAGTACAAAGGAGCGCAAGTAAGGTAAATTAGCTAAATATTTGGAGATTTCTTTCATTTTAAGATATTTTCCCATGGGAATCCTACTGCAACTAAACAGTTCATTTATATTTATTACCTGCTTGTTGTTGCATGCACTATAGACTCCCCACCCCCTTCTCCTGGAAATTGGGTTTTATATGATCAGACTTTCCTTGCTAGGATGAAAAAAATATTTACTGTTTTTTGGACAGATTGAGAAGAAAAGTCTTTCTTTTTAAGTGCTCTAATGGCTGGTTTAAACAATTGGACTTACATTTTATTAAAAATTTTCTGAATATTAAAAATAAAAAACATTCTAAAAATAAAATATACCCCCCCCCTCCCCCTAAAAAATCATTTATTGTGATTTAAGTAAAAATTTAACATTTCTTTAAGTTTTCTTGTATAATTGTAGACAATTATAGTAATGTAAGAGATATACAATGTGATTGAGCATTTGAGACTTATTTTTAAAAAAAATCTTTATCTTTTACACTTTTTGTTTAATCATTTGCCTTTAAAAATAAATTTATTTATTACAAGCATTATTAATATATAACCAATTTAAAATTAAAAGAGTAAAATTAATGTATGGTAAGGTTGTATATAGGCCAAATAATGCGACAAGAACCATAAATTAATTCTGTGTTTTCTTTTCCAAATGCTCTATGGTCAGTTGTGACCTTCTTTATTGCTCTTCAAAGTTTCAAAGCAAAACACACAAAATCCACAAAAGAAATTCTCTCCGGGGGAGGTGATAAACATACCAGGGACCTGTCTCAACTATCATTACATTCTCTTGTTGCACAACAAAAGAATGATGACATGAAACAAGATGGGAAATGTACCCTATTCTGTCACTTTGGTGTGTTTCAACCTTAAAAAAATGTATTTTTTAATAACAATATAAAAAGTGATTAAGTATATATAAATTTAACAATAGAGAAAGAAAAATTAAGTGTAACTTTGTTTGTGCAAAACATTGTAAACAGTGTGTTTTCTCTGGAAGAGGAACACAGATGTAGCATACCCCTAAGCATTTTCTGAATCTAGCAAAAGGAAATAACAATTAAAAAAATTTTGAATTTCCACTAAACCAGCTTCAAAAGTATTATGGATTTTTTATGTGATTTTTTTTTTTTAAAGTTTGATGTATAATTTGTTGATAACAGAGATGTTTATATTTAATGTTTATAGATGTTTATCCTTTTCGGTGGTACTTCATACCATAACACATATTTTCTAAGGTTTATATTTTGCACAATATTTAAATTTCCTGTTAAAACATGGCCATATGTTGCATTTATATAACTCTTGTATTTCACATCATTACAATGACAGACACTACTATCAATTCCCTTTTGCAATTCTCTAGCATATCCATTATAGTTAAATATTTCACGTCCCAATGGTTTATCATATCTAAATGCCTTTACAATCTCAATTTTCTTAATAGGTATTAATTTGTTATATTAGTTTAGAATTATGTTAAAATTAATGCCTCTCATTTTGTGATGAATATACTCCATGACAAAATACTTTGTTATGTTTATTCTGCAACTTCAAATATCCCTCCAAACTTTGGGATCTTAATCTAAATCTTAACAAATCCAGACTCATATCAATGTTAATATCATTATTTTTAAAATACATAGAACTTATCAGTTCCAGAATAAGTTTTTTTTTTTTTTTTATATTGAATATAATAAATTTAATTCCTTTTACACTATCCTTAATGTCATAACAAAGTATAGCTCTTTCAATTTCCATAATGTTTTTAAAGTTTATTAAATCTGTATAATTTCCTTTATTATTTATATACTCATTTTTTATATCATGATTAGTTCTTTCATGTATAGAGACATTAAAAACTTTATCTCTAAAGCTTTTTAATACATTAACCTAGTTAAACAAAACATTTAACTCATATGGGTAAACAGTTCCATATTTTATAATCATGTCTCTCTCACACAGCAATCTCTCCCTCTTATTCGGAATTATATGAAGAATTGATAATTCTATATTCTCCATACCTTGTTTATTAAAGTGGGTAATTTCAATTTCTTGCTCTTCCTTATCACTTTTACAATGTTTAATATCTGATTTGTGATTATTGAACCTTTTATTAATTGGACCTGATGTTTGTCCAATATATGACAAATTAGATTTTACATCTGAGTCTGTAGACACAGTTGTAAACCTTACATAACTTCAAACAACCCTCATCTACAATACCACTGTACTCCTCTCCCACATACAAACACACCTTACAATGCCTATCCATGCATTTCCTTAATTTAAGAACTTGACGCTCCTTATTTTTCACCATTTTTAGGTAGCTTTCAATACAAAAAAGTATAAAGCTACCTATTGCAGCCGTTCGGAGGAAAGCAGTTCCGGAAAATGTCGATATATTTTCACCGATCATGACCCCCAGACCCCAAAACCACTCTCCGTTCAAATGTTGATATATATATATATATATATAATATATCTCTGAACTATGTCATATGATAACGCTCGTATTTATAAATCAATTTCGATGAAACCAATTGTGTGTATTAAGCTCACCAATGTCTCGACAGAGTTAGTTGGCCAGCTTGGTCTGCCATTTTGTTTCAAGATGGCGGCCATTTAAAAATTTAAAACTAAAATAAATATACAAAAAAGTTAAAAATTCAAATTTATTTTTTAATTACGTGTTAGGCCTTGATACAAGGATTCCAGAGCATTTTTTGGTTTACCTCTATCTTAAAAAATGGCTGAGATAGAGCAGTTTGAAATTCTAGGGTGGCTGACATTTTGAAACAAAACAGCACATTAACGCGATTACTTGCAAATTATTTTCTTTCATTGTTGTAATAATTTTCCCAATCATACGCATAAAATTCATATCCGTTAGCGCCAAATTCTCACCAAAATTGGCAACGTTTGGCGAAATATCACAAATTTGGCGACCAAAATAAGTCTTCATAAATGAAGCCAATTTGGCTATTGCTCAATAATTTGGCGAATTTCTTATTCAAATTCAGTATTAACGAATCTTTTGTAACCGTTTCTTTGCATTTTAACTTGCTGTTTTCGTGTAACATTAGCTAAAATTTTAAAACGAAGATATAGGAAAGCTACCTTTTCCTCCCGGTACAGGCCGGAAGGACTTTTTTATTATAAAACCATCTAGTTTTATATCTTGTAATTCTGTTAGTCCTCTTAGCACATTGTTTTAACTCATGTACCATATTACTATTAAATATGTATCCGGTACTATACTTATCATATCCAATACTCCGTTCACCTCCTGTACTTTCGTCCTTTAAACCATTATCAAACTCACAATTTTTATCATATATTTTTTTAGAACTTTTTATATTTTTTTGTATTTTATCCTTCGTGTTATAAATTAAACTACTCTTGAAATCCCCTTGCTGTTTGCTTCCCTATATCCATTATGACACTCATTTCATGTAAACACTACATAATTATCCACTATATCTTGTATATCTTATTGTATTGTAAATATTATAACATGTATAAAATTATAAGCATCGTCTGTACAGACTTGACACTAAAATTATTAATTATTTAACACATATTTACTGATTATTCTATTTTTTTAACAGAAGAATTTTTCTTCTTGTATTACAGATATTACTAGCCAAAGAAATTTTTATATTTAAGTATCTATTATACAATGTATTGCTGTAAATTATATTCAAAATCTCATAGATTAAAACGTTCTTCATTTATATAGGAATCTAGTGATTGTTCTTTTAGTTAGATGAACACCTAAACCTAAAATGTGGAAAAGTTTATTTTTGAAAGATGAATATGGTCCTGTGTAGAATGGGTTGTTAAAAAGATGAACAATTTCATTAATTCCACAAAATATCTTTCAGTACTTTCCTCCAATCAAAGATCTTCTTTGATATAAATGGCTATCGCCAATGATGATTTTGATAATATCCTAAATTTAATTTCTAGGAAGAAATCGATAAAAAAGTTTATATTACCAATTGTAGACCACTTTTGAAGCCTGAACCAAATGCTTCAAACTAGAGTATCTTGCATACAACATTGACAACAAGTAAACTTATTACATGATTACCCCAACATCACACGTTGCATAACCAATTACTATGTGTTTCCACTTCATTAGAGAGTATTACTTTTCTCTTGAGATGCACATCTGGATCATAAAGGAAGTTGCCCAAATCGAGGTTGATTTAAAGAATATTATATTATAATTGATTAGTTATAAAAAGGACTTGACAGACGAGCCTGTTTAGCTCAACAGTCGGCCTATATATATATATATATATATATATATATATATATATATATATATATATATATATATATATATATATATATAAATAATATAATAGTTAGTTATTGAGCACTGATGTGTGTGTGTTCATGCATCAGCATCTGGCTAGAGAAGGAGAGGATTTTCTCAGAGATACTTCTCAAATTGTCGTGTTCCCACCAAAACCAGTGACCAATGGGAAGGATACATGCACAGAAATCCTCAAAACAGATGCTCTAGAAAACAGAAAGGCTCGATTGCAGTATGCAAAAAGCCGTAGTGACTGGATTTGTGTATTGTAATATTTATAAAATTGACAACTGACAGTAGATTTTTGAAAAAGCCGGAAAGAAGATATGTTCAAACCAAGATGGTAAAGGAACTTTTGAAAGCAATTTTAAGAGGTTATAGAAACTATAAACAAATGATTAAGATCACCAATAAATTCAGATGCATTACATTTTATCAATAGTTACTGTTGGTAGAGCTATTTTCTATGACCTTCATTTAATTTATGATGTTTCATCTATCTCTATGTGTATAACTATCTTCAACTAACTTTTCAAGCACATTTTAAACTCTTTTTACAAATGAACTTCACCCAAATCTTCAGAAAAAGCTTCAGTCACTGTCAAATTTATGTATTAATAAAAAATTTCTCATTATTATTTGTTTTTCCTCATTTTATTTTGGTAGTGCCACTGATGGGAAATTGCATACCTCAAATTTTAAAATGGGTTTCTTTCTTTGTTTTCTCATAGAGCAACTATATTTAAAGTTAAAATTACTTCCCCCCCCCCCCCCCCAATATCTTAAAAACTATGGGATCTAGAAAAGAAAAGTTTTGCATGGGTTCATATCAAGGGAGGGGTAATATTTAAACAAAGTTCTCCCTAAATCCCGGTCAATCGGGTTGCAAGCCATAAAAAAATTTGGTTGAATTGACATGGAATAACCCTTTCTTTCAATCTATATATGGTCCCTCAAATTGTAATACTGATGCTTTTTTTAAGCACAACTCAAAAACTACTTTGACAAATGAGCTGATATTTTGTACACATATTAGAGAACTCTAAAAAAGAATTAAAAAATTTGTTGGTTGCAATATATATGTATTTCAAATTATTAATTTCATATTTCATACATAAAAATCAAATACAGTAGAACTCCAATTATCCGAATCAATTGGGACCGGACCCCATTCGGTTAATCAAAAATTCGGATAATTGGATTTTTTCCGAAAAAAGGGTCTGTTTTAATGAATTACTGTATATATGTTGAAAATGGGAGAAAAAACTATTTTTAAAGAAAAAGAGCTTTTAATTAATTAAATGAAACAGCAACACTTTTACATGTTATGCGTACTTACAAGTGCTGTGCATTAGTATGGTATGTACGTACCGTACTGTAAATGAAAGTCATTGCTTGCTGAACATCTCGGTCAAAGTAATCTGTTTGACAGTCTTCATCCATTTTCGGGCAGCCAAGTCGCGCATCCGCTTGACAGTGAAAAGTTGCATGTGGTCACACTCGAGCTGGCGCTCCATCCACTTCAACGCAGTTTCAATGCCGGCAAATGCTTCACTAGCTGATGAGCTGCTAAAGTGTCTGCTTCAACTTTGACATTAAGGTCATCTTCTTCCTCGACACTTTCAATAAGTTCATCACCATTTGGAATTTGAAACCCAGGGTCGGACGATTCACACACCATCCACTCTCCTATATGTTCAGCACTAACTTTTGAACATCCAGGAATTTTCAAAAGAATGTTTCTGAATTCCTCAAGTGGCATGTCATCCTCATCTTCTCCTGTATCTTCCCTTTCCCTTTCTTGATCTTCCTTTTCCTTCTCTTCTTCAGTTGATATGCCTTTCAACTTTTTCCACGAACGTCTTAATGTGACTGCCTTAACCAAGCTCCAAGCTTCCGCCACCATGTAAGCGCAATCTTCCAGACAATAATCGAACTCACTATTAGACGGTGACTCTTCATCCCAATAATGTTCTCGCTACGCCTACACTAGCTTCGCGGAGGGAAGGACAATATCGCGCGTAGACAGAATCATTATTTTGTGAATCGCAGTACGTTTCCATCTTAATTCCTTTTTTCTGAAATTCTGAAAGCGATTCGGATAATCAGCGATTCGGATAATCAGCGATTCGGATAGTCGGAGTTCGGATAATTGGAGTTCTACTGTAATTATATTTTGGATACTGAATAGTAACAAAATAGTAGAAAACAGCATAGCAAAATTATGGGAAATATGAATGAATACTACTAAACTTTCTTATTTAATGATTTGAAATTTAATATCTGAAGATAAGACTTAAGGTGCAATCAAAATTTTGTGCAAAATGTGGGTTTTTGTAAATTTTTGATTTTACTATTCTAATATGGAGAGAGCTCTTAAGATCATTTAATCTTAGATATTTATAGAAGAATCAATTCCCTGTCCTTTTTTGTGGCAATTTGGTGATTAAAAAGTATTTGACGTTTTTTTTTACAGTGCATTGTACCAGCTTGTTGAAAGGTGAAAAGTTTTGATTTAATAGTAACAAATTGAAGTAATTCCTGGTTTATATTGCAAAAATAATATTTTGAAAAATTCTCATTATGCGAATAATTTCCTTTTTAAGATAACATACCAGATTTTGAGAATCTGTTTCTGGAAGAATGGGCTGCAATCACATCCACCCCAAATGTTTCTGAAAAGAAGGAATTCAACATTTCCAAGGAGAAAGAAAAATTAATCTGTAGAATGAAATCTGTAAGTTTTGTTTTGTCTAAATGTATAAAATGATATTTTAACATATAGAAGATTCATTAAAATTAATGAGAATGTTAATATTAAGTGTATGTAACATTAAAGTATTTTGTTTTCATAAAATGTTGAAAATTTAACTGCTCATAGCTGTCAGGATAGGATATCCAGATCCTCATTGGCTTGGACCTATGAAAGCCTGTGATTGATGTCCTTGCATTTTTACAAGATGTAAAACTTTTCTACAGGGTCTGTTCAGAGTTATGCCTTAATTAATGGCCAACTTTTCTCTTTAAATTAAAAATCCTCGTATCAATGTAATATAATAATCCTATGTCATTGCATAGGTTAACCTGTATAATTAATGGTGTTTAGCCTAACTCAAAAATTATACAATATATATAGCTGCTAAACCTTTCAATTTTTGAGTACCACTATTTTAAAATAGCAATCTTTGTATTTTTTGGTAACAAATTTGTTATTAAGTAAAGTGAATATTTATATTTGTCATAAGTTTCATGACATTCTCATCGCATCGCGATGTCGCCATTTTATGAGTGATTACTCCACTATTTTTATTATTAATTCCAATATTTTCCCTCAAAATTTAATTAATGTTTTATTTCAATTTTTTTGCATTTATTCTTAACTTTTATTTAACTCATATTTCGGTTCTCTCCAACGCATCGTTCGTGTTTTGATTTTATCACGACAATTGGTTGATTCGTTTTTCCCCACATCGGCTCAGTAATTCACACATCGCTGAAACGCAGATTCCATCGGAACCGCAAGTCGATGTTTTCTCCGTACGTCATCACGGTAAGTTTATCGCCCTTTTGGCATTCAGCGCGCGGCTGTTTGGCGGTTTGCTGGTTTTTCGCCGCCAAGCACGCAGAGCCGGTTTTTCACCGATCGTTCATCCTCAGTTACGTTAGGTAAGCACTGGGAGTAGGTGAGAAAGATTTTCCACGTGCAACGATATGAACCGCTCCAGGGATCCCCTTATTTTTATGAAGGAGTAAAATTAAAAAGTATTTAACACAAGTAAAAAATGTGGTCTGTGGTTTTTGTTTATTTTCATTAAGTTATTCCAATTGATATATGTTTTTCATCAATGCAAGATAACAGCACCGATGTCCACAATCCCACGTGTCTTCAGGTCAAAATGGTAAGCTCGTTCCAATTATATTTTATGTGTATATATCGATGTTCGATTGGAGAATATAGCGAGACATCAGAGCCTGTGGCGATATGATCTATTTTAATAAATGAAAATATACCACGATTAAATAATCTTCTTAAGTGTATAATAGAGCACGTGGCACAGCCACTTTTCCAAGATTTCACAACGAAAATACCATAATTAAAATTAACAAACACATTTTATTCAATGTCATAAATTTTATTTAGATGAACAAATCCCCTTTTGTGATATATGGTGCCATGTACCACCTCGCATTGTTCTCATTTTTTTGTGATCGTACATCGTAAAATACATCGTAAAACGGCAATTTTTTTCTCTCATCTTCAAGATTAAATTCATACATAATTCAATTAAATTCAAGACTTAACAGCTAATTTCACCAATATTTCAAATAATCTAAGTAAATAGAGAAGCAAGAAGCCTAATTTATAGTATTATTATGAAGAATTCAACAAGAGTAACGATTGATTTATAGTGTTTTTTTTTCCAATTCTTACATTTTGTTCTGATTACTCAACGTTCTCTATCTTCAAATTCAATTTGTTTATCAATATAATCATCTCACATGCTCATCGTATTTTTTTCTCCTATCCACCGGGCTGCCTAACGTAACTCAGTACCAGTCAATTTTTTTTTCTAACAATAGTTTTTTTCAATTTATTTACATTTTCACCTTTAAAACATAAGCATGGAAACGTCAATGCCTATGCTTAAGCTCCTCTCAGACACGGCAGCTGAACTCTATCGCACTGTTGAAAAGGACATATATTGCTATGTTGATTATTATTCTTCACCTGAAAACCTCATTATTACACCAGAATTTCGAAAATTTATCCTAACATCAATAGAAGTTTCTATCCGACCGGTTACGGTATTGTTCAAGCATTTAGAGGCTGAAATCCAACAAGTAATCAATGAAAAAGACAAAACAACTAAACCAACAACTGATTGAAAGGCTTCGCAGCCAAAAAGAAGAACACACCCCCATTCTGCATGATGCTGAAACACAAGTTGAAGTATGTGATCTGCCTAATCATCATAACGTTAATTCAAAATCAGTGTAAACAGAGCACATAGACACTTTGTCCAGTATTACTGATACATGCGGGAGTGTGAACCACAATCTCAATTCATCTGTGAACTGTTCGTTAAATTCTACAGTATGTATGGACAATTCACTAAATGAACACTCAACAAAGTTAAACAAAGTAATAATTTATAATTTAAATGAAAATTGCAGCACTTCTGACATAATTTTAGCGATATGCGATGTCATTGACGGCAAAATCCCATCAATCAATTTCGTAAAGAAATTTCAACGCAAGGACTCTAATAATTTTAATTTTGTAGTTGAAGTCCCACATCATATTGCCAAGGTAATTGCAAGCAGAAAATTTCTCAAAATAAGTGAACAAGTATGCACAGTTAAGAGATTTATTAGAGTGATCAGATGTTTTAAATGCCAATGTTTCAACCACATAGCAGAAAAATGTACTAAAGATAAAATTTGTGCTTGGTGTAGTGAAGCACACGACACCGACAAATGTACAAGACTCCCCAGGTACAACAACTGCGTTAGATATAATAAATTCCAACATCATAATTTCAAAACAGATCATCCTGCATTTTCAAAGGATTGTGAGGCAATCAAATTTTATATAATGCAAGTGCGGTTAAAAATAAATAGTAAATCTTCAGAAAATAGCAATATTTCAAATTGCTCAAGTTTCTGTGCTCATCATCCAAAGTCTCATCAATTTAAATTCTAAGTGTTGTGTCTGACAAAGCTTTCCGTAGAGTCCAATGGAGTGGCTCTGTCAAGATTTAATTCTTGACAACTGTTGGCTTTTGTCAGTCACAAATCATCACTCACAATAATAAAATTCAAGCAACTTAAATTAATTATTAAAAGTCCTACCTGTTTTCCTGTACATAATGTGTTGCAGTCATCATCTTGTGGTTTATCATCTGTTGAACAAAGTAATGTGAGATATGCTGAAGAAACTTTATTCCTGTGAAATGATCTTCCTTTTTTAAAGTCAAGAACTGGTGTGTTAACATGAACTGTTCCTTCTTAGCAAATTTTTTTACAAGAACTGGTTCGTTATTTAACTTTACCTATATTTCAAGCATAACTTTTTTTTTTTTTTTTTTGCTTCAAAATACTTTGTTCCCTGTTGATGTGGTTCCTGAAACAATACATCTGTATTTTTTTTCTCTTTTCTTACAAATTAATGATAAATTTCCTTACATAAATTTTTGTGCTCTAATCATTCCTTTTCAGCTAATGAAAAGTTTAACTTGTATATCAACTTGGTATACACAACAGTATGACTTAAAATTTTAAGTATTACCTGTTTTTTTTTTTCCAATGTATCATATTGTACACTTTTTTGACTGGTACTTGTCTTTTTGACAATTTTTTTTAATTTTTTTTTTCAATCATTTGATATTTACAGTGTTATAATAATTTTTGTGTATTTTTTTTTCCTGTCCCTATTTTCCCCTAAGATACTCATGAGTTGAAACTCTTAGATTTTCATCCTGTCTTTGTCCTTTTATGTTTATCCTATTTTTTTTACCCTTGTGTTTTTTTTTTTACATTTAACCTTGTATGTTTTTTTAATATATTTCTATCAAGTACTTGACTAATTGTGCCATTTACACATGTGTTTAATAATATAGGCACCTATTTTCATATTTATGCTAGCTACTTTGTGAAAAATGTGTATACTAATTTATGCAATTGCAAAATGGTTTAAAATTTACCTTAAATTTCATTTGAAGATATCACTTGTGCACTTATATAATTTTTTTAAAATAATATTACCATGGTAATGATAAAAATATATAAATTTCTACTTACCTTTATTCTTGTACAGCATATGGTCATCAATTTCATTCGTACTTTCTTTTACATTCCACCTAATTCCATTTTAAATGAATTTTTTTTTTTAACAACATTTTGTTTCATGAGTTCACATACTAGATAACATAACTATTGGAATTTTCATTTACTTTATTAATATGTTTGTCTTACATGCTATGTATTTGAGATGTTAGTTTTTTACTCAATCCTGTGATGCAATACTTGTCTCATTGCAGTTTATATTTGAATTCATGGTAATGTATGCATGAACATATATTTTACTTCATAATTTTATTCAGTTTAATTGTTTTTCCTAATTTATGCTATTTGCTACTTATGCGGCATTTATACAAATTGTCATTTGGACTGTGATAGTTTTCACAATCATTTCATTCAGCGTTATTGTGTACATGACATGTTTCACGTCCATTTTTTTAAAATTATCCTCACCATTTTTAAATTGCTTTTTCAATTTTTGATTGTAAATCAAGTGTTCATAAAGTTCATTCTTGTATTACAAGAAATTTTTCTCATCCCTGTTAATTGACATATGTTATGATCAATGTTGGTAGTCGTTTTTTTTCTCTTTTGTTACAAGACAACATTTATACTTTTGCAATATTGTATATATCAGTAATGTTTCAGGTAAAAAATTGTTCATTTGTATTTCATGTATGTGTTGACAGAGTATTTACCAGTGATATTGCTATATTTCAATGTGATAGTATATTTTTTTAACCATTATATAATATTTAAAGTCTTAGTAATAACAACATAATTTTTTCCAATGGTGGAGTATAATTTTTATATACAGGCTTATGTACTTATGTGTATCATAGTTTGTGTAAATAGAAAAAGAAAGTTTATGCATGAATACTTACCTATGTGCTGTTCAATTTGTCATTTTTATATATTTAATTTACTTTTGATATTATGTGATTTCTTTGGTTTGCACGACTTGCTGTAAGTCAATTTTGTAACCCCATGTATTACCTGGTGTTGGTTCTGTTTTTTTTTTTTTTTTCCCTAAATTTTGCAAAATTTTGTCCATTCAAAAATTCCCTTTCGAAAATTTTTGCCTTCTAAAATGTTTCAAAATTTTCTGGTTTTTCGGCTGTATGTCATAAGTTTCATGACATTCTCATCGCATCGCAATGTTGCCATTTTATGAGTGATTACTCCAGTATTTTTATTATTAATTCCAATATTTTCCCACAAAATTTAATTAATGTTTTATTTCCATTTTTCGGCATTTATTCTTAACTTTTATTTAACTCATATTTCGGTTCTCTCCAACGCATTGTTTGTGTTTTGATTTTATCACGACGATTGGTTGATTGGTTTCTCCCCACATCGGCTCAGTAATTCACACATCGCTGGAACGCAGATTCCATCGGAACCGCGAGTCTATGTTTTCTCCGTACGTCGCCGCGGTAAGTTTATTGCCCTTTCGGCATTCGGCGTGCACGGCTGTTTGGCGGTTTGCTGTTTTTTTCGCCGCCAAGCACGCGGAGCCGGTTTTTCACCGATCGTTCATCCTCAGTTACATTAGGTAAGTGCTGGGAGTAGGTGAGAAAGATTTTCCACGTGCAATGATATGAACCGCACCAGGGATCCCCTTATTTTTATGAAGGAGTAAAATTAAAAAGTATTTAACACAAGTAAAAAGTGTGGTCTGTGGTTTTTGTTTATTTTCATTAAGTTATTCCAATTGATATATGTTTTTCGTCAACGCAAGATAACAGCACCGATGACCACAATCCCACGTGTCTTCAGGTCAAAATGGTAAGCTCGTTCCAATTATATTTTATGTGTATATATCGATGTTCGATTGGAGAATATAGCGAGACATCAGAGCCTGTGGCGATATGATCTATTTTAATAAATGAAAATATACCACGATTAAATAATCTTCTTAAGTGTATAATAGAGCACGTGGCACAGCCACTTTTCCAAGATTTCACAACGAAAATACCATAATTAAAATTAACAAACACATTTTATTCAATGTCACAAATTTTATTTAGATGAACAAATCCCTTTTTGTGATAATATTAAAAAATAGTAGTACTAAAAATAAAAAATCTGAATGTTTTGGCAGCTATGAATATATTGATGGTTGGAAAAGCTATTTTCTTATAGCAAACTACTTACTTTATAAAAAGTATAACTACACTTATTTATTTTGAAAAGTAGTGATTACAAAGTAGCCACTACAGAAGTCTCTTTTTGTCAAAGGATTCAGTTTACACTCAAAGTAGAGTAAAAAATAGTACTTGTATATTGTTATGTATTAATTTATTTCAATTTGTTGTTCAGTTATTAGTCGGTTAGACTACAGATGGCGTCACTGCACATCTTTTAGAATATTTTTTAATTATGACATTGAGTCAATTTTAGTTTGATTTTAGATATGGAAGAGCACAGAAGGTGTTCTTATTATATATTCTACTTTCTTTGTTTGCCCAATAGTGGGCTGGGGATATATTTTATGATCTAAAGGCTTTCATGTAAGATGAAAGTAATTTTTTCAAGAAGTTGATTAATTTGAATTTTGTTTTTATTAGTGAGTTACTATTATGCAAAACCAGAACTGTTAACTGTATTTGTTTTATATTGTTATCGTCAAGATTTATATTTTGTAAATGTGAAAATAAACAAGAAAAATTCAAAATATGGCTTATGTTTAAAAAATCCTCTACATATTAAAGAAATTTATGCATAACCATACACTGTGCAACTTTTATTTACTGACCTCACAGTAATTATTGCATCATATCATAGAAATGTAAAATTTCAGAAATTTTAAATTGGTGGAAAAAGTTTTGAAAAAAAAAAGGATTTCTACAAATAAAAGCTTTTGCAGTATTTTTATATTTATGTACTCTAAAGAATTTTTACTTTACATCAATACATTACAAACAGAAATACATGTTTTTACTATCAACTATTCAATCTCAGAATTTTTACAGTATCATTCCTTGCTTAATTTAACACCATTGTTTGTAATACATCATTCAACTGATTAAATGATAATTTCAGTTGCATTTTCTAGTTTAAATTGTCTTTAAAAATAACGAAAATTCTTACAAGTTTCATCCAACATTTGTTGAAATAAAGATTTATTTAACAAAGAACCAATAGTATTCCAACAGTGTTCATCTCCCAGCAGTGTAGAATCAGTAAATTAAGACTCTGATTCAGAATAAAAACAATCATAAAAATGAAATATAAATTTTAATCAAAGTTAATTGAAAACTTCAGAAATTGGAAACATCAAATTTAGTACTTATTTTATGATTATTTTTAATGTACACATGATCAAAAAAAAAAAAAAAAAAAAAAAAGTTATAAACGAAGTTGATTAGTTCATACTTATTTTATATAAATTGTTTTCAGTTAAATTTTGCCAGAAAATTGCTTAAATTTTGTTTGTTGATTGTATTTGTTAATTTTATTTTTATGCATATAATTTTTGATAACATTCTTAAAATTTTACTAACTAGTAAATCTGCAGATCAGGAGCCTCAATGTCGGCTCTCAAAGTCATTGTTTCTAATCTCACTTTTCATATTATTTAGCATTTTACAATTCACAATTTAATTTTTTTTAATGTTACATATTTATAGGCATATAAAATACTTCGGAGGTTTCAGAAATTAGAAGCATTAAATTAAACACAATTTATGCAATGATATTCTGAAATTCTTATGAACTTCTTATTCTTATAATTTTTTAGATAAAAAAAAATGAATTTCTTATTTTGATATTCTTTAAAATATGGTTGCTAAGCAACTGATAAAATAAAGAGGAAAGAAAAAGATATCCATTTTAAAATTTGTAAAAAATAGGAAAATAAAATTTTTTATATTTCCCGTACAGTTGTAAAAAATTTTCAAATAATTTAAACAATTATTTTCTAAATTCTAATAGATGTATTGGCAAATTTTCAAGGCTATAGCATAGATTTAAGACCTCCATATAGAAAATTTAGTATCCGTAATTTACGTTTAAATTCATTATTCAAATATGTGATTTTCATTTCAGTTAAAAATGAAATTTGAAAATCGTCTGCGTTCCCATAGGAAGCATTATGACCTAAAACAAAATGTTCTATATTTTTCTAACGAATGAACGAAATGTAACTAAAAACTATACAGCTAATTCCGGGTTCCTCACCAACATACCCACTAAAAATCAACCTAATCGGGCGCTTTTTACGGCAGTTATTGTGGAACAGACAGACAAAAAGACAGATAAACAGACGGAAACCAAAAAACTTTTCGCATCTCCACAGTGAGCCTTCACTGACGTTTCGGCAATTAGCTAACAATATTTAGCATAATCTTCTGCACACACACCTCATCTCCTTATGAAACAAAACAAAGCAAAAATAATGATTTAAAATAAAAACTTCTTATTTAAATGTTTGTTCATTTTTAACAAAAACTGCATTTTTGTAAAATGACACTTTTATTTATTTCTGGAAGCCACATTTAATCTGTACAGCAACTACTGTAGTTTTACTACTTGTAGCACATTATTTCCAACCACTGCAATAGAGTCCTGCACGGGTTGAGTTGTACCCGACCCGAACCCGACAAAAAAATTCTGGACCTGCAAAAATAATTTTAGACGACCTGCAACCCCACCCACAATGAAAGGACAATAAATCATGTTTTAATGCTATAATGAATAGTAATGTACAATTATATCTCTAATACCAATTTTATATTT
This sequence comes from Maratus michaelseni, assembly GCA_963931845.1. Classification (NCBI taxonomy): domain Eukaryota; kingdom Metazoa; phylum Arthropoda; class Arachnida; order Araneae; family Salticidae; genus Maratus; species Maratus michaelseni. The sequence continues at coordinate 176,556,271 of OZ007590.1, read as the reverse complement.
TATATAGAAAAATGGACAGGTCTATATTCTTTAATATTCAAATATAGTGAAACCTCGTAATAGTGGATACCTCGAGATCATTGAATAGAGTCCTGCAGCGGGTCTGGTTGCTTTTATTTATTTTTTCGGGTTGGGATGACTTATTTTCTTTCTGCGAGTCAGGTTCATTTTTGAATAATTCTTCTGGCTCCTATTTAGGTTTTAGCATGTCTGATTGTTGGGATTTTCACAAAGAGTTTGAACAGAAATGTGAAAATAAATATGTATTTGAATATGAATAAGTCAGGGGTCTGAAAAACTACTTTTTTAGTAGCAAACTACAACTACTTTATCAAAAATGTAGTTAACTACAACTACTTGTTTTAAAATTAGCGACTACAAGCTACTTTTCAAAAGTAGTCACTATTTCGCTACTTTTAGATTTTGTCGAAAGATTCAATCTACACTCGAAATTGAGGACAAAGAATTATAATTCTGCACGAGTCGGGTTGTGTATCCGACCCGAACTTGGAAATTTTGCTTAAAGTCAACTGGAAACCAACCCGTACCGCAAAATATTTATACCCGAAACTGAAGGAACAGAAAATTAATCCATATTTCAATACAATTATGAACAAGAACGAAAAATCATGCGTCAAGCATAGATTATGTAACACTTTCCAACGCTTGCAAAATAATTTTACAAATCATTACCGTTTAATAAGCTGAAAGATAACATCTAAGTAAATATCAATTTGGAAAACGCATAACATATTTCAAAAAGTAATTTCAGGAATTTCCAACCTATACAATATTCAGAAAAATATCCGAATACTTTTATTCAGCCCTGTATATGATCTATAGATTTGTACATATACTACATAGATGCTAAATTTTAGTTTAGTTAGGAAACACGCAGCACAGTTTAAAATTCTCCTTCTGGAGTTTCTGTCAATAAACGGGAATGTGTTCGCGAGCTTTTGTGCTGCCCTGTATATGATCTACAGAATTTATACACACCAAGTAATAGACAAAAAGTGAGTTAAATTTAAAATCGCGTTCAGCAACTTAAAACGCACTTTCAGGAATTATTGTTAACAGACAGTATAGTAGAGAATTTTTTTGTGTGTCCCTGTAAATGAACGATGACTGCTATACACACACTATTCTGTAGTAAGCCTCTTGTAATGCACCTTAGTGATATATATAAATTTCAATGCGTTTAAAATAGTGAAACATTATTTAATTAAACCGCAGACGATTTTTCTCCATAGACGTAATGTAACAGAATTCTTTTGAGTGTCCTTGTAAAAAATCTATAAGTGCTACACACTTCAGTTGAAATAGGGAATATGCTATAGATAACGACAATAACATATAAAAATTGCAGGGCAATCCGAGCATATTTACGAGAGTTAGAGCACGGACAGACGGCAGACAAACCGAAGTCATAAACACTTTTCAACTAGGTTGGAAAGTATTAAAAAGTAGTCCACAAAGAAGATACCTGGTATTAAAACACTAGATATAATAATGCATTAGTATATAAAGTGTAGGGTTAACCGCAAGAAAATTTATTCTTTCCGTGAGTTAGCAATTTGTTTTGTTTTACCAGCAAGAGTCAATGGAAAAATCTATGACACTGCAACTGAGATTTGTCGCTGACATTTGCAAATTGTTGCACAGAACACAGTTTGTGAAAAAACGAGTTATGATCAAGTGATTAGAAGAATGTCATTTTTTCCTTCTTTCCAAGTAGTGTAAAAGGTCAATTTTTGAGAGTGCCCGCTATGGAGGTCTTATTGTATACATATTTTTAACCTGCAGAAATATTGTGTACATTCTTTTGGAAAAGCGGGTCAACCAGAACCCTCAACCTACAACCCGACCCGAGCTGCAATGAAAAAATATAGCGCCGAACTACGGGTCGGGTGCAGGTAACCCAACCCAATGCAGGATTCTACACTGCAGTACACATATTTAATGTATCTATACTAATATAAGAAAGTTGTTTGTCTGTTGGCGATGGCTAGCGAAATCACAGGTTTAAAATTTGGATTTAGGTAGTCCAAGGCATGTCCTAATGCACTTGAGGCTCAGATTTTTAATATTTTGATAATTAGCCGAGATATTAATTACAATCCATAATGAACTCTCATCCAAAATATGCTTTGGTTGTATAGAGTCTTCATAGAACTAATTAAATAAACCAGTGTAGCGATGCACATTGAGTGTTTCATAAGTTACTGTTTTTCCTCGATTTTTTTTTTTTTCTTTAACTAAATGAACAATATTCATGTGACATCATAGTGGGAATTATGTAGTGTCAAAAGTAGCGACTAGCACGTTTGTTTACCTTATCGTGTCATTTGATGCAGCATAAATACAGGTAAATGCTCACGTAAAATATTTCAGATTTATTTTGTATAAATTATTTTCGATAAGGATCATTTCTTAAAATTTCCTGGAGAATTTTCAAGTATAAAATATACAATTGGGTAACAGAGGTTACTTTGTCATAATTTTATTCATTCTCCTTAAACATGTTTTGATAAATATGCAGCATTAATTTGGCTAAGGACAACTATTAAACCCAGTGGTAAAGCGTATTGTTTGGTTGCTTGTTCTTATAAATATGATAAGTGCAACTTTTTGTCTGGTAACCAGAGGTTATAAATTTTTTCACCTGTGTACCTTTCAATTGGTTGCTATCTTAAATAAATAATATTAAGCTCTGACTTCAACCTTGTTTAAATGCAATTATTGTGGCCAAAATTTAAAGAAAAAATCCCTTCACTAAAAGTAAAAATCGGTGAGTATAATTAAAATGACTCCTATAATACAAAGCTAAATGAAAGTATTTTTTATATTGTTTAATGGTTCCATTACAGATTATATACAGTTTCTTGACATCTTTCTGTATGCATGCATTTTGTAATTCCAGTTTAAAATTTTTCGAAATGCAAAATATATTCTTTAATGTGCTTGCAGTGATGCTTAGAATGTGTATAGCAAACTTTTGTGCCACCCTGGAGGAGAAAAAAAAAAGTTGGAGAAGGGAAACATAACAGAAATTGTTATGGATTCTTTAAGTTGTGTGTGTGCATATATATATATATATATATATATATATATATATATATATATATGAGCAGGAAAGACCAAGCTATGCTCAGTCAAAATTAGCTTTGTGTTTAAATATCATGACCCATTAATCAAATTTTCACAAACATGTGACCAAGCCCAATTGTCTTCTTGTGCCCGAAACCCGTAGGATATACATTTTAGTTAAAATAGTCTGAGCTGTTTTTTAGATAAAATTAGCTTGACTCACTAATAGGATTTTCTCGAGCATGTGACCCAGCCCAATGATTTTCTCATGCCCCAAAACCATAGGATACAAAATTTAGTTCAAATCGTCTGAGCCATTTTTAAGATAAAAATAGCTTGACCCATGACCAAAATGACCCACTAATCTAAACTTCTTGAACATGTGACATAGCCCAATAGTCTTCTTGTTCTCTAAAACTGTAGGATACTAAATTTAGTTCAAATCCTCTGAGTCGTTTTTAAGATAAAAATAGCTTGACCCATAATGACCCATGACCAAAACCCACTAATAAAATTTTCTCAAACATGTGACCTAGCCCAACAGTATTCTCATGCTCGAAAACCATAGGATGCAAAATTTAGTCTAAATAGTCTGAGCCTTTTTTTAGATAAAATTAGCTTGACCCAAAAATGACTCAGTAATCTAATTTTCTCGTGTCCAAAACTCGTAGGATACAAAACTTAATTAAAATCGTTAGAGCCATTTTCAGATAAAATTAACTTGACCCTCATTGACCCACTAATAAAAAGTTCTCGAACAAGTGACCCAGCCCAATAGTCTTCTCGTGCCGAAAATGGTAGGATACAAAATTTAGTCAATTGTTTGAACCTTTTTTAGATACAATTAGCTTGACCCTGACCCATGGTGACCCAAAATGACCCACTAACCAAATTTTCTCGAACATGTGACTTAGCCCAATGGTTTACTGGTGCCCCAAAATAATAGGATACAAAATTTCGTCAAAATCGTTAGAGCCGTTTTTAAGATATTTGCATATATATATATATATATATATATATATAATTATAATATCTATGAATTTCAAAAAACATATCAAGTTCTATTCTACTTAAATCTCCAAAGAGATAATCAATGATACTGTGTATACAGAATACCACATAGCTAATAATTAACATGTGCAAACATAATATTACCATAGCTGATGCTTCAATGGTAATTGGCCAAATTTTACTCATACCAAAAGAATATTGAAAAAAGAAATAGAGAGAAAGGGGAAAAAAAAAATTATAAATTGGAGTTGCAATTAAGTAAACACAAATGGATTAACAAATTAAATATGAACCATACACAATGGAAAATTGGACCACATGAGAATTAAATATGAATTGGATATGGAAAAACACATGCACATGTACTCATCAGCCTGGATGCACCCACATGTGTTTTAAATAATAATTCAGTGTTTCATAATTCTACTGGCATAATGCTAAGATCAGTAGAATCATCCAGGTACACTGAATTATTACCAGACAACAATTGGAAATATTAAAATTTGGAAATATTTAAATAGGAAATAAAAAACCATTAAGAAAATACAATATATTTCACTCACATCGATTATCCAAAAAACTGTAATTAACACCTCACTAAATTACCACGAGATAACAGTTTTGAAATAATAAAATTGGAAATATGAACGCGTAAAGTGTAGATAAAATATTTTACTCACAATAATTATACAGAATCCTTAAAATGTCACAACGTCTACATAATATTCACATCCACATGGCAATGCATCATACATGTTAACTAAGTCGAGTTGAGAGAAATGATTTTTAAGACAAGTTGAGAGCACACTTTTTTTAAAACACAACCCCATAAATGACACCCAATCACAAAATGATTCAAAAACACTCAAAATAATTCTGGTTTTAATACACTTATAACAAATTTATATCCGTGAATATATATTACTCCATCCAAATTTAATTCCTGAAAGTAAAATTAATATACAATCAATAGCTCCCTCTATAGTTAAATTAAATATAATATTAACAATATTATCTACAACTACCTGAAAGGTAAAGTGTCGCCATCTATTGGTATTATAATAGTTCATAATTAATATTTAGTTAAATATCCACTTTATTAGTTACATACTCACTTCATTAGATTTATTTATATAAATAAACTTTAAAAAACAATACTAACTTGTAGTTTTACTTAAAATTCAAATAAAATATAATACTACTATATGAATAAATCTACACTATATATATATATACAGTATAGAACCATTTATCCGGAATGGTCAGGGCCAGATGTATTCCAGATAACTGGTTTTTCTGGATAACTGGTTGGACATTAAAACAACACCCATTTGATGAAATTTGTAGAATAAATGTGGCTGTAACATTATTACTGATTTTAAATTATTAGATTACTCTGATTAAGGCTCAGATCCTATCAAGATCAAAAATTAATCAGAGTTTGAAAGAAGGCAATTTCTGGCAATACCTTGAAAACAATAATACTGCATAAGAATCAAAATGCTCAATGTCTGACTAAATAAGCTTTCATTTCAAATACTAGATATTGGTCAAGTTGTACAATGCATGTGGCAATCTATCAAGCAATGCACATGTCAAACTGGCACTTTTTTCTGGAAAGATTCTGAAATCAGTCAGTTGGAAATATCATTCTGGATAACTGGTTTTCCGGTTAACTGGATTCCGGATAAATGGTTCCATACTGTATATATATATATATATATATATATACACACACACACACAAGATTTCCTCGTATTAGAATATATGATATATATATATATATATATATATACATTCGAACCTCGTTAACACGAAATTGAAGAGACTGAAAATTTTTTTCGTGCTGTCCGAAATTTTGTGTTAACCGTCATAATAGTGATCTATGGTTAGATATAAAAACTAATTAAATTAACCTACAAATATATCCCCTATCATAAATTAATAATACATAGAAAATTTCATTAACAAATTAAACAAATTTATCATCATTTTAGGCAATAATAAATTTGACTTCCTAAGCATTTTTTAAGGTCCGTTATTGAATTTGCTTCAATATTTGTAGAGTACTTCTTTTAGGAACGTATGGACCTCAACTAATTTGTCCAAAGCTTGGGAAGCATCCTCTTGTTCCATAAGGAAACATTGAATTATCAATGCTTCAATGTAGATTCATTTAATGACGCTAAACTTTTCCGTTCTATGTCAATTTCTTCATCCTTGTCTGACACTTTGATGTTGTCATAGTTTTTTTCAGCTAATGCAGCAATTATTTCTTCGTCTGTCGTCGCATTCAAAGCCAGCACATCTTCATATATGCAAATATATTTGAAAAACAATTTCTAGGAAAGAATTTCCTATGTTTTGGCCACATATCTTTTGATGGACGATTCTATGGTGCTCTTTAAATCTTGTCAGTCATCTGTCAGAATATGTGAAATCGCTCTCACCAAGAGCATCAGCAAAGCCTTTGCTTTTTCTTGCAAAACTGCACAAGTTAAAACAATGTTCTGGCTTCTTGCTTCTTTTATTCACCGCAAGAGAGCAATTTCAATTCATTCATTCTACACATTCATTTTCTTACTGGCTGGAATTGACTCACAGCATAAGCCGCTTTAATCTTTTCACAATTCCTTAAAACTGTTGAGAGTGTGCTATTGAGTATCTCCTACTTTGCTGCAATTTCTGATTTTTTTTCGGAACTTTTTCACTGACTTTGTTTAAAATTTTTTGCTTGGTTTCTAAAGATACAGTTTGCTGTTTTTGACTCATCTTTCACAGAATTCTACAGAGCAACTGCAAACAGCAATGTGTTTTCATATTTCTTCCAACTATCAATAACTGTTTCATGTGATTAATTTAGTATGAATTTGTTCCAGTATTCTAATAGTTAATCATTATTATAAATATTCTTTCTCGTATGACTGCCATCTCATATTTAAGTTTTCTGCCATCAAATAAAAATTCATATTAAGAAAACATATATATATATATATATATTTCACTTTAAAAACTCCAACAAGAAAAGGTTAACTGAAATGATGTTAAATCCCCTAGAGGTAATTGTCTTTTTGTTCTTATCCAAAAAAACTGTCAATAAATAGCAGCTGCAATTGAGTATTCATCTGCTGCTATGTTTTAAAAATGTTTTATTTAATTTCAGCTAGCTGAACAACAAATATCCCAGAAGTCAAATATTTCGATTTTAGAATATGAAGAAAAAGCAAACAAGAATGTATCAACCGTGTCACTTCCCAACTTAAGAACGCATTCAAGGGTAAATAACTTTTTATGCATTATTTTATGTTTCAATAGTATATTTATATGTTTTAAAAATATAACTGTTTTTAATAAATTATAATGAAATTTAAAGAAGAAAATTATATAATTAGTGTTTTTGCATTAATTTTCATAGATGTTTTTTTCTTAATTTGTTAATGTAATAATCGCTTTTCATACACATATATATATACTATATATACACTCAGTAGACTCCCTCAAATCTGCACAGCATGGAACCGGAGGTTGTGTGGATTTCTGGTCTTTTTTGTTTACATTTTTAAAATAGTAATTTGAATGTAGTAAAGCATTGGAAATTATAATGAATATTAAATAATAAAGTAAATTATTAAAATAATTTAAATAAAGTATTAAAATAATTATATAAAATAATAATTTAAAAAAAAGATTACTATTTAAAATAAAGTCAAGTGTAATATTTAAGGATTAAGTACTAAGTATGCCTAATAATGATGAAATATTAATTTTTTTTGTTTTATTCAATGAAAATTCTCTATAAAGAAAAGTATATTTTTTATTACTCTTTTTTACAAGCTTCATTCATGTCTTTACATTATATTTTGTGAACATGGACAAAATTGTTGTTTGCTTAAGTTTTTTATTTATTTGTGTTATTTTTTTTTTCTTAATATCATACACTGTTCTAGGACTTTTTTCCATTTTGATTGTGCCAAAAAACGAGTAGATGAACCAGAATCTAGCCTTTTTTTTTTTTTTAATGATCTCTACCTTTTGAATTATTGTCAAGCTTTTACGTATTTTCTTTTCCTATTTTTTTTTTTCACCAGAAAGATTGGAATCAGCCATATTACTTACGAAACTACATAAAAATAAAAATTACATATTAAAACCACAAATTGAATATCAAAATTCAAAAAATCAAAAGCAAAAATGTAAACATAAACAACATGCTTCAATAGTTACTGTTGCAGGTATTACGGAGAAGCTATTGTCGTGTTGTATTTTTAATCTTGGATATGAAAATAATTTACACTGGAATTCTAAAATAATGAAAATTTATTTCAAGGTTATGTAGATATAATAAACAAAAAAGCTTGATTAATTAAAAAATGTCTTGGAAAACATCGCGATCGCTGCTGATATTAGCGCAATCTTGAATTTTTTTTGGAAATAAATTCATATTTTCTTCATGAAAAAGCTTGTGTTCTGTTACATTAACCAGAATTACGGATTAAAATGCATAAAAATATTGAAACATGGGGATATGAACACAAGAAAAATAAACAGTTTGGTTACAATTTACCCTTGTGACTAATAATGTGCAGGACCTACAATATGGCGAATTTTCACTATAGATACGCTAATTTAAATCAAAGTAAGGTAATTTTATTTAGTAATTATTTAGCTGTAATAGCCAAAAGAGCATGATTAACAAAAATTTAGTAAAAAAAACCATTGATTTTTGTGGCTGAAAAGATCAAAGAGTAGTAAGGGCCGCTGGGTACTGCACCCACCCAAAATGGTCTAGAGTCAGCACTGAATGAAAATAAGGTTAGAAGAACTGCAAAAATGTTGTAGTGCATATGAAAAAAAAAAAAAATCCAAACTCCAAGGAAACATATTTAGAAATACAAAACTAGTTGACCCTTGCAATTTTCAGAAATTAGGACATGACAATTTAAAGTTATCTTACATTTTTCGTGTAATAGAAGAAATGAATTGACGGTTTCCCTTTCAAACTTTGGACATGGGTTTAAATTTTAATGCATAGAACCTAATTCAATTAAAGAAAATATCAGGGATTCCGGTTTTGTGTATAATTTCCTTAAGTATATAATAAAGCAATTCTTTTTAGAAATGGATATTCATGATGCCATCACCGAATATGCACTGTTCATGCAAGTAGTTAAAAATAAAGGCATCAGATTTTGCAAAGTTTTCTGAATTTTTTAAGAGAGCATAGCCATGTTTCCTTAATTTCCAAAAGTTATAAAAGTTGCTCTTATGCTGCCTGTCACAAGTGTACCTTGTAAAAGAGGCTTCAGCAGCCCAAATCCTATAAAATCTAAATTCAGAAATTTATTTAACAAACTAATTGTTAAAGATCCATAGCATTTGATGAAAGTTTGAAAAATAGACATTGTATAAAAGCTTAACTTTCTTTCTTTCTTTTTTTTTTTTTTTTTAAATAATAAAAAAATGTTTTTCTATAATTATTCTGAGTTGTTAATTTAAATTTTTCAATGGTATTTTGTCATGTCTGTATTAATGTAATTCTTTAAATAGCACGTAAAATAAAATAAAATAATAGTGGCGTTTAAAGAGATTTTTCTCTTCCCCCAAATCCTATCAAAACCCTTTCAAACATATAAATTCCCCTATATATATATAAACATATTGTTAGGAAGTATGAATTTTTTTTAAATAAGGTTAACTGATATGCTATACGTGCATGTTTGAATCCTGGTTAAACAGTTGTCTAAGTATCTCTTGTAGACAAGAACATTAATGTATGTGTAATAAGAATAATTAAGAGATGTTTTAATATAAAGCTATTTTATTATCTGATTAAAGATTGAATATCTTGCTAAGTGTGTTCACATATTATATATATATATATATTTAAGTTCACTTATTAGAATCATTTTCCCCCTCCAGAAAAAACTCTGTGATAAGATTGTCATGTTTTTTAATAATATATTTCTTTTATTATTAATTAATACATCTAAATAAAAATTAAGATATATTCTATAATTAAACAAGATATCTATCCTAAATTATTCAAATGCATGTACTTATTGAATTGAACATAAATTACCTTGTATTAAACATTTAAAAGAATTTGATAAAATTCTTTTTTAGGTTTATTTCTCAATTTTCATAACATTAATAAATTCTGTATGTTACCTATTCAACAAGTTAGTCAACAAAAATACTTCTGATTTCATGTCCAGAAATAAGCAGTTAAGAGAGAAATAATTAAGAAACTTTTTTCTATTTCGTAATGTCATGTCTAATGCATTGATCAATACCATACTTAGTACCATTTCAAAGGCATTATTATAATACTAAGATTGTAACTTTTCTATGATATTGTAAATGAAGGCTTTAAAATTTTCTGAAATCATATATCAGAAATGAAAAACAATATTTCCCATGTTTTGGATTGAATTAAAAAAACTTAAAAAAAAGGAAACTTAGCAAATAAAAACTGGTTACTTTCCAACAAATTCAGAATTTCATTTTCATTTGGAAATGTACAAAATTTCAATGTATCCTTATCCATTTACTGAGAAATCTAATATTTTTTGTATAAGGGCAAAGGATTTTTCAGAAAATGCTGTCGAAGTTGCTATTTCAAGTCAACTTTTGAGGCACAGTAGTCTCAGAAAGGTACATTGAGGAACAGGCTATTGTAAACTTAAAATGTTTCACATTTGTGGAAAATGTAGTTTGATTCATTAGCACTTAGTAACCTCTGCAAATTTAATTCATGCCAGAAATATCTAGGTTGTTGAGTGGTGGGAAAACAAACTGAGAATGGCTTAAAAAAAATTGTAAGTAATGAGAACCATTCAACACTCCTATTATTCTCACTGTTAAAGAATGGCCTTACCCTACTGTACTTTAACTCTTATTAAAACTAGAAACATGATTTTATTATTATTATTTTACTACATATTTAGTAATATTTGGAAAATTGTAAATAACTTAATGCTATTTTATTTAATAATCTTAAACATGGGAAATACAAATTTTATCACATGCATACTTCTTATATGTATTTAATTTGTTGCATATAAATATTTTAATATGAAAATTAATTCAATGAATAAGGGATTTAGCAAGCAACAGCAGATAATAAGTTTACATATATTTGAAAAAATAAATGTTGATTTTGAATGAGGTAATTGCATTTTCCATCTCAAAACATAATCAAATCAATACATTGGTAGAATTTTTACTCTATAAACCATTTGAATATGAAGTATTTTTCTTTTCTTTTTAATATTGCTTTACTTAAAAATTTTTACTTATAAATTCATATATTGTATATTTTAGGCCTCATTTATGACTGAAAAAACTTTTCCAAGGTTAAAGTTTTCCAAGAAATAATATTTAGAATAATAAACTTCTTTTTTAAATTGTAACTTGTGGTTTTATTCTGATTGTATTATATGTATAGATGTTTTAAAATTGATTATTTTATTCTTGTAAATAAAATATTTTTAATAAATTTCTGAATTTCATAAGCATTTTAGGATTTTTTTATTGTGATGTGATATATTCTTGTAGTTCACTACATTACAGCATAGAATCTTTTTTTTTTTTTTTTTATTATTATTGGGGCTAACAAGGACAGGTTCAGATGTTGGAGTCACTTACTCATAAATTCGAAATTATTTTGGTAGCTTAATGATAAAAGCACTTGCCAGTTGATTTTTTGGTCTTAAGCTCAGAATTTGGGCCAGCTTGATTTATTTTATTTACTTTATACTAATAATTTTATTTTTACTTTGAAAAATTAATGTTATTGTTAAAATTAATTTTTCATACATAGTATCATACTTGTGTAATTTTATAATAAATGCTTTTGAAATAAAATTATAAATAAATTTCTATGTTAAAAACAGGTGTTCATTTGTTAATGTCTATAAATTTACTATTTATTGTCCATACTACCAATTTACATTCAGACATTATCTAAAAACATGGTTAAAAATTTTTTTTTCATTAAAAACAACTGATGATGCTCTAGCCAGAGCGAAAACACTTTTATGCAATTGTGAAGTTTTTATTTGAAACTGTTTTATATTTTTGAAATGAGGGACGTTTTTAATGAAAATTTTTAACCATGTTTTTAGATAATGTCTGAATGTAAATTGGTAGTATGGACAGTAAATAGTAAATTTCTATGTTCCAGCAGTTCTTAATATTAAGTTGGCTGCTATATGTTTAGAATGATTGTTTAGTTTTGCAAGTAAAAATATTAAGACTAACCAAATGTGTAAGTATAGATAAAAATTTTAGCACATTTTTGTTTATGGGATTTTACTATATATATTAACATGTGAATTAATTTTCAAGAAGTGTAACACATTAATGTTAAACACATAATAAGTATTTCAAATTTTTTTTTTTTATAAATGTGGAAGAAATCTTTTGTAGCTCAACACTAATGGAGGAAACATATAAATTCTCTGCACAGTAAAACATCATACAGTATTGGACCTCAAATCCAGAATGCTTGATGCTGTGTATTACTTGTATTTAATCTGATTACTTGTATTTAATCTTACAAATGGTGCCAATAATGTACGTTCTCTGTGTTCGGCAAATCAGAGTGTTCAGCAGTCTTGTGCTAGCCGCAATGTAGTGAGGTTCTCTTTCCCTGAATAAACATTTGCTATCGTTTTCAATCAGTCTCATGACACTCACAGTTATTAAATAGCAACACATATTTATAACAGTGGCAATGAGATGCGATCTTATGATATTATTAAGATTTTTTTTTTCTGGTGGAATAACAAAGTCTATTTTAGCTGAGCTGGGCTAAGCCTAACACACAGTCACGAGTTGCCGCATGCGGTACTAAGCCTACCACACAGATTGAAAGGGTACGTGCTTCTAGTTGTGAAACATTCACAAAAGCATAAAGATGTGCTCTTTTAAACAGATGAAGGAATTTGACACATCAAATGAATCCTGGAGTCTATATACTGAACACTTAGAGCAGTTTTTCATAGAATTGAAGATACCAATCGTTGAAGAGAGATTTTTCTTACCATTGTCAGCCCAGCTACATACTCATTGCTTCGGAATTTACTATCACTGTCAGCACCAACTACAAAAACGTTCGATGAAATTATAGAAATTTTAAATTCGCACTTTGACCCAGCACCATCAATCATTGTGGAGATATACAATTTTAACAGTAGAGCATGCCGAGCCAGTGAATTTCGTGACATAGCTATGCAGTTTAACAAAATACTGCAACTACAGCACATCGCTTGACGAAATGTTGCGCAATCAGATCATGTGTGGAATTAAAGATGAGACAATCCAAAGAAAAGTCTTGGCAGAAAGCCAGCTAACCCGAGCTCGGGCTATGGAGATCGTAGTAACTATGGAAACGGTAGCAAGAGATGCTAGTAATTTACAGATGGCATCAAATTCTGAAGTAAACAAAATACAGTTTAAGAAAAATTCTGCTACTATGCTAAAACGGCCAAATCCATGTGTTGCAGGTCAGAGGATAGAAAAATGGAACAGATACAGAGAAGCTCACGTGTCAAACGATTGTTGATTCAAGAATGCAACATGCTACTACTGCAAGAAAATGGGCCTCATTGAGTCATTCGAAGAAAAACAATCCAGGTACTAGAGTACATAAATTGCAAGAAAATGAATCTGAAAATGAAGTACAGAGATCATATACATTATTCAACATAACTGGAATGGAAGAAGCCCTACCCCTAACTAGAGTAGATGTTACAATTCAAATTAAGCCATTTATCTTTCGACTCAGAGATTCAATTTTGAGGACCTTGAATGTATTTGGTGGAATGAGAAAATATTTAGCCAACTTCCATTAAACAGTTCTTATACAAAGCATCAGATTGAAGTTATGGGCATAATACAAGTTCAAGTGTCCTGGAATGACAAGTATTGTTTCTTACCATTGTTGATTGTGACAGGGCAATGTGAATTTAGCAGGCTGTAAATGGATCTATCTACCTGTTACAGTTATTGACAGTGTTCAAGAGTACCGTTCCTACCTCTGAATCGACTGTCTAGAATCTGTTAAGAAAATTTAAGGAATTATTTGCACCAGAATTAGGGGTAGTACAAGACGTTAAAGTGTACCTGTTGGAAAAGGAATCGGCAACTCCCAAATTTTTTAAAGCACATCTAATCCCGTATGCATTGAGGACAAAGTCAATGAAGAAATACTTTGCCTTGTGAAGGAAGTATGAACCTGTAAAAGACAGCAGAGTCAGCAGTGATAATTGTACTAGCATACCTGCCAACATGTCCATTCAGAAAACCTTACAATTTTCCCGACGTACTTCATTGTGCATCTTTTAAAATACATACGTAGTGTTTACGAAGGCATCTGGTAAGGTAATATATGGTTTGATACAAAATTTACTGATAAATACAAAAATATTAAACAAGTAATTGTTTAAGTTTTCAAAAAAAAAGTAAAAGACACAACCCAAATAATATTAGCACTGATAATTATCTTTAATATACTTTAAATAGGCTGGCTTTACCCAATAATTTTTTGTCAAATATTTCTTCATAGCAATCTTTTCACATGCTTTTAAGTATTAAAATATTTTAATACTTACAAAAGCATGTATATTAAAATCTTTTATAAGTAAAAAAAAAAAAAAAATCTAATAAATTTCTAATCAAAAAAGTCTCAAAACTACAATTTTAATTTTGCATTCAGCTTTGCTGCGAGAAAATTTTAAAATACAAAGCATGACTAAAAATTCTCTGGCATAGAATAACGTGTTGTGAATTACTACTTGGTTGCTGTGACGTACCATATTGCTAACCTCTCTCATCTTTGTAACATAAACACAATGTGTGCATCGGTTTAATTCTTTTACTAAATGAGTAACATATTTGAATAATCATTTAAAGTTTTACCAAAAAACCTTACAATCTTACCTATCATCCTTACAACCTTACAATTTGACCTAAATCCTTACATTGTAAGGCTAAACCTTACAAGTTGGCAGGTATGTACTAGTATTGAAGAGCAATGGTCACATCAGAATTTGCAGAGAATTTAAATTGACTACAAACAAGTCTACGGAGTTAGAGCAATATCTGCCACCAAATATTGAAGATATCTTTGCCCAGTTGCCAGGTGGTTCATATTTTCAGAGCTGGATGTTCAAGATGCCTACTACCAGTTACAGCTAGAAGAATCCAAAGATCTGATAGTCATTAATACTCATAAATGACTCTTCCATTATACAAAAGTACCACTTGGAGTAGCCTCAGCTTCAGCTGTGTTTCAGCATGAGATGGACAAAATTCTTCATGGGCCTGTGACCTGGGAAAGCTGCCTGTTACCTAGATGATGTTCTTGTCTACAGAAAAGACAAAAGTGAACATTTGCAGAATTTGAGTACTGTTCTCGCAAGACTCCAAGAAGCTGGCATGAAGTTAAATCCTGACAAGTATAAATTTTTAAAGACATCACTTGAATAGGTGGGCCATCGAATCAACAGTAAAGGACTCCATCCTGTCGAATCCAAAGTGGAAGCAATTGCCAAACCACTGGATCCAAGAAATGTTGATAAATTACGTTCTTTCTTGAGCCTAATTGCATGTTATGCAAAATTTTTGCCTAACATGATGACACTGTTAGCTCCATTGTATGAGCTTTTAAAAAGCAAGGCAACATGGAAATGGGGAGCACAGCAGAAGGAAAGTTTTGATAAAGTTAAAGAAGCATTACAAAATTCATCTCTTGTGATGCCAGCCTCTATGGACTTGGAACTGTCTTATCATATGAAAACGACGATGGTGATCGCTCAATAGCTTTTGCTTCATGGTCATTAACCAAGGCTGAAAAGAACTGCAGTCATATAGAAAAAGAAGCACTGTCTGTGGTGTTTGGCGTGAATAAGTTCCATAAATATATGTTAGGTCGAACATTCGCCCTGTTGACTGATCATCGTCCCCTAGTAAATCTTCTTTATCAGGACAAGTCCCATCTTCTTTCCCAAGCCTGTCACATATGTAGCTGCTGTGTGGATTCAACAGTGGGCTCTGACACTTTCTGCATATTCTTACCGAATTGGATGTCAGAAAGGTTGTTTGCATTCTAACTCAGATGCTTGTAGTCGGCTGCCCCTGAACACCAAGCATGTTGATCTACCAGTTCTGGCAGAATCTGTGTTAACATTAAAACAGCTAGATGACAATCCAGTGATTAGGCATCTAATTGCTACAGAAATTGAAAAATTCTCTGACTTATGCAAGCTAAAATCTTATATCATAAAGGATTTTCCTAAAAAAATCGAAAGAAACTTACACCCCTTTCTCAGAGTTAGACAAATTGTCTATTGAAGATATCATTTTGAGAGGCACACAAGTGTACATTCCTCCAAAATTTAAGAGATATGTGCTCCATTCAGCTTATCAAGGCCTAACAGCCATTAAGTCACATGCTCATTCTTATATCTGGTGGCCCGGGATAGATAGTGATCGAGAAACAGCAGTAAAAGGTTGTGTCATATAGTCAGCAAAATGCATCAACACCCCCAGCACAGCACATTCCTTGGCATATACCTGAACAAGCATAGGAACAAATCCACATTGACCATGCAAGTCCACTGGAAGGTCACATGCTCTTAATAGTTGTGGATGTTAAAGGTGCACAAGTCCCTAGTACATCGTCTAGTGCTACTACCATAATGGTGTTATGAAGCCTATTTGTTTGTTTCAGTCTTCCAAAGTACCTGGTCAGCGACAACAGACTGGGGTTCATCAGTGAAGAATTTACAAAATTCTTGTCAATTAATGGCATCGCCCTGTATTCTGATGGCACCTTACCATCCCTGTTTGAATGGTTTAGCAGAGAGCAAGCACTGTGAACAGTCAAATCAGCGATGAAGAAAGTGACTGAAGGAACTTTTGCAGAGAGGCTGTCTAGTAGATTTCTCAATTATCGAATCGCACCATCAGCAGCCACAAGAATTTCTCCAGACATGGCATTGTTTGGTCATTCTTTCCGGACACAGTTAGACCTGATTCAGGAACATGCAAGACAAATTTCTGAAGAGACCAGCTCAGATAAATTTCTTGAAGCCACTCCATTGTGGGTGCGATCTTTCAGCTGGGGCCCACCATGGGTTGCCGGTAGTGCATTGCGTCCAGTAGGTAAAGTGATGTGTGAGATTGACCCCTATGGGAACCTGGACACATCACTTTGATCAACTGTGGTATAGACAAGAATGCCTGATGATTATAAGTTCCTCCTGCAATTGATGCACCATATCCTGCAGTTCCACAGGCAGAACTCATAGATGTACATACTGAGGAACACACGAACACCCCAATATCCCCAGAGGTAAGTACTCCAGCTGAAGGGAGCAGTTCAACACCAAACCTCCCTGTGATATCAGCACAAGTGGTTAGGCATGACCCAGCAAGTCTGTTGGTCAGATGTTCAAAACGTCTTGGACAAAAACCAACACATCTGTAGTTATAAACTGACGTTTTTACTTTTGTGCTTAAGACTGATTTTATTATATGGACAGTTACTGTTTAAAGAACTCTGATTATACCGAACTGTTCCTCTTGAAGAACTCTTATTTATTTTATTCTTTTGAACTTTCTTTAAGAAGAAAGGGAATGTTGTATATGACTTGTATTTAATCTGATTCAGGACAGATGGCACCATAAATGCACGTTTCTCTGTAACTGCCAAATCGCTGAGAGTTCGTCAGTCTTGGGCTAGCTATGATGTAGTGAGGTTCTCTCTCCCTGAATCTGAATAAACATCTTATCATTTTCAACCAGTCTCGTGGCACCTGCAATTATTAAATAACAACCCACATTTATAATACTCAGCAGGTTTAACTCTAGAGAGTTTCAGAGGGGCGGCCTGCCCTCATGCCTTTTTTAGATAAAATACCACCCTCCTTGCCCCTTGTTCCAGGTAGAATTCTACCCTCCTTGTCCTTTTTCCAGGTAGAATTCTACCCTCCTTGTCCTTTTTCCAGGTAGAATTGTACCCTTTTTTATTCCTGGGTAGAATCCTGCCTTGTTTGCATTGTACTTTCAAAAATTCTTCACTTTTATTTTTAGAATGATAGTATGGTACCTCAGGGGAGTACTCCTCTTTCTATCTTTATTTCTCTGTGAAATGCCCTGGTATGTCTAATCTTTGACTTTGAGTGATTCATCTTTCCATTTATCCTTTCTTCCATTGAACAAGACATTAAGGGTAACTAAGGGTCATTGATTAATTTCACCTTCTCTAGTGAATTGTAGTATTAGATCAGGCATTCTGATCTTTGATCACATGATAACTTACATAAGTTACAACTATAAAAAAAAATTGAGAAGTAGCTTTACAACTTTTATTTTGTAGCTTTTTCAAAACAAATTTTGCTAAAGCTGGGAAAATGTTATTTGGTGAATAGAGAGACAGAGAGAGAAGTTTTCTTTTAGAGCGAGAAGTTTTTGAATATTGTAGGAAAAAAGGGAAATGACTGTGAATATAGTAAACAATTTTACAATAAAAATCGAGAACATAAGTTTCATTTTGCTATTTTTAATACTTTTCAAACGGTGAAGTTAAGGAAAAAGAAAATGTTATTGAGATTTTTTAAATTAAGGAGTACTTTAAACTGTTGCCAGACTTCCCTCCCCACCAGTATATTGATATATGCACTTATTACAAAAATGCCCTTTTTTTGAAATAATGTTCCCTTTTCAACAAAATTGAGCTTATTATGTAATGTGTGCACTGCCCTTTTTTATGTTCTAGAATGATCCCTGTACTCGGTACTACTGCTTCTCTGGATTTTCGATCTTCACTCAAAAAATAAGTCTACAATACAAATGGCAATACTATAATGGAATTTTAGTATCCATTCTCTTTAGCATAATACTTACTAGTAAATCTGCAGATCAGGAGCCTCAACGTCGGCTCTGAAAGTCATTGTTTTTTAATCTCACTTTTCATAATATTTAACATTTTACAATCCGCAAATTAAATTAAAAAAATTATAGGGATATAAAATATTTTGAAGGTTTCAGAAATTAAAAATGTTAAATTATACACAGTTTATGCAATGATATTCTGAAATTCTCATGAACTTCTTATTTTTGTAATTTTTTAAATAAAAAAGTACATTCTCCCATTTCCTATTAAATTTATATTCGTGATTTCCTATTGATTGTGCAAATGATTATAGTATATCTTGGATTACATTTTAAACTATGGTTTTATTATAAACAACAGTTTGGAAAGGAATTTCATTTAACAAAGACAATTAGCAATTTAACTTGTCAAGTCGAGAAAGCACAGCCGTAAGCATCCTTTTCTGGGAGCAACTCGGGGCACTTTTGACCCCTTCACCCCATAGTTTTGCTCTGGAGTTTCCCTAAAACTTGAAACTTCGTTTATTGTGGCACACAGGATCAAAATTTTAAATTTCATGTTTCTGTCTTTTCTAGTTTAGATGATATATGAAATCAAAGTTTTGATTTTTTGTCACTCTATCACTCGCCCGTCATCAAAAAGATAAGGTACATCCTGTAGCCCTAGAAACTTGAAATTTAGAATAAAAGTAGTGTTATACAAAGAAAAGAAAAATTAAAAAATCCAGAAAATTCCAGCAAAATTAAAAATAATTTGATCTTGTAGTCTTAGAAACTTAATATTTGATGTGAAGGTAGTGTTTAGGATTCAGGAAAAGAAATAATTAAAAACGCAATAAAATTTGAAAATAATTTGATTTTTGTAGCGCTAGAACTTGAAATTTGGATTATAGGTAGTATTTAGGATTCAGAATAAAGAAAAATTAAAAACAATAAAATAAAAAAATATCGAAAAATTGAAATAATTCGATCTTCTAGTGCTAGAAACTTGAAATAAAGCTAGTATTTCAGATACAAAAAAAAAAAAGAAAAAAATACGGAAAATTTGAAAAAAAGAATCAAAACATCAATTTTTTTTTTTTTTTAAATCGAAAAGTTTGATTTGTTGGAATTTTTAATTATGTATTTCTTTCTATTCTAAAGTGTAATTTTATGCCAAATATCAAGTATCTAGGGTTGCGAGTTATACTTCATATCGATAGCACCTTTCCTGGAAGCAACTCCGGGTACTTTTGATCCCCCCCTTGAATATCTTTGTGCTGGAGTTGTGCAGAAACCTGAAACATTTTCTAGTTCATAAACTATATGCATTTAGAGTAATTGGATGTATCAATCAAGTTACCCACGTCAGCGAAACGTATATATATGTAAACAAAATAAGTATATTTAGCAAAGGAAAAACTCTCTAAATTTCTCAGGCAAGATCTTATGTCCTTAATCTAAGCATTTAGATATGTGATTATTTAATGTAGTATAATTAAACAAAGAAATGCATTAATTTTTAGTTTTCTACCTCCACCAAGTCGAGAAAGCACAGCTGTGAGCATCCTTTTTTAGATTCTGAAAAATTCAAGAATTGATTAATTTTTATGTCGTATAAAAAAATATTGATAAAAAAAAAATAAATAAATCGGTTATCAAATTCTAGTATCAAAGTTTTCGATGTTCTAGAATAGATTCTCACACCAAATCAATAAAATTTGATCATGAAAACTGGGATTAGAGTAGACAAAAGAAAAAGAGCAATATTTCTGGCACTCAGTTCATTTTCATAGCAGTTAAGCAGTATAATAATATAGTTATTCTTTCGATTTTGCTATTTTAGCTTCAGAGTTGCTGTCAAATTTTGTTTAAGGAAGGACAAGTCTCTTTTGTTTTTTCTTTCCAGGTTTGGTTAAAATGTTATATTTTTAGTTTAGAGTTAGATCCTAATTATTTGGGTTACAAGTTTATTAAGTTCTATTTTTCAAGTACATACCCCCTCCCCCAAAATCATAACTTGTTAAGTTATGATCGGATTTGAATGGTTACTGTTTTTTCTAACACTCTCCCCAAGTCATTTGGTTACCAAATAAACATTGATATTACTTCGGCAACTCTTGGTGACCACTATTGTTGTGTTGCAAACACAATTAAAATATAAATTAAATTATTTTAAATCAATTTGTGTAATTAATAACCTTTAAAATTTAAAATAATTATGGGATATTTTGTTTACTAGATACTGTTTATTGTTATTAACAGTTAAAGTTAGTTTGCAGGTTGGTTAAAAGCCAAGTTAATTAAAATGTAAATTATTATCTGGCACAGAATTTTTATTTAAAATTCTCGTATTGTCCACCGAAATTGATGTTGAATTAAATATATATTGACCATTTGGATTTAATGGTAAAACAATCATGTTGATGAAATTGATATTTTATTAATTGGTTCTTGAAAAGAGGAAAATTATGCGCTTCTTTTTCTCAATTGTGAATTTCTCAGGTATTTATATTTAACTGATTGAATTGTGATCTATTTCCAAGTGTGTATTTTGTTGAAATATTATTTATGCAATAATTTAGGAGCTACTGGAGTTAAATTATTAAAAATGGAATTAATTGAGGTTAATTAATATTTCTGGAGCTACTAAGGTTAATTAAAACTTTTGGAGCCTATTTATATTTTATTAACGTTTTTGTTGTGATATGTTTTTCCTATCTTTATCTATTTTCTTAAGTTTTTCTGTTCTTTCACTGGCAATGGCAACAACATCGAAGTAATCTGCAATTCCTGCGAAAATCAGAACAGCTCCATGTGATGCAAAGTTTTCAAATGTTCAAATTCACAAAATGTGAATTGATAAATTCCTTAAGATCAAAAATGAAGAGAACAACCAACGGCACATTCCATCAAATGATTAATTTGTTCTTGAGCAGTTTTTCAGCTTTTAATTTTTCATAGTGCCATTATGTGGGGCACTATGTTTTGGCACGCATGCGTCATAGAATAGAATGTGGTCAAGGAGGTAGCATGGAGGAGCAGAGAAGTGGAGTTAGATGCCTGAAGTCAAGATGAGAAGACATAACAAATTGAGCTCTACATAGGACCCTCTGCGATAAGTTTTCTCTATTCTTTTTTCTCACTCTTTTCCTTGATGATAATTTAAGATTTTTGAAAATATGAGTTCCTTCAGTAACAATTTTTGGTAACAGATTTTCAGTAGCTCCGCAAACTATTAATATGATTGTAATTTGGTAAATAAGTAATAATGATATTATTAAGTTGAGATGGTAATAATGAAATAAAACTTGTTATTAAAATATTGTAGAATTTATGAAACATTTTGTAACTGGAAAACTAAGCAATCCTCAATAATTCATATCAAATATTTTGTAAATTGAAACTAAGTCACTCAAATTAATTAATGTCAATAAATATATTAATTTACAAACAAAATGCCTGTTCATTGTAACGATGCTGCAGTGTTGTTTTCAATAACTAGAGAAGATGAAAATTTATTTCAGTGAATACAGACAGTTTCTGCAGGGTGCTAAATTTTGTTAATCTTTAAATAGTAAAATTTAATATTGGTGAAGTGGATTTTAAGATGTCTGTTATGAATTTATTCTCGCATGATTTCATTTGTGAAGTTGTTTGTATTCAGTAATTCTAATTTGGAGAATAACCTGTTGGAACTGGTTGATTTAAGATAAATGATCAAAATTGGCAAACAGAGTTTAATATAAATTGAGTTTTTGTTGTTGGTAGAATTTTGTAAAGTATTTTGGTGTTGAGATTAAATTAATTTGGAGATAAGATTTGCTTTTGATAATTACGTTTTGTAAATCAACTAGTTCTATCATGTTAAGGTATTGAAGATAAATTCATTATCAGATATGTTTTAATTGGAGAAGAAGAAATTAAGGAAAATAATTGAGTTTACTAATGAAATGAGACCATTGAAGTTCGTTTAGAGATGAATTTACATTTTTGGCTTAATTATATTATGTTTGGAATTCTTGTTTAATTAGTTTGTCAAACTTATTGATTTTTAAGTTTGTAATTCCTAGAACTGAAATAGTCTCATTTCTTGGTAGTTTTGAATATCAGATGAGAGAGAAATTTATAACCTTTAAACACTCAGATTAAGAAGTGAAGAATTCAATATTTTAATTATAGATTTATATGATAATAGAAAGTCATACTCATAATTATTAAGACATCACAAAGTAAAGTTTTTAAAATATGATCCACACTGACCACACACTTGATGTTATTGTTGGGTATACAAAAATTTACATTAACTTAATTATGGGAGACAGAACACAACTTGCTTCCATATGTTTTAACTAAAGGTTCATTATAAATTTTTGTAATTTTGATTTAACATAATTTTAAATGTAAAGTTCCAAGGTAATTAGTCCAAAATTCTAATATAAAATGAAAAGATAATTTTTATTGATTGAGTAATAAAATAGAATTCAGAAATCAGCCGTGAAATATATTAATTCTTTGTTAATTGGACTATCTTAAATGATTAAATGAGTAAAGTTACTTGAAGAGTAATAAAATAAATATTTTTATTGTTGTGAGATGTAAGACACAACATTATGAACAATAATTAAAAAATTTTCTGCTTTTTTCCAGTTAAAATACTCCATCCTTGGTTTAGAGCCACACTACTCAGGGTTCTCATTAGTTAAGTTATATCTGCTAATCAAGATTTTGAATGGGGCCTTTTCTGATATTCTCAAATCATTTAGTTACCAACTAAACATTGATATTATATCTGCAACACTTGGTGATCAGTATTTATGAACCATAATTAAAATATTTGACTTTATCACTCCCTCACTATTAAAATCACTCCCTCTTTGGTTTAGAGCCACGCTACTCAATGTTCTCGTTAGTTAAGTTGTATCTGTCAAGATTGTCTCCTCCAAATCATAACTTTCTTAGATTTGAACGGTACTTTTTCTGACATTCTTCTGAAGTCATTTAGTTATCAAATAAACATTGTAATTATTTCTGCAACTCTTGGTAACCACTATTTATGAACAATAAAAAATTTCTGCATTTTCCCAATTAAAACACTCTATCCTTGGTTTAGAACTACACTACTCAGGGTACTCATTAGTTAAGTATCTGTCAAGATTGTCTCCCCCCCCCCCCCCCCCCCAAATCACAACTTTCTTAATTATGGTGAGATTTGAATGGGATCTTTTCTAATATTCTTCACAAGTCATTTGGTTACCAACTATACATTGATAGTATATCTGCAACACTTGGTGACCTCGAAATCAGGCCAGATTGATTGTTTGTATAAAAAGAATGTCCAAAATATAAATATAGTTTAACACCTAACTGCAACTTTTGACTATGCTAATGAAGAAAGGAAGAAAAAACAAAAAAGTGTGTGCATGGAAAGAAAAGCAAAAGGCAGACGTTTTGATGGAAAATAAAAGTAAAAGATCAAAATTGCCTGTAGAGACATCAGAAAATTTTTTTGATTATCTATAAAATCAATTTGGCCGCAGTATCGATAAAACAGAATATAGAATATCAATAAAAAAGATTATAAATAAAGAAAATAAG
Organism: Maratus michaelseni; assembly: GCA_963931845.1. Taxonomy (NCBI): domain Eukaryota; kingdom Metazoa; phylum Arthropoda; class Arachnida; order Araneae; family Salticidae; genus Maratus; species Maratus michaelseni. The sequence continues at coordinate 176,531,692 of OZ007590.1, read as the reverse complement.
TCATTTATTGATTTCTCCAGGTTGCTAGCTATGCAGGAAAGACACTCTGTATGGTAGAAAAGACAGCTTACAGTACAGTTACGTAATCTGTTGTTGCCAGTGTAAAGTTGGTGAAGGTTCCATGTTCCTTCTAGTAAGAAACAGAAGATTGTGACCACATTTTCATAACTATATATAACTAATTGGACTGAACTGACTTAGTTCATGATGTTCTTTAAAGCATACTCCAACTCCTCGCCTGATCGTACTGGATGAAAAAAGGGTATGGGTAGGGCCTATGGCGGCAGTTCCTGAGGCACTCAACCATGGAGAATTTTAGCAGTACCTGTGGCTCGTGTTCCAGGTGTGCTGGTTCAGGGGAGGCGGCATGCATCCCTGTGACATGCGAAGTCGGGCCCAGCTCTTAAGATGTCCTTCAGGCTATAATGCTATCGCCGACAAAGTGAAGATTGCAAAACTCCTTAGTTTGCAACTGCTAGAATATTTTGTGGAATCCGAGAAAAAGTAGCCAACGACTGAAGAGAAGGCCATCAGTCAGCGACTATTCAAGACAGTGAAGGGATGATTGAAAACTAATTTTTCCGGTCACTCTATATTCTGTATGAGAGCAGCATTGACAAAAATGAACTGACAAGTAATTTGGAAATAAATACAGACCCCACTTTCGAATATGAAGAACCTGGGAGAAAAAAAAAAGCAGACAGGAAGTGAAGGCAAAAGCAGTAGAAACTCATAAGGCAAAGAAAAATAAACTAAAGGCAGTGCAACATATATGTAGGCAGGTAAAAGACCACAAGATGATTCACTGGTGGGCATAATATGTAGGGAAAGGTGGGAACATGCATAGCAAAATGAAATTAATTTCCAAACACATGTGGTCACAATTTTATCATCATCGCAGACAGTTGAAAGCCACCGTTCATGACAGGAACCTCAAATATGGGCCGTTGACAAATCATTGGAGCTTGGAATTCCCAGATTCACAGCAAGCTCACATCGCTTTATCAATTTCAAACAGGCATGTAAAATAACAAGTCAAAAAGTGACACAAATTGTAACCAAAAGAGAATTGTTTCCGGAAGTGTCTTTGCAACCTGTGATCGACTAGTTCTGGGGGAAAAAAAATGATTGAGCAGCGAAAGTGTCCAATGTCTTGAACACTGATCAAAGTGGCTTCCAATGAGAGATTGTATCTAACAGAACTCTAGATATGAAGAGATCTAAAGACACGTGATACGGGTTTTTGTCCTCTGCCTGACTGAACATTTAGAGAACCTGTTTTCTCAAACTTCTCAACCATTGCTTTTAAACCATAAACTGACAAAGGATCATTACCTTTACGCATTTTTTTGTGGTTTCTAAAAGCACGAAGAGCGGCTGGCACATTGCAATGCAGGGTTCCCAGCAAAACATGTCTTGCAATTTCCCTGACTTCCCATGATTTTCCCTGACCAAATACTAAAAAATTCCATGACCAAACGAGCATACACAAAATCTGCTTTAACCCTCTAAGCGTGTGGAACGTAATATTCCATTTACTAAGCTCCAGGTTTCACTGCAATATATGCAGGCCCTGACTATCGCACGGGCACCCGGGGCCCATGCCCTAAGCACAAAATTTCTGAGGGGCACGAAAAATTTCATAATTTCCTCTAAATCTCCATTATAAAAAAATCATAACTGTGTCAACGTTTTTATTTGTTTTAGAACTTTGTTTGCACTCAGTATCAGTTTTGTTTTATCATTTAATATCAATGACATCATTAATAATTAGACTTCTGATCATTATTTTCTAGTAATTGGTGTACTGTATTTATCAAGTCATTCAATTTTATCATATTGCACATTTATTCGAAAAGTGACACAACCGAAAAAATGTGATATTTGAGATATTATTACGATGAAATAAATAAAACACATCTCAATCTATGTGTAAAACCACATTTCAATAAATAATTGAAAAAATATTTTATTTTCATTCCTGGAAACATTTTTTAATCTTCCGAAAAATGTAATTTTTTGAGTTGACCCTTTTCGAATAAGCGTGCAATATGTAAAAAAAACTAGTATCAGTAAATCAACCAATCTAAAGGGGCATGAAAAATTGAAAGTGCCCTGGGCACAAAAACTTGCTAGTCGGGCCCTGAATATATGCAATGTTTAAGATAATATAATTCTATAGATTTAATGAATTTTCAAAAGATTGAAGAATGATTAATACCGTCAAGGGTTACATTCATATTTGTAATTAAGTTTTATTTATAATGCTGAAAGAATCATTTTTTTAGCATTTAAAACAAAATGCAGAGAAAACAACATTACAATTTTACCCTTTTTCAAAATGCTCAGAGGGTTAAATAACACAAAATAACAAGCAGCATAAAACGAAAAATCAAAAATTTTTATCGTAATAACAGGGTTACTCTTTTCCCAGGAGAAAATTCAAGCACTTTTCAAGAAAAGTGCAAAATGAAGTTCTATAAAATACAGGGTGTTCCAAAAGTCTCTGTACAACTTCAAAAATTTATTACAAAAAAAAAAAAAAAAAAAAAAAAAAAAAAAAGGCCTACAGCAAAAATAATTACAACAGTGCATAGAGTAACTTAAAAAGTTTTTTTCTACTACCTTAGTAAACTTCAAAATGCGATCCTTTCGTAGCACGAAGAATATCAAGACGATATTCCAATTCCATCCACGTGCGTTTCAGCATGCTAACATCAACAGTAGTTACAACTGTTTGATGAAATCCGAACAAAAGTGAATAGTCTCATGGAATTGAAACAAGAGATCCAGGCCCTTATCGCATGGGCAAATCGGGACTTTGCCCAGGGGCCCCTGACATCAAGGGGCCCCCAAATCCATATATTAATTTATAAAATATTTACTTTTTTTCCAATTCCAACTTTGAAAACTTTCAAATACAAAATACAAATGTCATCTTTAAAAGATTCTACTAAATTTTCTGAAAAACAAATTTCATTTTGAACTCACAGAGCTCAGTGCTTTCGCAAAGCTAACCTTAGCCACTCAGTAACCTTATAGCAAAGCACTACTCAGCTTTGGCTGCAAGCACAGAGCATAGAACATAACAGCTATATGCTTTATTAGCTAAATTACCATCTTTTTAGATTTATTGAAAAAACACTTCCTATTACTTGTGAAGTAGAAGAATCTATTTCATTTGATATTGTGTTGTGCGTAGTACAACATAAATTACGTAAAAGAAAAGTAACTTGATTAACTCATATTTACATGTTAGAGTATTTGATACTCTTCCATAAGTTGAAGTTATTAAATTCATCTTAAAGTAACACAACAAGTTGCTAAAGTTATATAAAAGAGTTTTGTTCTGTACCAAGAAAAAAAGAGTATTTTTATTAATTAAGGTACTTAATTTAGAATTGACGGAGCTAAGAATTTTCTTCTATTGAAAATCAAAGGTGTGAGAATATTGTTTATGCATTACACATATGACTGATCGTCAGTTCTATTTGAATAATATTGCAACGGTTCGAATGGGGCCCCCTAATTTATCTTTGCCCGGGGCCCCAATTAGTCATGATCGGGGCCTGAAGAGATCCAAACAGCAGTAATTCAAATATTCAATCCACAAACGTTTTTCCTGCTAACATCAACAGTAGCTACTGCTGTTTGGATCTCTTGTTTCAATTCCATGAGACTATTCACTTTTGTTCAGATTTCATCAAACAGTTGTAACTACTGTTGATGTTACCATGCTGAAACGCACGTGGATGGAATTGGAATATCGACTTGATATTCTTCGTGCAACGAAAGGATCTCATGTACAAGTATACTAAGGTAGTAGAAAAAAACTTTTTAAGTTACTCTATGTACTGTTCTAATTATTTTTGCTGTAGGCCTATTATTTTTTTTGTAATAATTTTTTTAAGTTGTACAGAGACTTTTGGGACACCCTATACTATAATGCAAAAAAAAAAAACTTCCATCTTTTCAAAGGAATGCCATACAACAAAGTCCAGAATGTGAAATGTCTCAAAAATGTAGAAAACTTTTGTCCATATTATGGTTTTTCTGCATTGCATTAGAAGGAATTTCTCGATATTAAAACCAACAAGAGTCTAGAGATTTTTCAGAGGCACCATGTAACGAGAGATAGTTACACTTTTCTGAAAAAGAAATTATTTCAAATAATTTCCCCCCCCCCCATACCTTTCCATGACTTTTTAGCAAATATTTGTAAATTCCCTGACTTTACCTATATATTTAAAAATTTCCATGACTTTCCCTGACTACTTTGAAATTCCCCGACTTTCCAGATTTTCCATGACTTTCCAGGTCGCTGGGAACCCTGCACTGGTTGAGGTAAAAGAATTTGACTAGTAGAGCTCGCTCGACTAAAGGAGACATTATGAAAGATAACTTCCAATGAAATTGCTTCTAACAGTAGCCGAAACTTTAGTTTAAAAGTTCAGCTTTAAAAGCTAAAAGCCGAGCTTTTAAAACCGAACAAGCTGGCACTGGGCCAAAAGATGTAACGTGAAATTTGAATAAAGAATTTCTTCTTCTGCCGTTACTTTCTTTGGGGCTCTGTAAATGAAATTGCAAATAAAGAAACTTTAGCAGTGTCAGGGTTCATACAGAGTTTGTTAAATGAAAAATAAGGACTCTGTAAGGACTTCGTTAAAAAAAAAAAAATAAGGACTTTCTAAAGTTTATAAAAAACAGTATATATGCTTACTTACATTAAAATTTAATCACAAGGTTGAAATTTTACATAATAAAACATAATTACCCTTTCTAATTAATTTTTTTAATGAGCTACAAAATGAAAATAAATACAAAAAATATATAAAACAAACATTTTATTAGTTGGCTATCAATTGTTTTTAGCATCAATTTCTTTGGACAGGGAGGATGGGGGTAATTTATAGTGTTACTTTGTAGAAAATTAAATTAATAATAAAAATGTCATTAGGAAATTTTTCCTAAAATTGAGTTCTTCGATAAACATTCCCAGGTTCTTTACTAGAGTTCAATGTCATCAACTTAAAAATAATAATAGTGTTTTCCTGGATGTAGTCAACTTAAAAATAATAATAGTGTTTTCCTGGATGTAGTCAACTTAAAAATAATAAGTGTTTTCCTGGATGTAGAGATGTACACAAGACACATAAATGAAGATTCTTTTAATACTTGGAAATAATAGATCTTTAATATCACAATGTTTCAGACAAGAGAGACAATCTCTTCGCTGTTTTGCTGATGTCTGACAGCATCGTTAAGGCCCATGAAAGATGTCGTAAAAAGATATCGTTCCTTTTATAATGAAGTTTAAAGTGATCATTTTAAAATAAAAAGGAAATAACTAGTGCAAATGGCATTGGTGTCAGGCAACCGGACAAAAGCGTGCGATGCTTACGAAAGAAACAACCAGACTGCCGAAGGAGCATCCAATTCAAAATCGGCACTTCCAGAGGGAGCATGCCAAAATGACGTAAAGAAACATGTGCACTCGCCAAAGTGCAACGCCAATGGAGAAAATGTGCGCATTGGAAGAATGACGTCAAAGATGGAGGAGGAGAAACCAAAAGCTTGCACTCACAATGAAATCACGGGAGGCAAGAAAGAATGATAGAAGCTGGCAGATAGCCAAAAACATAGGAGAGATGATGCAATGAAGAAAAAAACCTTGCACTTGACACAGGCTGAAATAAAAATCAAATTATGGTACAAAGATACGATTTAGGACCGGAAGGGAAACGAAACAGGCAGTTCCAATGTCCAATCAAAAATTAGAGAATTATAACAAAGAAACCTAATTTTTTTTTTTTTTTTTTGAGCTGCCATACTTGGCAGATTATGAATGTTTGGTGATTTTTTATTTTATATTTTACGGACTCTCATTAAATATTCAGCTCACATTAAAAACAAGGACTTTCAATTAAAAATAAGGGCTTTAAGGATCCTTATTAAGGACTATTGAAATGTAACGAGTTTTTAAGGACTTTTAAGGTCCGCATGAACCCTGAGTGTTTATGTAAATTTTTAGCTTTTTATAAACTGTTACCATTTTGAGCTTGGATTAAATTGCTAAATTCGTTAAATAAATGGTAATTTTATTTCAGTATTGATTCTTCATTTTTTGAAACTCTCTTTTTCGAATACACAGCGTCACATATTCCCCTGGCAGTGACTTTTGGAACTTTTTTTTTTCGCGGAATCCTTTGTCCCCAGTCTTGTTTAATCTCCCTACAAAATTTGCTGCCATTCTCGCAATTAGATCGCGCTACAGAACACTCTGAGTACCGTCAGTTTAATTATGGCCACCTTGTACTTTCCAATATTGCCTAATATAATCTGCTATTTAAAAATTACAGTGAAACTTTCAAAAAGAGTACTTCTTTATAACGGAATCCTTTCTTAAATTGAAAATGTCATGTTCCCAACAGAATGAATACTACACAATTATACTATTAAGACAGAAATTGTCTATAAAACAGACTTTTTTCCAAGTCACTTGCGATTCCTTTAACAAAGGCTTTGCTGTAGTATGTCTCAATTTAGTTAATGTCTATTATTAGGTGCACTGATGCTGATGATCTTAAATTTTTGTTATTTTTATCAGCTGAAAATGCCTGCTTAAAAAAAATCTTCCTCATACAGGTAGTGTTTCTCGTTTAAATAATTGTAATAAAATCAACAAATCGATTCTACAAACTAATAAATAAGAATAGGCATGAAAAACAGAATTTTCAACATTTTACAGTTTCACGTGAGCAGGGATGATATAGAAAATGACTAATCATAAGGTCACACATACATTTTAAAACACCTGCAGGTCGGCAAGCAGTTTTCACATACTGTATCTCTCTCTGAATCCTTTGGAAACATTATGAATAATGACAGATTTTTACACAGCACTCTGAGTGCACTTCTATATTACTTCTTTTTATGACTGATGTTTTAGATTTGTGTCTTGGCAGGACCATTTACAATGAGTTGTTTTTAATGAGATTGTTTGATTTTGATAAATTCTCATGCCAGTGGCACTATAGGAATCCAATTAATTATGATGTACAGAATATCCACAGAAATGAATGGATGTACACTAGTGAAAGGCAATTTTGATTTTTATCGATGTAATTGATACTGTGGCCAAATCGATTTAATCAATACTCTAACATTTTTTTATCGATAATCTAAATTTTTTTACGATGTCTCTATGGGTAATTTCGATCTTATATTTATATTTTCCGTCAAATCGTCTGCCTTTTGTTTTTTTTTCCATGCACACACTTCTTATGTTTTTTCTTTCTTTCTTCATGATTCAATATTCATTAACGTAGCCGAAAATTGCGGTTAGGCACCAAGCTCCGCTTTTTTTTTTTTGCTTGTTTAGATGTTTAGAATACACTGAATATCTTACTTTTAAAGAACTAAAAATTAAAAACAAAACGGACCATTTGCATTTTTTTTATCAGGGATAGATGTGTTGTGTAATGCATTAATATTTAACCATTTTGGATCAGATTTTTTTCTGGAGGAAAAACTAGGTTTAAAATAATTATTAAAAACATTAGGGTATCTATAGATCGATCTTTCTGGCACTAATTTCCATATATTTATTCCTTCGAATAACTATTTCAGCGGCAGAGCTGAGCAGATGCTGCTGTCAAATTTCGTGAAATCTTTTCTTTCCAGATTAAATTGTCATGTTTTTAGTTTATACGTTAGGAGACTAGTTATTTGGGTTGATAGTTTATAAGGTTGTATTTTACAAGTTCGTCCCCTCTCTCCTCCCCCATAATTTTTAAAATTATGGTCTGATTTGAACAGGATCTTTTCTGATAATCTTCCCAAGTCATTTGGTTACCAAATAAACATTGATATTATATCTGCAACTCTTGGTCACCACTATTTATGAACAATAAAAATTTTCGGCATTTTTCCAGTTGAAACACCCTATCCTGGGTTTAAAACTACAATGCTCAGGGTTCTCGTTAGTTAAGTTGTATCTGTCAAGATTGTCTCCTCCGTCCTCATCCAAAAATCATAACTTTCTTAATTATGGTCAGTTTTGAACGGGACTTTTCCTGACATTCTCCTCAAGTCAGTTGGTTACCAAATGAACATTGATATTAATTACTTCTGCAATACTTGGTGACCACTATTTATGAACAACAATTAAAATTTTCAGCTTTTTTTCAGTTAAAACACTCCATCCTTGGTTTAGCGCCATGCTACTCAAGGTTCTCATTAGTTAAGTTGTATCTTTCAATATTGTCTCCTCTGCCCCCCCCCTCCCCCCAAAATCAGAACTTTGTTAATTATGGTCAGATTTGAACGGGACTTTTTCTGACATTCTCCCCAAGTCATTTGATTAACAAATGAAAATTGATATTACTTCTGCAACTCTTAGTGACCACTATTTATGAACAATAATTGATAAATTTATTTATTAGTTGAGTTTATTTATTTTGAGTTTATTGGTGTTTACTTGGTAACCAAATAACTTCGGAAGAATGTCAGAAAAAGTCCCTTTCAAATCTGACCATAATTAAGGAAGTTATGATTTGGGAGGAGACAATCTTGACAGATACAACTTAACTAACGAGAACACTGAGTAGTGTGACTCTAAACCAAGCATGGAATGTTTTAACTAGAAAAAAACTGAAAATTTTAATTATTGTTCATAAATAGTGGTCACCAAGAGTTGTAGAAATAATATCGGTGTTTATTTGGTAACTAAATGACTTGGGGAGAATGTCAGAAAAAGTCCCGTTCAAATCTGACCATAATTAAGAAAGTTATGATTTGGGGGAGAGGTTGAGGGGGAGCAGGGAGGAAACAATCTTGATTGACAAATTCAACTTAACTAACGAGAACCCTGAGTAGCATGGCTCTAAACTAAGGATGATGTGTTTTAACTGGAAAAGGCTGAAATTGTTTATAAATACTGGTCACCAAGTGTTGCAGATGTTTTGTTGGTAACCAAATGTCCTGAAGAAAATGTCATTAAAGGTACCGTTCAAATTGGATCATAATTAAAAGTATGATTTTGGAGTTTAGGGTGCGGTACATAGAAAAATACAACTTAATAAACTTGTAACCCAAATAACTAGGGTTTAGATCTAAACTAAAAAGATAACATTTTAACCTAACCTGGAAAGATAATCCAAAAGGGCCTTATCCTTCCTTATACAAAATTTGACAGCAACTCTGACACTAAAATAGTAAATTCAAAAGAATAAGTAAATTATTATACTGCTTAACTGCTATGAAAATGAATTTAGTGCCAGAAATATCGATTTTTTGTCTACTCTAATTTCCAGCCTTTATCACGATTCATGATCAGATTTGATCGATTTGGTGTGAGAATCGATTCTAGAACATCGAAAACATCAATACTAGAATTTGATAATTGATTATTTTTTCGATCAATGTTATTTTATATGACATCAAAATTAATAGATTCTTAAATTTTTTAGAATCGCCCATCACTAATGTACACCTGAAATATAAACAGCAGTTATGTGTATATATTCTTTCTTTGGCTATAGCGACCCCTATCATAAATACATTATTTTACCACAATATAAATTACATATTTGTCTTGGAAGAATTTAAGCTCAAATACTAAATTGTGCAAGCCATATTAAAATATATATATATATATATATATACAAAATCACCTATTCATCCAACAAGGAAGTCTTCGAAAGAAAAAATATATATAAGTGATGATTTATAATAAATTTATTACATTCATCGAGAAGAAATAAGCAGTTTTTAATCGATTCTTAAATTTTTTAGAATCGCCCATCACTAATGTACACCTGAAATATAAACAGCAGTTATGTGTATATATTCCTTGGTATTATTTTGATTTTAAGTTAACATTTGGAGCAAAACTGTGACTGGCGTTCATCAAATGGAAAAGTACTGATCTTCATTCAAAAATATCATAAAACATAGTGTTCGATTGTGTTAAAAACAAGATCAATCAATACAGTAAAAAAAAAGTTTATTTTATGTGCTTTTAAAAGATATCGCAAATGACAACTTACATAAGAAAATGGTTTACAGAGATTTCTTTTCTCAATTAAATGAGATATAACAGATGTGAAAAGTTTTATGGAAATAATTTAAACTTTAATGGGAAACCTAGATCCTATTTCACTGACTAGATCTAGCACATAATCCCAAGGAAGTAACTCAATTGCACAAATTTTACACATGCATGTAAATAAATTAATGAGATGATTTCTAACAGATGCAGATAGGACGTAACTTTTAACAATGAAAAAAATATATATTCAGTACAGATATTAGAACTAAAAAATTATAACAAATTTTGTCCAAACACAAAGCTGTAAAATAAATACATAAATCATTTTACAACAAAACATACAATAGAGCTCTGCATTCAATTCTCAGCACTGCATCCATTACCACAATAACACAGTTCAAGTAAATGATCTCGGAGATGTTTCTTGAGTTCAAAGCTCGATATAACAAGCTTCGAGTATTTCATGTAAAGGTATTGATCTACAAAACTTGAGAAAAAGTTTTGATTTACTTTGTAAGAATAACTTTGCCTGAGTCTTCTTTTCCTCTGTATTTAGTCTTTCCTCTAGTCCATGGAAGATATCTGTATTTAATCATATGCTGCAAAAAAAATATGAAAAACATAAGTTTTTGGAATTTTTTTTATTTTCTTCTGAAGTGAATAAAACAATTGCACTGACAGTTCCTGTGAAAGTAATGTATTGACAGATAATACTTTATAAGAGAAAGTGCTCTGAATTCCAGGTTTTTATTTTTAGACTAGCATAATGCCTGTGATTAGTTGTTATATATACATCTAAAATTACACCATATGGTTTTGTTTAGACAAATAAATAATTAGAAAATAGCATTTACCCTAAAATCTTGATTATTCCCCCCCCCCCCCCCTCCTTTGACAAAAGCAACAAGAGATAAATTTAAAAGTGGGCTTAGAATCAAGATTAAAAAAAAAAAAATCTCATTTGATATTGTTTATATTATTAATTTAGAAGTATAAAATGTAAATAAGAAAGACAGAAAACATAAAAATATTTAATTATTATGACAAGGTATATTTTTAGAAGAATAATTTTAAAATCTTCCCTTTTATAATGTGGTAACAAATTACATGGTGGCACAATTTACTGTCAGAAAAAGAATTTTAACTCTTGACTAGCAAAACCCTGATTAGAAAAAAACATATACAATAACCCTTTGTTATATTGCACATTCAGCTATTTTACTCTTTTTTTTTAGTTGTCCCCCAATAAATTTCTGGTTTTCAGCAACTGTTTGTAGATGGTTAAAAGATGAAGTAAAACTACGAATTTTTTTACAAGCCATGAATGAAACACCCAAGTTAAAGGGAAAAAGAACAAGAGTCAGTGATGAAGCTTTGTTTTTGTGGTTTATGGAACAAAGAGCCATTGGAGCTCCTTTATCTGAACCTATCATCAAAGCTAAACTTTTGGCTAAAATGATAAAAGATGATCCAAACTACAAATCCAAAGCAAATGATGGGTGGTTTTGGAAATGGCAGAAACAACATGGAATAGGACAACTTTCAATACTCAGAGAGAAAAACAATCTGCTGATTATGATTCCATAGAAAAAAAAAATTCTGTTGATTTGAGAAGCATTATTAATAAAGAAAAGAAGGCTATGTAAATGAACACATTTATAATGCTGATGAAGCAGCTTTATTTTGGAAATGTCTGCCAAAGAAAACACAGGAAGTGAAAAGTGTACCTGGAACTTCAGGTTACATAGAAGTAAAAGACAGATTTACTCTATTTTACTGCAAATAAGACGAACTCACAAACAAAAGTTGCTTTCAATTGGTAAAAGTAAGACACCGAGAATTTTGAAAAACGTGAATCGGAAGACCTTACCAGTTTTGTATGATTTCTCACAAAACTGTTGGATGGTGCAAAAAATGTTTATGCGATGGTTTGATGATGTGTTTGTTCCTTCAGTTTGGTTACACCTCAGAAACAAGGGATTACGAGAAAAAGCTTTGCTCCTTCTGAACAATTGCAAAGCCCATCCTGATGAAACAGAGATAATTTCCAAGAATAAAAAATTCAGCACTATTTTGTCTTACCACAGTGAACACAACAAGCATTTTTGAACAAGTATTAAATCGAAACTTCATATCTTAATTTAGGGCTCTTTATTTTTTATTTATAAACACTCTTCTTACCCCCCTCGTTATATCGCTTTCCTCGGTATATTGAGTTTTTCCCTCATCTCCCAAGTAGCATGATATATCGGGGGTTACTGTTGTATTCGCCGGCTGCTAACGGCGCCGCTGGGCACGCATGCACAGTGACTGATTGTTTTTTTTTTCCTCTCGATCTGTTGAGAGAGGGAGTGTTGTGATTTTTTTTCGTATGTGTAGGACGTTGCGTCCGCTGAGAATAAAATGATTTATTCGGTGAATGAGAAATTTACTTGTGTTAAATAGAGTTCAGTTGATCTTCTTCAGTTGGTCCGTCGAGCCGGAAGCGACTATGGATATATTATTTATCTTCTGCTTGTGTATTTAAAAAAAAAAAAAAAAGTAAGATTCTATATGAAAAAGTGAGATTCTATGTGTGTTCTACGATGTTACAGTGTATTGTTTTTGGGCAGTGAAAAAAAAAAAAAAAAATGTACATCGTGTCTTGTAAAAAGAAAAATACAAATCATGATTACGACGATCGGTTCCATGGTAATGGTGAGTACGTAGTTAATTTAATAGAGTTCGTAAAATGTGCTGTGTTTTATTTTGATTTTAAGTTAACTTTGTCATTTTTGGATTCTATTGATAATTAACGTGTGTGTTGATTCCGTGTGTAAGTTTTATAACTTTGTTGAGTTTAGTTTCGTTTTTTAATTTAAATGTTTTGAGTTTGATTTTAATTTATTGCAACTACTGGGTTCTGTTTTCAAACAAAATGTTGTTATTAAAATTAAAAAAGAATGATTTAATCGAGGTTGCAGAAGAACTTGAGCTTACTTTACCTACAAGGCAGACGATAGTGTCGCTAAAAGAATTAATTGAAACGAGCGATGTTTATAAGAATAATTATGACCTTGTAGAAACGGTTGTTGAATCTGTGACTCAGAAGGAAAAAGACAACGAAAATAAGGCTGAGCGGGATAGATTAGAAAGAGATTCGGCACTGGAATTAGAAAAAATTAAACTTGCACAGTTAGAAAAACAATTAGAGCGTACTAATATTCAGAAAGAAACACCGCATAATTTCAGTGAAGCAGTAGTAAAAAGTGACTCTGAGCTATCAAATTGTAGTTTAGAAAATTTGTTAAAAAGTGTTAAAGCCTTAACTATTCCAGTACCGTCGCATGCAGAATCGTATAATCTTTTTTTTCAATCACTGGAAAGAGCGTTTAAAACAAAGAATGTTCCGGAGGAATTTAGAGCAGAAATTCTTTTAAATATCTTAGGCGAAAAGGCCACTAATTTAATGGTATATTTGAGTGAGGATGACCTAAGTAAATATGATAAACTTAAAGACGTTGTGTTGAAAGAATTTCAATCCACTCCGCAGGAAGTGTTAAACAATTTTCAAAGGGCGCAAAAATTTCAAAACGAAAGTTATGTTCAATTCACGTCGCGATTAACTGCAACATTTGATTATTACTGTCAGTTAAGAAAGGTGAATGACTTTAAGGGATTGTGTGAATTAATAATTTCCGACAAAATATTTAACTCGTTAGATCGTGAACTTCAAATTCATATAGGTGTAAAGCAAGGAGAATCTTGGTATTTACCACAAGAATTATCTAGATGTTGTGATATTTATGTAGCGTCTAAAAATAAATGTAAAACAGAAAATAATGCGTTTTCACGTCCGCAGTTTGGAAACAATTCGCAAAAATATCGTAATGTGTACAGTCCACAAAATAATTCTAAGGTGTTTGTATCGGAAGTTAGGGTTTCAAAATGTATTCTTTGCAAGTCTAATGAGAATCATTATCTTGATATGTGCCCCATTTTCAAAAAAATGTTAGTTAATGAACGAATTGAGTTAATTAAAAATAATCAACTGTGTTTTAATTGTCTTAAGCATCATAAGGTTATTAATTGTTCTTCCAAATTCAATTGTTCTATTTGTAAAAAACGGCATCATACAATTTTACACATTGATAAAAAAATAGATGAAGGGCGTACGCAGGGCAATGCAAAATATACTAATTATGACAAGTCATTTGTAATGTCGGGTGCCGTTTTAGATCCAAGATCAAATATTTTCGTTCTGAAAGGACCATGTGGTGATAACTCGTCAGCCGAGAATAAAGAATCGGTTATCTTTCACAGCCACAAATATTGATGTTAACAAATCTCGTATGGTTTTGCTGAGCACAGCTAAAATAATGATTGCGGATAACTTTGGAATATTCCATGAAGCGCGTGCATTATTAGACAATGGAAGTCAGTCATGCTTCATATCAAAACGGTGCGCTGACAGATTTAATTTGAAGAAAGAAAAAATAAATGTTGTGGTTTCTGGTTTGAATAAATCACCGTCAGTGATAAATTCAGTAGTCAAAACGAAAATTGCGAATCATACCAGAACTTTCGAAAAAGGAGTAGAGCTTTTGATAGTCTCGAATATAACAGATTACGCACCCACTAAGCAATTTAACATTGATATGCTAGATTTAGAGAATTTAACATTGGCAGATGAGAGTTTCAATAGGCCAAGTGCTGTGGACATATTGTTGGGCGCACAACTATTCTATGAAATTTTAAAATCCGGTCAAATGAGGATTCCAGAGACAGATATAATTTTGCAAAATTCAGTATTAGGATTTATTGTTACTGGGAGTGTTGCAATAGAGAACGAAGCTTCTGTTCATTGTGGGTTAATTATGGAAAATTTAGACATAACTTTGAGAAAATTTTGGAAGATTGAAAATGTTGAGGCAGAAAGAGTGCAAACCGATGAGAGTTTAATATGCGAAGATCATTTCATGAAATCTCATTTCAGAAATGACGATGGGCGTTATGTCGTTAGAATGCCATTAAAAGAAGGAGAGTTAAGTTTTAGAGTTGTTTAGGAGAGTCAAAAGACATTGCCGTTAAAAGATTGGATTCTCTTTGGCGATGTTTGAGAAGAGAACCTGAGTATCTAAAATTATATAGGGAATTCTTAACTGAGTATGAAGATTTAGGTCACATGCAGATAACTAACGAGAGTCCAAAATACATTATGCCTCACCATGGAGTTTATAGGCCGGATAATAGTACCACAAAATTACGCGTTGTTTTCAATGCTTCTCAAGTAACATCATCTGGACAATCCCTTAATGATAAGTTGTATTCTGGGTTTGTTGTGCAGGATGATTTATTTTCAATTTTGTTGCAATTTAGGAAGCATGCAGTAGTTTTCACTGCGGACATAAAAAAGATGTATCGGCAAATTTACATTAGTTCCGATCCGTGCGATTTACAATGTATTTTATGGAAGGGTCATGAAAATGAAATTATACGCGTTTTTAAATTGCTCACTGTTACCTACGGAACCAAGTGTGAACCTTATCTGGCAACGCGCGTGCTTCAGCAGCTATGCCACGATGAGAAGGAGAAATATCCGTTAGCTGCCGCTGCTGGCAAGGATTTTTATGTGGACGACATCCTCAGCGGTACAAATGACGTCACTAGTGCTATTGAACTCCAACTTCAGTTAATATCCATGTTAAATGCGGGTGGGCTAGAACTTCATAAATGGAGCTCTAATAATAAATTATTACTACAAAATGTTCCAACTACGGAGAAGGAGTATGATTTTGACAATCATGAGTCAGACACTGTCAAAACGCTCGGACTGTTGTTTAATCCTAACAAGGACACATTTTGTTTTAGAATTCAACCCTTTGTGAATTCTATAACTAAAAGAACAGTCTTATCAGATATTGCAAGGTTATTTGATCTGCTCGGTATCCTGGGTTCGGTGATAGTCACAGCAAAAATTTATATGCAGAAATTATGGCTCCTCCAGCTTGACTGGGACGATGAAATTCCACTACAAGAAAGAAAGGCTTGGAATAAATTTCGCGAAGAACTGACAGAGTTGAAACATTTGCAGATAAAACGTCATGTTTTATGGCCAAATTCGAAACATATTGATTTGATCAGATTTGGGGATGCTTCTAAAGATGCGTATGGTTGCATCATTTATCTTCGATCTGTCTCCGAGTCAGGTGAAGCCAAGGTGTCAGTCACTTCTGTGTAGCAAATCGCGGGTGGCACCCCTCAAGAAGATTACGATTCCACATATGGAATTGTGTGCGGCAGAGTTGCTCTCGAAACTTACTGT
Organism: Maratus michaelseni; assembly: GCA_963931845.1. Classification (NCBI taxonomy): domain Eukaryota; kingdom Metazoa; phylum Arthropoda; class Arachnida; order Araneae; family Salticidae; genus Maratus; species Maratus michaelseni. The sequence continues at coordinate 176,515,337 of OZ007590.1, read as the reverse complement.
TAAGGTACTGTCATCCTTGGACGTTCAATTTCGTGGAGTATATTTATACTCAGATTCAACAGTAGTACTGGCATGGATTGCTTCACCACCTCAAACACTTAAGGTTTTTGTGTCAAATCGTGTCACTAAAATTCAAAATAACACTAAAGACTTCTCATGGAACTATGTAAAAACTTCTGAAAATCCAGCAGACCTAATTTCAAGTGGGGTTAGTCCAGTGAAAATTCTTGATCTTAAACTGTGGTGGAATGGTCCTGACTTTTTGTGTGATCAGGAAAGTTACAACAGTGATAAAGAACTTCTAACTGTGACTGAAACAGAGGAGTTCCAAAGGGAATTCAGGCAAAATTGTAAATTGCCGAACTCTGAAATGAACTTTTTAAATGAAGTTAAGGACATTGACTATATATTTAAGATCACAAATTCATATGTAAAGTTAATTAGAATTATTAGTTTTATTTTCAGATTCATCTCTAATGTGAAGGGCTGTATAAAGGAAAAAGGACCTTTATCTCCAGTTGAATTAAGGAAAGGTAAATTGGGTTTAATAAAATATGTACAAATGCAGGTATTTCCTAAGGAGATGAAGGCCTTGAGAGAGAAAAGGAGGATTAAGGAATTTAATGTAAGTAGTTTATCTCCTTTTATTGATAATGATGATATAATTCGCATGGGTGGCCGATTAGTTAATGCTAACTTACAAATTGATGTTAACCTTTTGCTTACGGGGGGATTACCGTAATCCCAAGAAAAATATTGCTGAAAAATACGGGGTCGGGATTGCCGTTATCCCGAAAATTTCCACCCCTCAAGCATGGCGCGCAGGAAATAATCAAAAGCGTTCAGCTCAACAGGGGTCTGACTGCGTATCGGAGAAGGGAAATAATGTAGGGAAGATATTATTTATACTAGGAAAACGCGGGGAAATTTCCGCAGTAAAGAAAGTAGTTTACTCAGACGTCTTCAAGCTTTTTCTCATACTTTTTTCACTTTTTTGTTCTTAAAGTGTAAAGTAACTTAATTTTTTTTAATGACAATAATATACTAGATATCTTAAAATTATTTAGGAAACTTTATTTATTAAACTGAGCGAAAACCAAATGAATATATACATATTAATACTTAAATAAAAATACAAATTATTTTGAAATTTTTCTTAATATAGAATTAATAAAATAAAATTGTTTTTGCTCAGTACAAACATATTATGAAATGTTTAATTTTATGCTCAAACAAGACAAAATAACTATGTTTATCGTCTTTATATGCAAATGCATTTTGCCTGTTTAAGAATGGCATTAACAATTAATCGAATTCTAGAGCTATTGGCAAGTAATTTATTCCGAAATCGTCTGATTCGAATAAAATATTAGTTTTTATTCAGAAAATAATAAATGTTACATTAATAATTCCTTATGTATTTTTCAAATATATGATTATTTAAAAAATAAATGTAAATGAACGGGCGAATAAAAACCCTAAGCACGTCCCAGTTAAGTTTAAGAAGGAAACAGCTATTTCCAAATCTTACAAAGAGCAACTATGTTATTGGCGTACGTTTTTTCTCGAAAACAACTGAAGCGATTTCAATATTTTATTTTATTTTATTATTATACGAATTTTTCTGGAAAATTCCTATATTTTTAATAAAGTTCTCAAGTAATAAAGTAAAACACAAAATATTTAATTTGCGAAATTGCGTAGCGATTACATTTTTTGAGAAGGATCAATTTATAGTTTTAAAAATGCCAAAGAATGCTTTTTTTTTTTTTTATTGTTTTAGTAATTTTCGAGTATTGAAATTCAACAGAGCGCTATTACATTCCACGTCTTAAGGGAAAAATTACATTGAGTTATTAAAAAATAGCATAGCACACACGTAAAAATGTACATCTTTAGTCCTATTTTCATTTGAATATTTTTTGAAAACACTTTCATATGTCTTTTAACATTTAGTTTACCACACCAATGAATTTTAGGTAGATTGAGTAAGAAATACTACCTATTACATTCTCCACTAAGTTGTAATTTTTGAAATTTTTTTGCAGATGTACACCGATCATGACTCCCAGAACCCAAAACCACCCCCAGTTCAAAACTTTATATATCTAATCTATCTATGTTACTTTTTTATGGACACAATAACTCTCATAATTCTGCACAAATCTCTTCCAAACTGATACATAAAATCAAGGGGTGGGTGGGTGTAGGGAATGGGGGGGGGGAGGGGGAGGGGGGCTTTTTGTGCAAACAGAAAAAAACCCATAATTTCTTAATTATGATACGTATTGAATCCGTTTAAAGTTATTATTACTTCTAGGAAAAGGGCCGAAAATTTATCTATGACAGATTTTTGATATCATTAAAAATAGCCCCAAGAGGGGAGGGGGGGAAGGGGGTTTTTACAAGAAAAAATTCACAACTTCGTCAATTCAAAAGGTATCAAATCCGCTTGAATTTATTATACATCCTCTTAATATTATGAGAAACTTTTTATATTGACAAGTTTTTTATAGGACAACCCTTATAGAAAAAAAAAAAAAAAAAAAAAAAATCTGTGCTGGCTCCAGCTGCAAACAAGTTACGTTTCGAAATGGGTGTTTCAAACTGCCGCATCATGGCAAAAGGATCATTTCTTCCACAATTCCCAACAAACAGGCACCCCACGGTCTGCGTCTTCGAAATCTACCTGTGCCTGTCGGCCGAGCCGTCAGGGATTTTTTAGTTATCTACTCTCATTTTTTCTATTAGAATTAGTTTTTTGCATCATGTCTGGCCTTAGAGGGGGCGAGGTCAGGTGACTGCATGGGACAAAGGGGTGGAAAATTCACAAAATAAAATACTTAGTGATAACTTGATATATATTTAGGAATATGTCATTTGTTGAGGTGCAGAACAAAATCTTACTCAGGGTGAAATTGCTTGTAAAACCGCCACTGCTTTTACCCCCCCCCTCCCCTCCCACCCCCTAATATAATTTTCCCTCTCATTTTGTCATTTCTAAAACTGAAAAATTACGCCATTTTTTTTCTTATCCAGATACGGCCGTAGAAACTGCGTGGTTGGACGACTGCACGAAACACTAAAAACTAAGGTGTGGGAAAATTCACTAACTGAAAAGTTATAACTTAAGGTAGTTCTCAATTTTCTTGCTGAACAACGTGAAACTTTCTGACTCATTTTCTAATTCATTTTTAAACGTAAACAAAATAAAATTGGCAGGCCTGACTGTGGAGATGATTGGAAATCGTACATGAATTTCTTATCGAGTTAAAACGATTGTTGTCACATGACGACCATTTTTCCCCTTTCCCGCGTTGCCGTGTCCGGAAATTCTATTTAAACCGCCAACTTTGACAGTATTTTCTCAAAGAAATTTCTGTCTTTACCAAAAAAAAAAAAAAAAAAAAAATAGAAAACGCATTCGATTACATAATTTCTGAATAAGAACATCTGCCAATTTCATGCGTTTCCAAGCAAAATTTAATTCAGAGATGTTTCAGGAAGTAGCTACTTTGGATTTGAGAACAGCCTTAATAGGTTTTTTTTTTTTTATTTACACACAATTTTGAAAATTAGCGTTAGGTTCAGGAAAGTCTCTAAAGACATTACAATCTATAAATAGGAAGAGCGGTAGAAGTGATAGTTCCAGGAAACTGCTATAGATAGTACACAGAGATATTTTACGGTATTGAAATTCATAGTGATGCATGCAATAAATCCTGTTTTTTGAGTTCTTAAGACAATGTGACTCATATCACTACGACTTTAAATGCATCAATTGTAAAAATTTGCAATACTACAACTAGAGTAAAATCTGGGAAAATAAAAACTCTCTTCAATGGAATCTAGTCTTAAATGAAATAATTACATGGTCCCAACAGAGAGAATACCAACAATTTTACCTGCTAAGACGGAAAATTCTATAAAGTGGACTGTTTGCGGTACTTCTCGATTATGTTTCACAGTTTTTAATGAATAAATATTTAAAGGATGATTACGTATTTCAATATTATGTATTTTCTGATTATAGATTTTAAATTTTAAAATAAGTCGGCAGTTAGAAACTTAGTAAAATTATCTTTGTAAATTTACTTTGCGGAGGAAGGGGAACGGGGTATGAAAATCCATGTTTGCCCTGGCAGTGTTGCCTGTGGGCTGTTTTTTGTAATTCAGATTGCTTGATTAGCGCTACCTTTTTTAAACGGTATATTTCGTCCTATTTTTGCCTTTTTAATGGGTCATAAATTAGGTGAATTTTAATTTATCAAAAAACTGGTGGCATTCAAGAAAATTGAATTAAAAAAGAAAAAAAGCCCTCTGGCACCACTGTGCCCCGGGTGAAAAAAGGCTAGTTTCGGCCTTGTGTCGAACTGGGTGTTTTGCCGTTTAAGACAGAACTCTTAGCTACGGAATCCGTTTTTGCAGGTATTACTCTATCTTTATATGTATATATATATATATATATATATATATATATATATATATATATATTATTCATTTAAAACAAATAAAGACGCAATTAAAATAACGAAATAACTTACGATTTAGAAAGTACAGCATCTTAGCAGATATGACATCACTTTTATTTGAATGTATTTTAAAACCTGTGAAAAAGGAATTTGTCTATACAACCGAATCTAACCTTAAACAGAAAATTTTTATCGTAAATTAGAGTTGCAAGTTTCGATAGAAACAGTCCGCCATCTTCAGACCAAGCAAGTAGTATTTTATTTTTTTTTTAAATATACATTATTTTAGATTATTTGACAGCGTATGAAATTCTGTAGTAAAACAATTCTAAATTAAACTTTGCGATTTAAAACTTATTAGGTAAAGGAAATATAAGAGACCTCGAATTACTAAATAATATTAAAAAATATATTAATTTTCAGGAGAAAGTTAAGAGAACAATAAGTTATAAACACAACTATACATAATCAATATTACTTCAACAAAATTTACTAAATTCTGTGATACATATTTCATTCAGTCATGAGATTTGGACACGTTTTTATATTCAGATACCTGCCACTATTTCCAAATAGTAATATACAATTGATCAATTTACAGATTAAATTATAATGCTATTGGCAAATAATGGGTGTAAACATACTTAAAAACCAAGGCTCAACTGCGAACTCTGATTCCATTAGGTATCATTTTATTATTCTCTACTGTATTGTTTATGGATTTCTAAGTGTTTATTTCTACATTCTTTTCTTGCAATTTTTTTTTTTTTATATATATAATCTGATGCATAATGATAATAATAGTAATAAAATGCTTATTTAACAAAATCAATTTTGTATTACTTATTTAATTATCTGAAAGTTCAACGCCTTTTTTATATAAGGATTATAATCGCATACAATTTTATTTATTTTGCTATCACATAACGTTTTTATATATACTCTACATTTCAAGAAATAAAATACTATTAAAACATTCAATGAAATTAATTTTTCTGATTTATTTTAAAGATATTTAAAAATTTTTAAATACGTTTCATATTAGCATACAATTTTAGTTATTAAAAAATATCGATTTATTATTATTTGATTTACACGCAATTACTATTTAACCAAATCACTAGAATTTAATTACATTTACTTCACAGAAAAAAATATAATTCACAACGCTGTATTTTTAAAATAAGGTTCATATTTGCATACAAATTTAGTTACTAAAAGTGATCCATTTATTATTATTTGATTTACATTCAATTACTGCAAAACGTAATCACAGAAAAATATTATTTCAAGAATCATGATAGAAAAAGATAATTTCCATCGTAGTATATCATTTAAAACTTATTTACAAACAAGGATTACTTCGTTCAGGTAAACATGGTCATCAGGTAATCAGGTCCTTTCATGGAAAATAAAATCCCCAACGCTCCCACGACCCACTAATGATTACCAGATGTGCCTACCTTAGAGCAAAGGTGCCTACTGATTGCAACATTAGTCTGATCACCTGCAGTGAGTAATCATTAGAAAAGGGGGTGGAAATTTTGAGATTCTCCCGTAGTTAACGCATATGTAAGGAATTCAGTCCCCGTAAGCTAAACGTTAAACATCCTATTTTACTTCCCAAGAGCCACAAATTAACGGAAATGATTTTTTTGTATTTTCATTTAAAAAATTTTCATGTTGGGCCCCAAACTTTGTTGTATGCCGTTAGGCAAGAATATTGGCCTTTGGGGGGACGTGCTATTGCTAGAAAAACTGTCCATAATTGTGTGACATGTTTTAAGGCGAACCCAAAAAAAATGAGTCAAATTATGGCACCTTTAGCTAAGGAAAGAGTGACCATTAATCCTCCTTTTTCCAATTCAGGCCTAGATTGTTGTGGGCCTTTCTTAATAAGGTACAAAACCAAAGAAAAGGTGTTTATCACAAAATTTATGTGTGTGTGTTTGTCTGTTTTATGACTAAGGCAGTTCATTTTGAAATTATCACTGATTTATCGGCAGAAGCCATGATTGCATGTTTAAAAAGGTTTTTTGCACGCAGAGGTCTGGCATCTCGCCTTTTTTCTGATAATGGCACAAATTTTCGAGGTGCTGCTTCAGAAATAAAGGAGTTATTTGCCTTATTTAAAAATGAGTATGTAATTGATTACATGTGTTCTGAAGGTGTGTCATGGAGTTTTATCTCTCCACAGTCGCATAATTTTGGGGGACTGTGGGAGGCGGGTGTAAAGTCTTTCAAACACCATTTCAAAAGAGTGGTAGGTGAGTATAAACTCACATTTGAAGAGTTTTTGACAGTAAGTAATCAAATTGAAGCTATTTTAAGCAGCCGACCTCTGACACAACTTTCATCCGATCCCAATGATTATAATGTTTTAACGCCAGGTCACTTTTTGATCGGTAGGCCCCTTAACTCTCTACCTGAGATAGATATTGCCTCTGTAGAAACTAATAGACTTTCTAAATGGCAATTGACAACTAAACTGGTCCAAACTGTCTGGAAAAAATGGACCAGAGATTATTTGTTTACGTTACAACACCGATCTAAGTGGCATAATATTAAAGGTGATATTAAACCAAACATGGTTGTATTGTTAAAAGAAGAAAAACTACCTGTATGTAGTTGGTTAATTGGTAGAATTGAAGGAGCTATTCGTGGAAAAGATGAAAAAATCAGAGGGGTTCTGGTAAAAACGCCTAAGGGCACTTATAAACGTAGCATTTCTAGTGTTTCTATTTTGCCAATTTCAGATAATGTTATGTAAACGTGTTAAATTTTGCTATTGTATGATTATAATTGAATTTCTTATTTCATTAGTATATTCAGAGTGTATATATTGTGCTAGTTTACTGTGTGTACCTTTGGACCTATGGTATATTTAATGTGAAAATGTAGTAATAGTACGTTTTGTAATTGAAACCTTTGGGTTTCAAGGTGGGGAGTGTATTCGCCGGCTGCTAACGGTGCCGCTGGGCACGCATGCGCAGTGACTGATTGTTTTTTTCCCCCTCTCGATCTGTTGAGAGAGGGAGTGTTGTTATTTTCTTCGTATGTGTAGGACGTTGCGTCTGCTGAGGATAAAATGATTTATTCGGTGAATGAGAAATTTACTTGTGTTAAATAGAGTTCAGTTGATCTTCTTCAACTGTATTTTCAGAAAAGCTGTTTAATTATTACTTTAATATATGATAGAGACTTGTTAAGTTTTGGAAGCCGAAAACCACAAGATTTTATTTCAGAAATCAGGAGGGTTTTTTAAATAAAAACATGGCTATTTGTAAAACTTAGTAAAATCCTCAAAAAAAAAAAAAAAAAAAAACAAACAATCTCCATCTTTGAAATAAAATGTAACTTATAAAAGTATACAACTCATAACCAACAATTAACTTCAAAAGGATCCTATGAGCCATTACATAAAATTGCCTCTAGTTGGAAAATCCTTTATTATTTTGTGGATTTTTTTTCCTTGAATTATTTATAAATTATAACAGGGTGTTTATGCCAAATCAGCACTGAATTTCCCTGACTTTTCTAGGTTTTCCCTACCAATATAAAAAACTTTTTTCCAGGTATCGAGATTTTGTGATGTTACACATAAAAAATCTTACAAGTTATGAATTTGAGAGTGGAACTTCCACAACTGATTCTGACGCACAAATTACTGATTTGTTACATATTTTGCAAAATTTACAAATTGTTGAACATTTTATTTGCTAAACATTTGCAGATATACACTTTTAGCATCAGGTTCTATCCATTTTGTCAAATCAGGATGAAATTCTTCACACTAGTCACAATTAAATACAGATTTCTTTGACATATTTTAATACAAATGATAAATATTCAATAAATTGAGCTAACAAATGTTCAGTTCCCAAACAAAGATAAGTAAGCAGAGTAAAACACCCAATCAATCAACTACAACATTCAGTAGAAAGTTTCAGTGAAGCTGGAACTGAAAATCTCTGAGTTACAAGGAAGGACTGAGAGAGGGTAGACAAAATGATTTACTTGAGATATTGAAATACTCTATACAGTACTTATGAAGAGCAAAGTTTGATTTTAATGGTGCTGCAATTTTTAAATCCTTCGTTTTATAAGAAACATTTTCCTATTTCTTTTTCTTGAAAATCATTTTTTCAGATTTTTCAAATGTATCTGACTTTTTTTCAGAAATGGTAAATTTCCCTGACTTTTCCAGACCATATAAATTTTCCAGGTTTTCCAGGTGGCTAGACACCCTGTTCCCCAGCAGCAGAATTTTCTGCAGTCTGCAACACAAGTAGAAACTTTAAAAACAGTCTGCAGAACTTAAGGACAAACGCCCTCTTTCCAATCCCCCGCATTACGTTACATGCACTCAACCCTTCCCCCCCCCCAAGTATTTGTGATTAACATAAAAGGAAAGTACTTTTAAAAATAATCTACCTTTGTCCTCAGAATTTTTAACACCAAACATTGTCTGAAAAATCTTTCATAAAATTTGTCAAAATTTCTGTGAAGTTAGAAAACACAGTAACAATAAAAATAACATAACACCAATTTCTAAAATTTTTGAAAAAATTGATATAATGTGATAATATAAAAAATTATATAGATATGATAATGTCAAATGTTACTTGCAGCAATTTTGCCGTACCCAAATTGGGTGGCTGCACTTGCATTGCAGAAAATGTCGATGGAGCAGGAAACAAATTTGTTTTTGATTGAGTTGTAGCAGCCACGTCAGCTAAAGGTGAAAATAAGCACTCACCACTCGTCGATTAAACTTGAAAAACTGGCGATTAAAAATATGGAAAGTACCGGCCAAATGCAGGATTTTCCAATATCCTTTTTTCTCTAAAATTCACGATATTTCCGCACCCAATTGACAAAATTCATGACTTTTTCGCACCCGATCGCCGAAATTAATGATTTTTTTCGCACCCGTTCGACGAAATTCATGATTTTCCCTCATCCGATCAACAGAATTTCTGATTTTTCTGCGTCCGATCGCCGAAATTTATGTTTTTTCCACATTCGATCGATAAAATTTATGATTTTTCCACGTCCAATCGATGAAATTTATGTTTTTTCCGCATCTGATCAACAAAATTCAGGATTTTCTCGCATCCGATCGACGAAATTTATGGTTTTTCCACATACGATCAACGAAATTCAGGATTTTCTCACGTCCGATCGACGAAATATTTATGGTTTTTCCATGCCCGATCAACGAAATTCATTATTTTTCCACACCCAATCGCCTAAATTCATGATTTTTTTGCAGCCGATCAGCAAAATTCCTGATTTTGTTCCTGAATGACGGAAATTCATCATTTTTATGCTTCCGAACGACGGAAATTCATGATTTTTATGCAACCGAATGACGAAGTTTGCAATTTTTTCCGGACTAATTGACGAAATACACAATTTCTGAAGATGTTGGCCACTTTTGGTCCGTGGGCCACAGGTTGTGCATGTGTAATGTATATCATGTTGTAGGTTATCATTTAGTGTATAAACTAGGGGTGCACAACTTTTCTAAGAGGAGGGCCACTCACAAAAATGACTGGCTTGTCGAGGTCCACAATCCGAGTCGTTCAATGAAATTCGCGATTTTTACGTGCCTTATCGGCTGAATTCGTGATTTTTACGTGCCTGATCGGCGAAATTCATGATTTTTACGTGCCTGATAGGTGAAATTCTTGATTTTTACACACCTGATCGGCGAAATTCACGATTTTTCGCATCCGATCGTCTAAATTCATGATGTTTTAATGTGACCTATGGGCAAAATTTGCAATTTTTTCGCGACTAATTGGTAAAATTTGCAACTTTTGGAGATGTTGGCATTTAGGGTCACTGCGGGCCGCTTTCAGCCTGGCGGCCACAGGTTGTGCATCCCTAGTATAAACATACCTATTTTACTATTGTCAGATCTTAATTCTAGACAATTTTTTTTTTTTTTTAAAAAGGTACTTATGTAGTTAGCCACACAAGTACCTAAGCTTAGTGAGATTTATGTAGTTAGCTACATAAGCATGTTGTGTATAACTTTGCTGTTAACTTATTTTTAAATTTAAAATAGCTTGAAAATTAGTATCTCAAGTTTATTCAAAGCAATATAAATTAAAATATTTTTATTTAGTACATAAATTACTTTACTGTAAACTAATTATATATTCAGTGACATAAATGTACTTACTGGCTATTAAAGAAATTATTCTTAATCGCCACTAACTGGCTACTAAGCAAAATTCCTTATTTTCACCTTTAACGTCAGCTGAATTCGGTGTTGGAACAACCATGTCAGTTAACTTTGGTTTTGGGAATCGGAGCTTCATCAATCGCATGTGACACGGATCGTATTACTATAGCACATGCAGTGATGTCATTGGATCCTAAAAATCCTAGGTCCCAGGGACCCATGATTTTCAAATATCTGGGTCCCATTTTTAAAAAAGCGGGTCCCCATTCATTATAATCCAAATTCATATTTTAAAGGAATAAGTGAAACTTGTTTAATTGAAAAAGATAAATGCAATAGTTATTGTTTTGATAATAATTAGATAATGAATAATTAAAACTAGTATTTCCCAATCAAATAAGATATATTTTTTAAAAACTATTAAGAGAAATTTTCTTTACTTTTTTCAATGTAAATGCTTAATTATAAAATGATGATTATTTGAGTGTAGAAGATAACAAGTATCGCTAATATTTGTATTTCTTTTAAAAGGGGCAGGACGGATTTATTGAAAAGGACATTTTTGTTGGATAAAAGAATCTCATCAAAAAGTCACCTGTAAAAAATCCAGCCAAGTCTCGTAACTCATTTACCGTAAAAAGTACTGAGATCGTATAAAGCCAAGTTTAACTATCTTATTAACTCTGAAATTTTCATTCACAAATCACTCCTAGTCTCTACATCTTTAGTTAATTATTATTTTGTGACTTGGCAATTATGTAGCACGAGAATGTGATGTATATAGTTAGTCTTAATCAAATAATACTATAACATATTAAAGTGTAATAACTTCCCTGTGCGTATATAATGTCTTAATTAAATTATCCCATCCCATCCCATAACATAGTAAGGTGTAATAACTTCCCTGTGCTGCGTAATTGCCAAGTCACAAAATAATAATTAACTAAAGATGTAGAGACTAGGAGTGATTTGTGAATGAAAATTTCAGAGTTAATAAGATAGTTAAACTTGGCTTTATACGATCTCAGTACTTTTTACGGTAAATGAGTTACGAGACTTGGCTGGATTTTTTACAGGTGACTTTTTGATGAGATTTCACTTCTTTTTGTAAGTAATCCTCCTTTTCTTGATTTTGGGTTCTTTTTGGAGATCATCCACTGATTTTCGCTAAGCCCACACTTTGTCCCTATTATTTACAGGTATCAAAAATTTGTAGCTTTAGTTTCGTTTGCAAAGTACTGTAGATAAAAAGAGATTTCAGGATCCTAGGCAAGCACTAAGTTATGGGAGGGGGAGTGTCAAAAGTACTCTCAATTGCTTCCAGGATAGGTGCTATCCATCTGAGATATTACTCGCAGCCCTAGATACTTGATATTTAACATAAAAGAACATTTTAGTATAAAAAGAAAGCCAAAATTAAAATTTCCGGAAATTTCCAATAAATCAAACTATATTCCTTTTTTCGATGTTTTAGTCTTTTTTTGTTATTTACGGATTTTTTAATTTTTCCTTACTTTGTGTACTAAACCCTGCCTTTCTGCCAAATGTCAAGCTTCTAAGACTACAAAATCGAATTATTTTCAAATTTTCGACTTTTTATAAATTTATTGATTTTTCGATTTTAATTCTAAGTTACCTGATTGTCATGTCAATATAGTAATTATTTGATCCGTCCTCTTAGGATCATTTAGGTTCAATTTAGCAATAAATCAAGTGAATCTTAGAGTCACCATGATTTTATTTAGAAAGGACTATCAAGCCATAACCAGCCAGTAATGTCGGGAGGGTTAGGGGGAGCTGTGAAATTTTTTGTGGGGCTAACATCATTTAACAATCCATATTTTATATGTGAAGTAAATAGAGTACAACCTGTGAAAGAAAACAAACCTGTCTATAAAGAAATCGCCTATATCGTAGACAGTCTATAGCGGAACTTTTCTATAACGAAATTCGTAAACGAAAGAAAAGAAACCATAATCCGGGGGAAATAACATAAAACAATTAGGGGCGTTGTACTAGCTTAATAGGACAAGTATCTTAAAACTAATGTTTCTAGCAGTACAAAATCAAATTGTTTTCGAATTTTCGATTTCTTAAAGATATTTCGATTTTTCGATTTTATTTTCGAATTTAACGAATATTTTAATTGTTCCTTTTATTGATTAGTAAATACTACCTTTACACCAAGTTTTAAGTTTCTAAGACTACAAGATAAAATTATTTTTGATTTTTGTTCGAATTTTTTTTATAATTTTCTGGATTTTTTAATTTTTTCTTATTTTGTATCCTTTATTACAAATTTTAAGTTTCTAGCTCTACAAAATTGAATTATTTTGAAATTTCTGATCTTTTTCGAGTGTTTCATTCTATTTTCGAATTTATTGTATTTTAATTTTTCCTTTTTCTGTATCCTAAACAATAAGTTTAAGTCGAATTTTAAGTTCTAAAGCTACAAAATCGAATTTTTTTCAATTTTTCAAATTTTTGAATTTGTTTTCAAATTTTACAGATTTTTTTTATTTCTTTCTTTTTTTGTATCCTAAATACTACCTTTATTCCAAATTTTAAGTTTCTAACTTTACAAAATTGAATTATTTTCAAATTTTCGTTTTTTTTTCGATTTTTTGATTTTATTTTCAATTTTTGTTGTGTTTTTAATTTTTTCTTTTTCTGAATCCTAAACACTACCTTTACACCAAATTTTCAGTTTCTAAGAGTACGAGATCATATTATTTTCAATTTCTCTCTTTTTCTTTCTTTCTTTCTATTTTTTCTTTCTTTCTTTATATATATATTTTTTAATGTTTGCTTATTTAGTATCTTAAATATTACCTTTATTCCAAATTTCGAGTTTCTAGCGCTATGAAATTGAATTATTTGCACAATTTCCTTATTTTTCGATTTCTTTCAATTTTTGGATTTTATTTTCGAATTTCATTGCGTTTTTATTTTAACTTATTCTGAATCTTAAACACTATCTTTACCGCGAATTTCAAGTTTCTAAGGGCAAAAGATCAAATTATTTTAATTTTTTTCAAATTTTTCGAATTTTCTGGATTTTTTAATTTTTCCTTATTTTGCATTCTAAATACTACATTTATTCCGAATTCCAAGTTTCTAGCGCAACAAAATTGGATTATTTGAAAATTTTCGATTTTTTTCGATTTTTTTTTCAATTTTTTTTTTTGTGTTTTTGATGTTTTCTTTTTCTGAATTCTAAACACTACTATCACACCAAATTTTAAGTTTTTAAGACTACAAGATCGTGTTATTTTCAATTTTCAATTTTGTTCCATTTTTTTGAATTTTCGAATGTCTTTTTTTTTTTTTTTTTTTTTTTTAATTTTCCGGATTTTATAATTTTTCCTTTCTTTGTATCCGAAACACTAGCTTTATTCCAAATTTTAAGTTTCTGTGGCTGCGGGATCTACCCAATCTTTTTGATGACGCGAGAGTGAGTGAGTGTGTGAGTGACAAAAAATCAAAACTTTGAGTTCATATATCGTCTGCACTAATTTATGGGTATTTTTTGAATTATCCATTTTTTTTGAATTTTTCCTTATTTAGTATCTTAAATATTACCTTTATTCCAGATTTCAAGTTTCTAGCGCTATGAAATTGAATTATTTTCAAACTATCCTTATTTTTCGATTTTCCTGATTTTTTCGATTTTTTGTTTTTATTTTCGAATGTTATTGCGTTTTTTATTTTAACTTATTCTGAATCCTAAACACTATCTTTACTGCCAATTTTAAGTTTCTAAGGCTAAAAAATCAAATTATTTTAATTTTTTCTATTTTTTCGAATTTTTGATTTTTATTTCGAATTTTCCGGAATTTTTAATTTTTCCTTATTTTGCATCCTAAATACTACCTTTATTCCGAATTCCAAGTTTCTAGCATAACAAAATCGGATTATTTGAAATTTTTCAATTTTTTTCGATTTTTCGATTTTTTCAATTTTGCTTTCGATTTTTTTGGTGTTTTTGATGTTTTCTTTTTCTGGATACTAAACACTGCCTTCACACCGAATCTTAAGTTTCTAAGACTACAAGATCGTATTATTTTCAATTTTCAATTTTGATGGAATTTGTTGAATTTTCGAATGTTTTTTTTTCGAATTTTCCGGATTTTATAATTTTTCCTTTCTTTGTATCCTAAACACTACCTTTTTTTCCAAATGTCAAGTTTCTAGGGCTAAGGGATCTACCTAATCTTTTTGATGACGCGTGAACGAGTGAGTGAGTGAGTGACAAAAAATCGAATGTTTGAGTTCATATATCGTCTGAACTAGAAAAGACAGAAGGTTGTAATTTTAAATTTTGGTCCTGTGTGCCAAATACTCTAGAAAAACGAAGTTTCAAATTTTTGGGATACTCCAGCGCGGAGATATGGGGGAGGGGGGTCAAAAGTGCCCTGAGTTGCTTCCAGAAAAGTATGCTTACGGCTGTCCTTTCTCGACTTGGCGGAGGCACTGCCGTGCCTCCAGATAAATCAGTAAAACATAATGAAAAATACACGCAAATGTCGAATTAAAAACCACTTGATGACATAACAAACACGTGTAATGCTTCTGACATCAAGTAAATAGGACTGCATTTTTGGCGTTTAATCTTACAGTTTGGCGATGTTTTTTGTTATGAAAAGTGGTCGACGGGATAATAGAGAAGTACCGGTTTTTCTTATAATGCATGGTTTGTATAGATTCGAGGGAAAAATTATATTACTTTCATAAAAATGTATTTGGATGGTTTCTTGTTAATACAATCTTGGCAAGGCTGTGGTTTTCCTATTAGACATTATGTTAGCTATATTCTCCATTTTTCTGCAACTAAATTTCCTCATGCCAATATAGTAATTCATTGTTCAATTTAGAGATAAATCAAGATAATCTTAGAATCACCATGATTTTATTTAGAAAGGACTATCAAGCCATAACCAACCAGTAATGTCGGGAGGGAGGGAGAGATGTGAAAATTTTTGTGCGACCAACATCTTTTAACAACAAATATTTCATATATAAATTAAATAGAGTAAAGCCTGTGAAAGAAAATGAACCTGTCTATAAAAAAAAAGGTCTATAATGTCACGCTTTTTTGACGGCCTTTTGACGAAATTTACGTTTTTCCACGGCCCATTTTGCGCAATCTTTTAATGAATTTCGCATTTTTTCTGCGATTCTTTGATGAAATTCTCCATTTTTTCACTATCCTTCGTCGAAATTCGCCTTTTTTTTTGCGTCTCAACTCCAATTTTTCACATAATTTACGCGCTATAGTACGTCCACGGCATGGCAAATAATTGCTAGCAAACTTTTTTTTTTCTAAATTGTAACAGTTGAAAAATAGTCTGCAGACTTCTCAAGAGTCTGTGACGTGCGTCGCAGCGTTCCGCCAATTCTGC
The DNA here is from genome assembly GCA_963931845.1 of Maratus michaelseni. NCBI lineage: Eukaryota > Metazoa > Arthropoda > Arachnida > Araneae > Salticidae > Maratus > Maratus michaelseni. The sequence continues at coordinate 176,499,267 of OZ007590.1, read as the reverse complement.
ACCCGGGCCCTGTTATAAAAACATATCAGACTGATAGCCCCACCCATTCTGGAAGAGAATACAGCCTTGGATTTTGACGCAATCTTTTGCTCTTTCAGATTCTTGTTATCCGAGAACGAAAGCCCCCTTAAACAGAATATTTTGCAATGCCTTCCCCATGTCGATTTACGAATTTCGGGAGTTTTCCCTGTGACTGATTGGAGAATTTCACGATTTTTTCAGACGATTCACTGCCAAATTTCGTGGTTTTTTATTTGTGACCAGAATTTATAGATATTTTCCTTCTACCAAATAGCAAATTTTGCTTCTTTTTCTTGAGACCGATTAGTGAAAATCTTTTTTTTTTTTTTTTTCTGTGACTGTTCGTTGAATTTCGCATTATATTTTCTGCAACCAGCTGAAGAATTTCATGATTTTTAACACGACCGATTGACGAATTTCGCATTTTATTTCTTACGATGGAATGAAGAATTTCGTGACTCTTCCCTTCCCAATCAACTGACAAATTTCGTGATTTTTTTCTGTTACTAATTGATGAATTTCACAATATTTTTGAGATTTTCCCTTGGTCGACAGGCAAATTTCGTGATTATTTCTTGCAACCGATTGACGAATTTCACAATTTTTTTCTGTGACTGATTAAAGAATTTTGGTATTTTTCCTACGATCCACCACCAAATTTCATGTTTTTTACCTGCAACTGATTGGCGAATTTCAAGATATTTTCTTTCTACTGATTGACAAATTTTGCAGTTTTTCCTTGCGACAGATTGGTGAAAATAACGGGAATTTTTTTTTTTGCGACTGATCGATGAATTTTGCATTTTTTTCCGCGACAGATTGGAGAATTTCACAATAATTTTGAGATTACCCCTTGTTTGAATGACGTCTTTCGCGATTTTTCTCGTGACACATCGACAAATTTTTAGATTTTTTTTCCCCGCGACTGATTGAAGAATTTCAATATTTTTTTCTGAAGAGACACCGCCAAATTTCACATTTTTTTTTTATCCACGACTGATTGGCAAATATCAAGATATTTTCCTTCTACTGATTGGTAAATTTTTTGATTTTGTTATTGCAACCGATTGGTAAAAATCTTAGGTTTTTTTTTTCCCTTCTGAGACTGATTGGCGAATTTCATATTTTTCCTCAACCGGCTGAAGAATTTCACGACATATTTCCCCACAACCGATTTTGCAATCTTTTAAAATAAAAGATTGAAGAATTTTGTATTTGTTTTACTTCAACAATCCATTGACAAATTTCGCAGGAATGTTAAATATTTCCTAACATTCAACATTTATAGTTATTAAATTAAAATCAGCTAGAAAGTAATTCCTAATTTAAGGGAAGGAAAAATGGAGCTTGGAAGAAACATTGCAAAAAGGTGTAAGAATAAATATCCTAAGTATAAAAGTTGGAAAGTATGCAACTCTGTTAAACTAACAAAAAGTTCTTAATATAGACAGACATAGAAAATACTATATGTAACAGGTATAAGTGTGTCAAAACAACTTTTATACCTGTAAATTGTTCTTTATAGTGAAAAAAAAAAAGGTCCATACCTTAATTTGCCGTCTCATGGTGATACCAAATAAAGTAAGAAAATACAGCAAAAGGATGGGCCAAAATACTGGGATATTGAATATTTGGAAGAAGGTGCAGAAAAGAGCCACTAAAGTTGCTTTTGTAGTTGAATACCTACGGGGGAAAAAAAAAACACAATAATATATTATATTACATTATAGAAATAGAATCAGACTGAGAATATCTGAATATTTTATACTTTTAGGATTGAGATCAATCTAATAAGTGTGTCTGAAAAAATACTCAAAATCCTATTGCAAAGTGGGAGGAAGTTAAAGCATTTGAGAAGTCTTCAGCCAAATTGACAAGAAAAAACTTTAAGCATGCTTTGAAAAATAAAAATTTCATTCAAGATTAATATAAATAAATGAAAAACGACAAAACACATAAATAATTAACATTGGATTAGTTACAAATTTTAAAGAAGAATAAAAGTTATGGATATTACAGGGAAAAACTGAGCCATAATTAAAAATCTACACTGGACTAAGTAAAATAGAAACATTCTCCCTGTTCCCTCTATTTATTATAAAGATATACAAAGAAAAATATTAAAACACACAATGACAACATATGGTATATATTCAAAAATGAAAAATGTTCATATTTGTTTCATATAAAACAAAGCAAAACCAGAGAAATAAAATTTTACTTTTACTTATTAAAAAGCATGTCTCATTAACAAAAAATGCTGTTTTTTGTTACTATAGAATAAATATTTACAATAATAGAGGCTCTGCCCCCTATGAACTATGCTCTCCAACCCCGTCCAGGCCTAAAAACGTACTAATTTGCTGTTTTTTAAAAAAGATTAACTTACGGTAGACTGAATGATATTATTGTGAGGACTGCGCATGCCTTTTCTTGCTCTAGTAGCACCCCCTTCTGGAGAAACGAAAGAGCGCAGCAGTAGAACTCAGAATGTCAGCGAGTACAAACGTCGTCTGTCATAAGAAAACAGAAGATATTATGAGAATGGCCGTGAGTAAATGTTACCAGTCATGAATATTGAAAAATATGATTAATCCTTTGTGTTTATTTATTTAATGTACCTGTCCTTGTCATCTGTATCTGTCATCGTTACGTCTTCGTTTTATTAAACTTGTGTTCGTCGTTAGAAAGGCCTGTTTAATTAGAACACTCACACATTCAGAAGAGTCTTTACAGTGGTGTCAGAAGTGGGATGAATTACAGGCTATATTACTTGATTAGTGACTGAAAGATTATAGTGAAATATTTTGGATAACCTATATAGAGGTAAGGTAAATTTTTTCTGTTTAAGCATGGCCGATCAATTAACTAAGCTTAAAAAAAACTAGAGGCGTAATAAAAGCATCTATTACCTCTATCGTTAAAAAGATTGAAGATGCATGGGTTTTGGAATCACCGAATTTTGAGGAAATAGAAGAAAATTTAGCTCAGCTGGAACAGAAAGGTGTTGACCTTAAACGAGAAGATACCCAAATTTTAGCGTTAATTAATGATGAAGATGAAATCGAAAAAGACGCAAAAGCGTCTATCGAATATCATGAAAAAAATAACTTTATGGAAATTTAGAATAAACAAGAAATTGAAAAATAATAGCAAAAACGAAGTTTCCCCCGTAACTCACGTCGATAATAAGCATGCGGAAGTAGTTTCGCAATCTGTTAAACTCCCTACCTTAAAGATTGAGAAATTTTACGGCGAAATAAGTAAATTTCAAAATTTTTGGAACTCATTTAAAATAGCAGTCAATGATAATGATTCACTGCCAAATATTGAAAAAATGAGCTATTTACAAAGTTATTTAGGTGGTAGCGCGTATAATTCCATCTCCGGGTTTGCGTTATCAGATAAAAATTATTTGGAAGCTATCCAAATTCTGAAACAACAATTTGGCCGAAAGGATCTCATTGTCACGGCACACATAAATACTTTATTATCTTTGAAACCCGTATTGAAAACAAATGACGTAATCGCTCTACGAAAATTATTTGATACCATTCAATGCCAAATAAGAAGTCTCAGGTCTTTGGACATTGAATAAAATGGATTTGATAACCTGTTGACACCTATATTCTTAAATACCTGCAAAATAATCTTTCGTTAGAATATAATAAGCAATGTATAAAAAAGTCTAGTGACTCGCAATCAAGCATTGATGATTTGTTATTATTTATTCGTACCGAAATAGAGTCGAGAGAAAAACAAAATTATTTAACTGGCAATTTAGATAACCCAAGGTCAAAGCAGTCTTATAATAATGATTCCCCTGCATTTCATAAACAAATGTTCGCTAGTGATAGAATTAATTCTGAAGTATCTCATATTTTAGCCACCTCTGAAACCTTTTGTATATTTTGTTCGAGTAATAGTCATTCGACTGAGGAGTGCAATAAATTACCCATTGACCAGAAAATAGCTAAATTAAGAGCTCAGGGACGTTGTTTTTTTATGCTTAAAAAGAGGTAAACACGTCGCTAAAGATTGTACCATAAAAAATAAAAAATGCAGTAATTGCGGCAGATACCATAATGTTACGATATGTAGTTATTTATTTGGCAATATCAATAAAGTTGATAGGAATAGGGAAGATAATTTGAATGCAAATGAAAAAGCACTCATTGCTAGAGTCAAATCGGATGAGATTTTTAATTTGAAAACACCGCGATAAGAAACGAAATTAATTGAAACATTACCGACAGTAGATATCGAATGTGGTAATAAAATATCACATGGCATAGTAGATAGTGGAACCCAAATTTCTATAATAAAGACTGATTGTGTACCCGAATACTTTAAAAATCCTTGTGGTACTATAATATTGCAATCTGCATTCGGACACCAATTGAAAGCTCCTTTAATAAATATCCCATTGAGTATTGCAGTTGATAAATTAAACTCCAAGATATATCTTAATATTATGATAACATGTGCTGTGGTTGATAATTTAATTAATGATTTATTACTTTCTCTTGATACATAATGAATTAAATAATTTGAATAAATATAATGAAAATGAAAAGGCATTAAATTGTAATGTTGACGCGATAAGTGACAATACGAAAGAAACCAACACTGTAGATGATCTGTCTGCTTCAATTTTAGACCATGTGTCAGTTGAAAATGCGAATGCAAACGAGAACATTGATCATACACCTGGCGACGACCCTGATACTTTTATAAATGATTCAGATATATTTAAATGGCAACGGAAAAACAACCCTTCATTAAATCAGTGTTCGACAGCTAACAAAAATGAATTTAATAGGTTTTTCGTTCATGAGAATTTCTTATATTCCTTGGATACATTATTCGATGAGACAAAAAATAAGACCGCGTACTAGTATTACACAATCGATCATGAAAGAAACTAATAATAATGAAAATGACATATGTATTGTTGCCGATTTAATCGTAATAGAGAGTGGAGATCAAATCGAAACGGAAATTCATTATAAGGAAGAAGATGCCCAAATTAGGCAAGCAGAAGAACTTTTACATAATTCAAAAGATTTAAAAGTCCAAAATTATTTACAGAGTGAACACAATATTATGAAGAATACTCCCATAGTTAATAATGTAATTTCAATTTTCGAATCCTCAAACTATGCAGTCACGCCTGATGAAGAAACTGAATACGAAACCGCAAATTATGCTAAAAAGAATGCAAGTGCTTCGGATAAATATTTGATTGCATCAGCAGACATGAAGGAAGAAAATATAAGACGAAGCATAATTTCTGAAAATAAAGATTCAAAAGTTGATGTCACGACAACAGAAGAATCTTGCTCTATTTTCAATAATACAATGCCAGAAACACCTGATGGAAGTTCCGAATCCAGCACGATTGAGTTCAGCGAGAAACAACCTTTTGCTTACGATGAAAATTCTGACTACATTATAGTCAATGGTTGTGTGAAATCACATGAAATAGCAAACAAAGAACCCGGTGTATTCCTTAAGTTAATCATCCTGACAACATGATGTTAGAAAAATGCCAGAAGAAATCTGAGAAGATTGATGAGTTTACAGAGACTAAGGAAGTGACGATCGACGAAAATAAAAATGAAACTGAACTTTCTAAAAATTATGATAAAGTGAAAATAAAGGAAACTGTAAGGAAGAAACAGTATACAAGTGATGGCTTTCGCCGAGTGAACAATACATTTAGTACAGGAAGACGGCGGAAAAGAGAAAAAAATAAAATTTCTAGGTCATGTGGTAGGATCCGGTATACATGCACCCGATCCCGTCAAAGTATCAGCGATACAAAACTTAGAAGTTCCCAAGTCAAAGAAAGATGTCAGAAGCATATTAGGTCTTTTATCTTATTACCGATCCTATGTTCCTTCATTCTCCGACATAGCTCGTCCATTGATTGAACTTACCAAGAAACGTGCCCCTAATGAAGTTACCTGGTCTGAGGATTGTGACAAAGCCTTTTTTGAGTTGAATCAGGCGATCAGTAAATCACCCTTCAGTTATTCCCCGAACTTTCAGAAACAATTTATTATACACGCAGATGCTTCTTCGTATGCGATAGGCGCTTGTCTATCTCAAAAAGATGAAAATGAACAAGAGCACCCCATTGCTTTTACAAGTAAAAAGCTCTCCAAATGCCAAGAGAGTTATGCTACCATCGAAAAGGAAGCTTATGCTGTTATCTTCGCCCTGAAAAGTTTGAACACTATATTTATGGTTCACAAGTAACTGTGGTGAGCGACCATAATCCTTTAAAATTCCTCACAGACTGTGCACCTCAAAGTGCGTGCCTTCAAAGATGGGCCCTTGCACTTCAGCGCTTTCAAGCCCAAATAATGTACCGACGTGGGAAACTCCACGCAAATGCTGACTCTCTAAGTAGGTTACATGCCTCACATTGGACTTAAAAACTTTGAACATTCTCTTTTTTTTTTTCTGCGTTACAAGTTTGAACTTAAGAACTTTAACTTTATCCTAGAACTTTAAAATATTAGTATATTAGTGTTATAGTGTATTCTATTTGTTTATTTTCTTTGATATTCTTTAAGTGTTTGAATTTTAGTATTAGTATGTTTTACTTGTTTATTTAGATATTTACTAGATATTGATTTGTCTCAAAAGACTAAATCAAATTCTCGAAAGGGGGAGGTGTGAGGACTTCGCATGCCTTTTCTTGCTCTAGTAGCGCCCCTTTCTGGAGAAACGAAAGAGCGCGGCAGTAGAACTCAGAATGTCAGCGAGTACGAACGTAGTCTGTCATAAGAAAACAGAAGATATTATGAAAATGGCCGTGAGTAAATGTTACCGGTCATGAATATTGAAAAGTATGATTAATCCTTTGTGTTTATTTAATGTGCATGTCCTTGTCATCTGTATCTGTCATCGTTACGTCTTCGTTTTATTAAACTTGTGTTCGTCGTTAGAAAGGCCTGTTTAATTAGAACACTCCCAAATTCAGAAGAGTCTTTACAATTATCATAACCAGGTACTCAGAAGAAAAAAATCCAAGGATTCTGGCTGGTTTAGCATAGATATCCGCACACATGTAGGAGCAAAACGTGTCATTGACCTTCCAGTTTTCAGGTGACAAAATATGATTTCAGTAGAATCTTTATATTCAAAATTCTTTTCCTATAGTCAACCTTTATATTTAATATTGATTTTATTTTCTACTTTGACAATATATGAGCTATGACTATGACCATGTATGAGCAAAACGTGTCATTGACCTTCCAGTTTTCAAGTGACAAAATATGATTTCAGTAGAATCTTTGTATTCAATTCTTTTCCTATAGTCAACCTTTATATTTAATATTGATTTTATTTTCTACTTTGACAATATATTTTAATTTCTGTTCTAGTGTCACAGAGAATGTTTAGGTTATATTAAAAAAAAAATATATATATATTTATTTATTTGACAAAAGTTTGCAAATAATTTAAAGTACATATTTATTGCTGGGGAGTGTGCAAAATTGTTGAGAAAAAATTCATCATTTTAAAGAAAAAAAGAGTACTCATTCAACATCCTAAAATGATAAACAAAAAATGATGAAAATTTATATAGAGACAAAAAAATAATATAAAAGAAAGATAAAAAAATAAGAAAAATGAATGAAAAATGTTATGAGATAAGTGTTATGATTTGTTAAATCTTTTCATTCCCTCAGGCTGTCTTGCATTCTTTTGAGTTAGCTCATTAGTATTTATCAAATTGAGGAAAAGTTACAATTTTTTTTTTTTTTTTTTTTTTTTTTTTAAAGGGATCTTTGTGAGTTCTGTTAAGTTTAGAGATCAAAAGCATGCACATGCTACTCTGAATTTTGGTTTGAGCAAACAATTTTTTTTTTTTTTTTTTTTTTACTTTATTTCCACAGTGTGCACACTTTAATAAAATTCAATGAAATGTAGATAGATGAAAATGAAATGGTATGAAATCATGACTTACTTTTGCACCATTGTTAGGTAATGCTATGAGGAAATTTCCTTACGCTTTTTACCAGAAAACAATAGGTGTTGTGTACTATTTAGATATTGGTCTCATTGTTATTCGGTCTTTAATCTCCTCAGTAAATCAAGTTTCACATAATACAAAATTAATTGAATTTATTTAAAGTTTTCTAATGTTGCTCTTTTCTAAAGATTTTATCTAAATTTCTGGTAAATATTTTGATAACTCTTTATTGCATAAATATTTTTGGGATGTTATTTTTTGCAGAATAAAATCTCTGGAGGCATTTTCTTATGTGCGAAATTTGAGAAATTTAAGGTTTAAATTCTTCATTTTCAGAACTTTTGTTTTTTGTTTTATTTGCATTGTATCAACAATGACTAATGATCTTCTTATTTTCTATAAAACTTAAAATTTTAGTTAAATTTTAGAGTGACATATTTCTAAATATATGTATTTTATTTTTTGCATATGCGTTTACCTTTTCATATATATATTTTTTCTTACATGTGAGTCTTATAATTCTGCTGCACTTTTTTGCCATTGTCTTCATAAAATGATTCTCAAGTTTGTAACTATGTTGCAATTAGTCCTTAGGGACAAAATTTTTTATTGATTGTATATGTAACTCACAAAAAAGTAATTCTCGCTGGTATTGAATCTCCTACAAAATAAGAAACTTCACCTATATTAATACAGATAAATCCTAAAGGATTTATCTGTATTGATTTGTCTGTAGTAAAGATTTGATAGTATCAAAAAAATTTTTCACGTTCTCACAATTTCAAAGACTTTTCAAATGGCATTTCATGTCATGGAAATAAGAGTTTAGATTTATAATGTTCTTTTTGTATTAATATCAGGCTAGATTTAGTCCTTTTCCCTGCCCCCCCCCCTCAAAATTGAAAAAAAAAGGAATGTTCTGGTACATACGTAACATTTTAAGCATATTCTGCTTTGGTAAGTATACAAAAGCATAAGAATGACATTTTTCTCAAATTTAAAGACAATTTTACTCACCAAAATTTAAACTCTGGTAAGCGCCTAATAAATGGTCTAAACTCATCCGTCATTCTTGTGGGTAGACTAGGGCCATCATCTGAAATTAAATTAATTTTAAAAAAATTATAATTAAAAGAATATAGACATATATATGCATTTCATATAATACTAGCTTGCACCTGTGGTTCATCATTCATGTAGAATGTAGTTTTGCAATCCAGAAAGCCAATTTTACATATAACAGGGGTGGAAAATCGAAAATCCATTTTTGTAGCAGGTTTGGAGCAGATCAAATTGCAATTTTGGAGCAGTAAATGCCAGTTTTGGAGCAGGTTAGTTACAGTTTTGGAGCAGTAAATGCAAGTTTTGGAGCACGTCAATTACAGTTTTAAAGTGGGTTAATTACATTTTGTAGCAGCTCCAAATTAAAAGCAAATATGCTTTGTTAATGAACTTTTCTTTAACATAGTGCATATATACAATTTCAACAAAATTAATTACTTAGAGTTTCAAAATTTGTAGTAATATGACTATAACAGATGAATTAACTTTCCACATTCCAATAATACATAACAAATATACCATATTCTGACAACAAATGTTTTACACCCCTTTTAGAAATTAAAAAATAATTCAACTTATCTAACACTTTAGGAAAAGATTTAGGAAAGGATTTAAATTAAAAACAGAATATAACAAGTTAAATATGTTTACTTACAATAGTTATTGTATATTTTTGGCAAATGACAAACATTTGATAGTAAATTTAAATAACCCAAGTAATACCTGTAACTGTGAGTAATCACTAGACTGCACAGTGGTTTTCTTTTAAAAAAGTAGTATAAGTCAATAAGACACATTTTAAAATCATGGCCAAATGCATTGTGGACTTTGTGAAGAGTGCATGCTTCTATATCAACAGTATTATTGTTGATTTCATGCAATTTGTTTTTTACAATCTTCGTGACATTCAGTCCACTGCTAAAGAACGACAGCAACCAATCTTTTGGCTAATTGGCTGAAGCACACTTTATAATAATAACAAATCTTCTGATTTGGAGTCTCATAATACAGGAGTAGAAAATAAAAAAAATGTTTTTGTATCAGAATAAATTGCAGTTCTGTATCAGAATTTAATGGTTTTGTAGTAGAACAAACTTATATTTTAGCTTTTAGCATTGAAATCAAATAGAATTTTCTATTTTTCAATAAAAACAAAGATTATTTTTTATGTTATCAAAGTAAGCATTTTTAACTCAATTTTAGGACGCTACAGTTCTGTAACGGTCTCTATGCCTCAAAAATCACTTATAGTATAAGATGTGACATTTATCAAAAACTGCTATTCAATTTCATATTACTTCAGTAGTCATGCCTTACCAATTTCATGCTTTTACATCTGAAAATAGTTTGTGGATGTGTCAGAAATTTCTGCACTGTTGAGGGGGTAAAAATATTTTGTTTGAGAACAGTCTTAATGCTGGATATCTTTTCAATAATGCTTATTTTTGATAGATTGTACATCAGCTGTGTTTTGGAGTAATCATCCTCTTTGGATTAAGATATATTATATTATAAAAACTGAAATGTAAGACAATGATTATGTAGTATAATCCATTATTCAGTTAGAAATAATTTTTTAACTTAAATGATGCTGCATATCTTAGCTACATGCATCATAGCAGTGTGTTGCCAAGCCTATACGAAGTTAATTAATTTTTTTTTATTCTAATTTTTTAGATTAAGAAATTTCCATTTTTGGAGCAGATTGGAGCAGAATTTTAAAAAATTGCTATTTTTGGAGCAGAATGTAGCAGGAAATCAAAATTGGAGCAGTTCGGAGCAATTGGAGCAGATTTTCCACCCCTGCATATAATTTTTACTTTTTTTTTTATTTATCTAACTAACAGTGCAATTTCCATGAAAATTCGTCCAGTAGAACTTTCAAAAAAGATAATCCTTCATAATCAGGTTGACCTAACTATAAAATTTTCTCCAATAGCTTTATAAGTAAATAACATATGATGCATTATACACTGAAACTTCCTCCCAACAATTACATAAGTGACAATGTAAGTCCCATATAAATCCATTTAGCAGAATGTGAAATATAAGCTTCGGAATGAAATTACCATTTGATTATATATATAGTAGATAGAACTTTCTCCCATAGCTCTGTAACTAAGCAACATAGAACAATGTGTTATATACTAAAACCTTTCCTCAAAAATTACCTAACTGACAAATCATAAGTCCCATAAAAATCTCTCAAGCAGAATATGATATATGAGTTATAAGCATTCAAAAATTAAATTCTCTTTCATAATCAGTTAACCTAATTGTAGAACTTTCTTCCATAGCTAGGTAACTAAATAATGTATAAGAATATAGAATATACTAAAACTATCTCTGAAATATTATCTAACAATGCAAGTCTTATCAAAATCCATCCAGTAGAAGTTTTAAAAAAGACTAATCTTTCATAATCAGGTTCATCTGATTATAGAACTTTCCACCATAATTCTATAACTAAGCAAGATAGAACAATATGTTACATAGTAAAACCATCCCTGAAATACAAACAGCACAAGTCTCACCGAAATCTGCCCAGCAGAATGTTTTAAAAGGGCTAATCTTTAATAATCGAGTTCACCAGGGTATAGAACTTTCCCCCCACAATTCTAGAACTAAGCAACGTAGAATGATAAGTTATATATTAAATCCTTCCCTGAAATATTATCTAACTAACAGTGCAAGTCTTACAAAATCCATTCAGCAGAACTCTAGTTATAAGCAGCTGGAACGAAATTCTCATTTATATTTTATATACACTGGTGTCCAAAATTAAAGTCACAAACACAAAATCTGTGATAACTGGAGAAATAGAATTGGTTTATTGCAACGAAATTTAGTACATAGAGGTATTACTATGGGAAAGCATATCGCAACATAACAATATGCATTGACACAAGGAAAAAAAAAAAAAATCAAAAGGTTAACGATATTTTTTCAAATTGATTGCAGCATTTGAGACGTAAGAATACAATCTTTCTGAATATGACAGAGGTCGATACAGGTTTTTTTTTTTTTTTTTTTTAAGGCCCATTTTGTGAAAAGTAAAGGTTATTTTTGTGAAATGTGTTATATTTTTGTGAAAAATAACATTTTGTAACGAAAATTGAAATCCAGTTACTCAAATTCGAACCAAGCATTTATTAACAAAAGCTTAAAATCCTTTTGCTGAAGTTTTCCTCTCTGGTGAACTTGTTTGTTTACAAATTACACATTTTAAAAGTCACAAAATAATAAATAATTAATAAATAGTAAGTTTTTATGGGAAACAGATGTACCATTTACCCGCAGTCTGCCATCTTGTTTTTTAAATCAAAAGACATTTGTTTTGTTTCTCATTTCCAAAATAATTTTCATCCATATTCACTTACTAGCGGGCCCCTAATTTACATTGGTGCATCGAATATTTTGAAAACTCCTTTTTTTTTTATAAAACATCGAAACGAACGACCCTCTGGCTCCCATCCACCTCGAACCTCCGAACCGGGTCCCCGCTGCCTGCGGCACCGTATAGCAGTCGTGCTGCAGTATACGTTAGTTCCACCTTGCACCACCAGGTGGCGCAATCTGTTTATACGATCATAACTGAAATCGTTAAGGCTTTCGATGTTGAGTCGAATGAGCCATACCCCGTCGTCTTCGTGCCCATAGAACCGGAGATAGGAAAGCACCCCCTGGTGGTGAAAAACGAACTGAAATCGATAAGCTCTATCGATGCCGAGTTGAATGAACCAAACCGCGTTGTGATGTGACCCATAGAGCCCGAGTTAGCGGCAACATTCTTTAATTACACCTACCACCACCAGGAGTCGCAATCCGTTCTATGCGAACATAACCCAAAATCTGTAAAGCTATTGAAATCCAGTCGAAAGAGCCACACCCCGTCGTAATCGGGATGGAAGCGCCCCTGGTGGTGGAACTGGAAACTAAAATATGTAAGCGCTATTGATGTAGAGTCGAATGAGCCATACCGCTTCGCGATGGGACCCATACGACGGGAGATATTTTGAAAAGAAATAGCTAATTCTTTAGCTTCTTCCCCCCCCCCCCCCCCCCGTATACAAAAATCGGGATTTTACTAAAATCAAAAATTATGGTCAGAATTTGAAAATTTTTTGAATCCCTGAAATGCCAGATCACTCAGAGCAAGGATTCATATTTTTCAGATTCGAAAATCTGATATTTAAAAAATATATATATTGCCCATAAAAACTGGAATCATTTTAAAATGCATCTTTTTATCAATTTATCTCTTTTGGCAGAAAGGCGTCCAAATGTCTGATGACAACACCTGCAAATATTTTACTTCGACCCAGTTGAAATAGAAATAAATTCATTTTTCATTTTCATTAATGAGTTTTAATTGATATCTTTGAAAGTTATTGGTCGATTTTTATGAATTTTTTTTTGTTGAATTTGCGATTTTTTTTTACACATGTGTGCAAATTTTCGTGAATGTAGAGTCATTATTTCCACTTGTTTCAAAAAGGAATGGAGCGATTTGATCTCGGATGTGTCAACCCGGCATTCTTTACAGCAACCTTTTTCCCGTCTGGTGTCAATGTTGGATGTCTGGTCAGTTTTTGGCCGAAATAAAGAAAAGTTATGGTCCGAATTTCAAAAAATTTTACTTTTTGGAACGACAAAAATCGGCCGCGTGTGTACCCCGATTTTCGGATTGATACCTCCGGTAGATTTTTTTTATATTCGATGATGCGTTAAAAAGCGACAATTTTGATGTCTGCGATTATCAAAACGGAAATTTTCTTTTCGGGTTTCGATAAAACTGTTTTTGTTTTGCTAATTTTGATGAGGTTTTTAATTAATAATGTTCTGAATTAGGGGCCGATTTCTTCGATACTAAGTATCACCAATCCCGGGATTTTTCCGAATTTTTTTAAACAAAAAGCGCTTTGCTACTCGCTACGGTTGCAGAGTTTTTCCACGTACAGACACACACACAGACGTTTTCGAACATTAATAATAAAGATTATAAACATGTTATTTAATTTAATTAACTAATTTATTTATATTTCATAATAAAAGTTTAATAAAAAAAAAGGAAGAAAAAAAAACACAAGATGGCGGACTACGAGTGAATAGTACATCTAAGCCCAGAATTTTGTGAAGGGACAATAAATAAGCCCTAAATTTTGCCTGGATCAGCCCTTGTATGTTGTCCAATTTTACCTGTTGCAAATGATTTTACCGATTTAAAACTACGAAATAACAAAAAGTGTGTTTGATTCTTCTTTTTCCTTGCATAAATCAGATTCTGGGCATGCACGAATGCTTTTGCTGTCTAAAAAAAGAGATGAGCTTTTGATGAGTTTGAATTAATATCTTGTCTAATTAACAAAATATTAAAAATCTGAGACTCAGGTGCATGAGAACATGCCTTGGTCTGCCTAAATCAAAATTTTCAGACCTGTGCGAGCTGTGGATTTCTCTATTCATTGCCAACAGACACACACACAACTTTATTTTATTAGTACTAAGGCATCCAACCCGGCTTAAAAATACACGTGAAAACCATTTTTTTTTTTTAAACTTTAATAGATTTTTTACATTTAATATTTTTTTTTATTACCCCCTGACAACACCAAAGAGCATTTTTATATGAAATAAGCCAATTATATATTAAAATAAAAGTTTCAAATTTATTAAAAGTGGTAATTTCGTATTGACCTCGTGCCAGAAGTTAATAGCCGAAGAAATCGCTAAAAATTTCATTATCTACAACAGTTTTTTTAATTCTGATAATTTCAGCAATTTTAAGTGCTTATTTCAGTTACATGTCTGTTAAATTTGTGTTTTATTTATACTATTTTATTTATTGCTTAATGAAGTTTTAATTTCATTATTGAATATTAGCTGGAAACAAATGCTGAACTCTTTATACTGTTTAAATCGCAAACAGATTAATATTTTGTAATCGTCTGCAAGAGATAGATTAAAAAAAAAAATCATGCTTGAAATTTAATTTAAATGCTTATAATAAATGAGTATATTGCAATACAGTTTTCAAACAAATTGCATTTGAAAGTAGATTTTTTTTTTCTCCTGTATAACGGTGTGAAAATATGAATAAAATATTTGAAAATATGAGATATTTAGAAATTAAAAAAATTGCATTAGGAAAAATCACAAAACCGAAATTTCATCGTGAAGTGTTGCAATTTGCAAAATGACGTCAGCGGTATGCATGGACATGTTTGTCCTTTATAATATAGATAGACTAGCAGGCTTAGCCCGCTACATTGGTCAGTTTCTTCAAACGAATCTTGTGTTTAAGAGCAATATGGACGTTTAACTGAAATGCACTTTGAATGCCATTGCACCATTAATTTTCTAATGTGTCAGACAAAATTTGGGCTGTTAAGGACCAATACTTTTAGTTGATCATTTACAGTAGGATTTAACAAGAACAATATAACCATATGTTATGTACTAAAACCATCCCTGAAAAATTATCTAACTAACAATGCAAGTCTCATCAAAATTCGCCCAATAGAGCATTTAAAAAGATCAATCTTTAATAATTGGATTTACCTAATTATAGAACTTTCTCGCATATTTCTATGACTAAGCAACATAGAACGATATGCAATATACTGAAACCATCAGTGAAAAATTTTCTAACTAACAATGCAAATCCCATCAAAATCGGTTCAGTAGTACCCTTTAAAAAGACTAATCTTTCATGACAGTTCTATGGGGTTCACCTGCTCATAGAACTTTCCCCCATAATTCTATAACTAAGCAAAGTAAAAGGCTATGCTATATACTAAATACCCCCTGAAAAAATATCTAACTAACAGTGCAAGTTCCATCGAAACCCATTCAGCAATATCTTTTTAAAAAGGCTAATCTTTCATAATCAGGCTGACCCGATTATAGAACTTTCCCCCATAATTCTATAACTAAGCAATGTGTAATATGTTATGTACTAAAACCTTCCTTGAAAAATTATGTAACTAAAAATGCAAGTCTCAATAAAATCTGTTCAGTAGAACTCAAGTTATAAACAGCCAGAACAAAATTCTCATTTGCATTTTATATATACTAGGGAACTTCCCGGGTTACAGAACATAGGCGAAAACCATTTTTTTCTAATTCTAATACATTTTTCATATCTAATATATATATATTTTTAAACTGATTCATTAACAATGCCAAAAAGAATTTGTATGAGAAAAATATCAGTAATATATTCAAATAAAATTTTGAAATTTAATAAAGCGATACTTTTGTATTAGCCGCATGGCAGGAGTTAATGGCCAAAGAAATTGTCCAAGGTTTTGCTGATTACTGCAGGTTTTTTTATTCTGAAAATTTCAACTGTTTAAGTGCATAGTTCGAGAACATGTCTGTTAAATTTGCATTTTATTTATATTTATATTTTGATGAAGTTTTAATTTTGCTCTGTAATATTAGCTCGGAATAAATACAAAACTATTTATATTGTTTTAAATGCAAACAGATTAATCTTTCGTAATCGGCCTGCATGTGATAGAGATAGAATTTGAACAATTACTGAGCAACATTAATTGAATTTTTAGCTATTTTAAACCAGGGGCATAGCTACCGTGGAGCAGTTGGAGCAAACTGCTCCAGGTGCACAAATGTAACCAAAAACTATACAGCTAATTCCTGGTACCTCGCCTACATACATACCAAAAATTAACCTAATTAGACATTGTTTATGGCAGTTATCGTGGAACAGACAGACAGAAATCAGAAACTTTTCGCGTCTCCATAGTAAGTCTTCATTGACGTTTCGGCAAAAATTATGTCATGAAAAATTAAAGAGAAAGAAAGATTAACATTCAGCAGCAACCTCCCAGTAACTGTTGTCATTATTTTAGTCACCAATTTGCTAACAAATTTAAAATTGTATAAACTGATTACTATGCAAATGACATTATGAGTTCATTAGCAAAGCATACACATAATCAAGTTAACCATGCTCATTATTTATTGAATAACATGATGAATAAAAGGTAAAAAAACTTCATAATAACATCATAAAAATAAGAAATGTGCTAGGCCTTTTGTAAGAACTTTATCTTTGTTCTTCATGCACAAAAAAAAAATGTGCTAGCACTTTGAAGGCAGGAGCATTATTTTTATGGTACTAAGAAGTTTTCTTATTTTTATTACATCACACTAGTTAGTTCAATATTTTAATGGAAACATGATGAATAACTTTTCAAGTTGACCAGAAAACTTCCATAATTTCAGTGGTAGAACAATTTATAAATGCACAGAGAAAAATGAAATATATACAGAAAAGAACAGAGTTCCAGAAAATGTATGTTTATCCAGATTGCAAACAATTAAAATAACAGAGAAAAAATAATATAGGAACAGAAAAATAGAATAAGTGCAAAAATTACTATTTTAATCATAACACCAAATTCCATTCTATAGCTACTTTGGCCACATTATTGAAAATAGAATATAAAAAAGCTTTACATTTAATTATTTTTACACTTTAAGCAATGATGTGTTAAAATTGGAGAAAGGATGCATAAAAATATTGTGATGTGTTCTGTTAATCTTCTTCCTGAAAGTAATAGATTTTAGTAACTAATCATAAGAAAAACATATTTTGCAGTAATATGCTGAACTTGAAAACCTACTAGACAAAAAAAAAAAAAAAAAAAAAAAAAAGAAAGAAAGAAAGACCCTGGGACCAAGTATAAGGATAAAAAAAAGTCTAACAGCATTACTACTTTAAGGTAGTCAAATGTGATATAATCGACCCATAAATTATTTTGAATGATTCAATTGATATTTCACATTCATTGAAAGAAAAGTCATTCAATGAATATGCAATATTTACTAGTTGATTTAGAAGAAACTGAACTGCTGTTGCAATACCACATTAAATAAATGAAAAAGAAAAAGGACACACTTACCATCTGTTTCCGCTGGATCACTTTTGGGAGTTAAGAAAGCCAAGAATAGATTAAGTTGATAAATACCTAAAGCATATGTAATTATATACCAGCCCTGAAACAGTAACAATAATCATTAGTCAATAATATATTATGTGTACAATTTTTAAAAGATATACATACACGTAGAAAATAGTATTATGCATAGGATGTAATTATTTGAAAGTCTATAATAGTCAATTAGAAATGGAAAATAACATTAATGTAATCGCAGAATTTTGAGTTTATATCTTAACTTAATAGACTTTTTCCAGATAAGTAAAAAAAATATTTTATGAATTTTAAACTTTATCCTTTCACTGAATACATTCAAACAAAAAATAAGATTGTAATGAATTATGATGATAATTTATGTTATTTTTTGTTTTTAAATAATGACTTTGAAAATAAAATCATATTAATTTCATAAAAGCAGTTCTCAAATCAAACATTTTCCTTTCATTTGAAAAGGTAAACTTAAGTAAACTGTGCTACAATTAGGAATTTTTTTTTTACCCATTCATGCATAAAACTTTCCATTTTTAAATGTAATTTTCAAATAACTAGCATAAATGTTATTAATGTTGATCTATAAGCATAAAGCATCTGTAGGTACAAATACTTAATAACATTTAATAATTTAATAACATTTTGAGATAGATTATTTTAATAGACAAATATAAAAAATTCTTTTTAACTGTTTATATGCTGAATTAGAAAGTATGAAATTTTTAGATACACGTGAATTGAAATTACTTGGTCAATATGATTTAAAGTACAGCAGATTCTTGAGAATTAAGTAATTTGAAACTCAATCAAATAATTATAGTAAAATAAAGTTAGAATCTCAAACAAAACTCAAGTTTGATCAACATAAATACAATTATCTGAATGCAGAAAAAACTAATATTGATCTGTTAGGCATTATGTCATAAAAGCTACATATCTACTAAATTTCGAATTAAAAAAAAAAAAAAAAAAAAAAAAGTAGGTGTGTGTGTGTGGGGGGGGGGGATTCTTTTAGCAAGATTTTCTAAGTTAGCATACTAAAAAAAATATAGATAAACACAAAATTCACAAAGAGAGAGAGGGTCAAAGTAGAGATCTTTTTAAAGGGATATCTAAATTTCTAAAATAATAATTATAAACCAGAAGGACCATGCGAAGCTTTCGCACTGCAATCTTTAAGATTATTTCCTGGTACGTTTTAGCACTAATTTTTAATTAACTGATTTTTTTTTTCAAATCAAAAATCGTGTTTTGATAAAATGTGGGTGTACTATCGCAGAAACTTGTTCAAAAACTTTTCGAATGATACCTCATTCATCTTTCTATGTTTTGTATGTGCATAGAAAAAAGGATGTTGACAACAGAAATAATATGTATGATTGTTTGTGTATAAGAAAATGGGAATAGATTGCCAGAAAAATTTTTGCCAAAATTTCTTCTCTCGCCAAGGTCATTTCTCTAGGTTATAAGACCTCTATACTGAAAAAAAAAAAAAAAAGAATTATAAAAAAAATTAAAACACTGAATCAGACGTTTTGGGAAATCATATGAAAGCATTTCCTCAGATTTTACAAAACTGTTCCAGAAATGTCTTAAATACATAAATCAATATTTTGGTAAAAAAGTGTAGTGTAGCGAGTAGCACGATACAAAATATCAGTAGTTTGTAGCGAACATCAACGCTACTTTTGACGCTACTTTAGGAGGGAGGAAAAAAGTGCCAATCTTCACATCACGTGATCATAACTCGTTTCTTTTGTGCAAAATATGTTCTCTGCAACAATTTGCGAATGTGAGTGAAAAATCTCAGTTGCGGTGTCATAGCTTTTTCCCATAGACGACGGCCACGGTCACAAATTATTGTCATTTTCACAGTTTGGGTGTCAGAAACTTCGTGTATTGTCATTTAAATCTATAGAAATCTTCTCAATATAATGTATTTTTATACGACTACGATTGTTTTTATCAAAATATAGTCGTCTGACTATGTTAAGTCTTTATCTGACTAATTTCTTCTCCCTTTTTCCTCCTACCTCCAGCAAGCAAAGAAATGTAAAATCTTTATTTAAAAAAAAAAAGAAAAAAAAAAAGAACGGATTTATCTAAACATAAATCATCTAAATTCTCCCTTAACCTCCCATAATTTACTGTTATCCCCACCTCATACAAATAAATCTAAAATCTTTATTTTTATATATAAAAGAAATATCTGCCCTCAATAGTGCTCTGTTGTGACGATAAATAATCAGTAATATAAATTATCCCCCTTCCCCTAAAATTTACCTCACCTCTCCATATACAAAATTTAAAACTCATCTTTTTTTTTTAAGCTCAATATTCTTTGCTGTCCAGTAACATATAAATAAGTAATCATCTAAAATATTCCCTTCGAACAAAATTTCTGCTCGCTTCCTGCCAGTTTAAAATCGTTAGAACTGTAATTAAAATATATTCGAAAAAGCACAGAAAAAGAACAAGTACAGCATTTTATTATTAGAGAAAAGTGCACTAGGAAGGAATGATTTCTGCCTTCAAACAAACTAGCAGCTGAAACGTAAAGCGTCAGCATGCCCGTGATCTATTATTTGCTGATAAAACCGCAAAGTATTCACTCATCAAAGAAAAATAATTTTCTTGCTGGCAACCCTTTGTCTTCTTAAGAAGTTAGTATCAAAATCATCTGCTTACATTCTGAAGTTGCACATCTAGGTGAGTTAGCATTTTCTTTATTAATAATAATTAATTACTGGATCGTATCTCGCACCGAATATCTAAATCATTATTCAAATTATTATTCAATTGTAATTACTTTGTAACCGAAAGATGTTTTCCATTATTCTTTATTTTATTTTATTTTTCGGTAAAGACAGAAGAATTTTCAGAAAACACTGTCAAAGTTGACGTTTTCAACCTAATTTCCAACGTCGCAGCATGCGGAAAGGGTAAAAACATGACACGAATCGCTTATAACCCGATAAGTAATTTATTTATCAAAAAATGGAAAACTCATTTCAATTCCAAATTGCTTCCATAGTCAGGCATGCTAATTTTATGCCTTTGTGTTTAAAAATGAGTCAGATAATGTATCAGAAAGTTTCGCATTGTTGAGCAAGGAATCTGAGAACCCACCTTAAGCGCTACTGTGCTATATTACTCTCATAAATTTGTAAGATTATTACAATTTTTGTTTTCAAATTTCCTCTTTTTAACACTTTCCAACATAATTAAAAAATGTCTATGAATCCGCTTTGTCTGTGAGTCCGTGCTCTAACTCTCGTAAATATACTCTGATTGCCATGAAAGTTTTATATGTTATTGAAGTTTACCATAAAATGTTCAGTATTGAAAATGAACTGTGTAGCATTTATATCTCGCTTACAGGAACATTCAAAAGAATTCTGTTACATTATGGTCTATGGGGAAAAATCGTTTGCGGTGCATTTAATTAGCGATGATAACTAAAGTAGCGAAGTAGTGACTACTTTTGAAAAGTAGTTTGTAGTCGCTACTTTTTAAAACAAGTAGTTGTAGTTAACTACATTTTTCATAAAGTAGTTGTAGTTGTAGTTCGCTACAAACAAAAAGTAGTTTTTCCGACCCCTGGGTCTAACTGAATTGAGTTTTACAAAAATATGTACATTAGTTCTTGAGATAGAGCGTCCATAAAATTTTTGACACATACAGACATTTTCTAAAAACAATCAAATCGTGTTCAGGGCCTTCTAAAACATATAAATCTGTCGAAAACTGCAAGTTGAAATTTTTCATGAATCCAATACTTTCTTCTTGTAAAGATAGAAGAAAGTAATAAGGGAGAATCGGCAGGTATGCATCTAGAGATGATGTTAACTTTTGTTGTTATTGGCAGCGATATCAAGAATTGTTGAGATTTTGGACTTATAGCAAACCTTATGAAGAAGCTATACCTTAAAATTACAGTTGGGAAAGGGCATTAACCTGCTTATTGCCAATAGGAAAGCCAACAATTTATAAAAATTTTACAGTTTTAGCAAAAGCTATCATACAAATATCATACATATCATTTTAGCACCATCATACAAACACTTTTGAAGAAAAGAAAAACATATTAGCCGACAACAATGAGTGAGGAGCTTAACTTTAATTACTAAACTAAACACAGAAAACAATTTTAAATTTTGAAAAGTACATTGCAGCTTTTATTGTTTTAAGCATCTTTTTAGATGCACTGTGTTAAAATAATATGCCAGGTAAAATAATAAGATATCAGATTTAAAATATTATACAAGTAATATTGAAAGATTTAAAATGGATCAATTAATTTTATATTACTTATTATTATTAATTTTTTTTAATTTTTAATTTTTTAAATTTTTTTTTTTTTTTTTTTTTTTTAAGAATGTTAACTTTAAAATTAAATAAACTAGTAAATCTGCAGATGAGGGGCCTCAATGTTAGTTCTGCAAGTCACATTTTATTCTGAAAACGTTTTATTTAATATTTAAAATCCACAGTTTCATTTCTTTAATATTAAAGTCTGTTCTGGATCAAGAGAGATTGAGAGTAAATAATAGCATGTGTGATTTGGTGACATAAAAATGTCTTCAGTATAGTATTAATCAGCAAATGATCATTGCTTTACTTAAAATTTTGTTTACTTTTACTTCTAATTTTTGTTTGTTGTATAGTTCAAAATGGAAAAAAGAAAGAATTTGCTAAAAGAAGTCAATCTTTTCAATAAATATCTGTTAAACTTTTTTATTTCATTATAAGTTTTCTTAAAAAAGCATTTCTGAGAAGAAAGCACAATACAGGAACTCCTTGACACAAAATATCAGGCTTTTTTTTTCAAACTGGCCAGATTTTATTAAAAAAAGACTGGTCTCTCTTTTTTTAAATATATTTTTTAACAATAAATATATATAATTAAATAATATATACTATATTTAAAAAAAAATACCAGTCTTTAGTGGCTTTTTTAAATTGCAAATATCTTGCTATTTACATTTAATTTCTATATTTACGTTTGCATTTATTCACACATAAATATGTTAACATATGCATATACATAACAGTGTACATATATTGGGTTGAGGAAAAAGTAATTTCCTTTTTTTTTTTCATGTTTTTCAAAGAGAATTTATTCATATAAATTTCAAACACTAATCAATGATATATGTGCCGTTTTGATCGATGACCTTTTGCCACTTTTCCGGTAAAACCATAATTCCATCACTGTAGAACTTCTGAGATTTCTGGGCGAAAAACTGAACCAAGTGATTTTCACAAGCCTCTTTTGAAGCCAACTTTATACCATTAAGAGAGTTCTGCAGAGATCAAAACAAATGATAATCGGACGTGGCAAGGTCCGGGCTATTGGGTGGATGCATCAAAACTTCCCAGCCAAACTCTATCAATTTTTGCCGAGTCACTAAAGATGTGTGTGGTCTGGCATTGTCGTGATGGAAGACAACACCTTTCCTATTGATCAATTCTGGCCCTTTTTTTTTTATAATCGCCTGCTTCAATCGAATTAGTTGTTGACAACAGAGAGTCGAATTAATGGTTTGGCCAGGTTCGAGCAGCTCATGATGAACAATGCCTTTCCAATCCCACCAAACACTCAGCATCATCTTCCTTGGTGTCAATTCGGGCGTTGCCACCGTTTGTGAAGCTTCTGCGGGCTTCGACCACGATCTTTTTTGCACATTATTGTCGTACGTGATCCACTTTTCATCACCCGTAATCATTCATTTAAAAACTGGCTCAATTTCGTTTCGTTTCAGCAACGATTCACAAATGGAAACTCGGTCCATTAAATTTTTCGCTGTTAATTCATGCAGAACCCAAGTATCGAGCTTCTTTTAGTATCCAATCTTATGTAAATGGTTCAAAACTGTTTTTTGATCGATATTTAGTTCCATAGCGATGTCGCGAGATGAAATATGTCGGTCTACCTCGATTTTGTTAAGAATTTCCCGACTTTTTCAACAATTGGCCAGCCAGGGCGAGGTTCATCTTTAACATAGAAATTTCCGGAACGAAAATGAGCAAACCAATTCTGACACGGGCGTTGACTTAAGCATTCATAACCATAAACACCACATAATTTTCGATGAGCCTGCACTGCATTTTTTCCTTCTCGGAAATAAAACAGCAAAATATGATGAAATTACCTTCTGGAATCTTCAGTTTCAAAGCGCAATAACTTTTGACTGAGTAAACCGATAACGCTACCTTTATATCTAGAATGTTCTATGGACTGTTACCTTTAAAACGGTCTATAGTATGGCTTCATTGAATAAGCATTACTAGAAATATGCGATTTCAAAACCATCTACTGGAAAAAAACGAAATTACTTTTTCCTCAACCCAATATATAAATTAACATATATATATGTGTGTGTGTGTGTTAATTTACTTTAACAGCCACTTTGTGTTTGTGCAAAATGAAACTAAAATCTTATTGTAAAATTTATTTAAAAGTATGTTTAGTTTTGCATTATATTTAAAATTTATTTAACCCTTTTAGTGCGGGAGTCGACTAATGTCAACATCTAAGGAGTTGGGTGCTGTAGACTACACTAAGCGTCGACAAAAGTCACCTAGGCGTTCACGACATGTATTGTGCTCACTGTAGTACGTCATGGGCTTAGCAGAAAAAAAAAACACCCCCAAAAAAATTCTGCACTGAAAGGGTTAAAAGCATATTTATTTTGCATTACTATAATCAATTAACATCATGTGAAAAGTCTTATAAATCCTAAACAGCCAATATGATGAGAACAATCTTTCTCATTGTAGATATAATAGTATTTCTTAGACATTAAAGGTATGCAATATGTATACATTTAACGTCTGAATGTAAAAACTATTAAAAAACACCAATTAAAATATATTAAGACAGACATAAGCTCACTTTAAAAAATAAAATTTTATAAAAAATATACTTAAAAACATTTAAAAATACAAATAAGTAGACGTTTCGCCATGCGACACGCAAGGCATCATCAGTACAAAAAACAATCCAATGCATAACAGACCACTGAACAATTCAAGAACAGTTAAAGTTACTTTAACAACAGACAATATTCACTCGGTACGGCACAAGCTTCATTCAGTGTCTCCGATCGCAATTCAGTGAGCCAACCCTCAAGGAATAATCTACCATGGTAGTTGTTACAGCCCGATTTCAAAATGCCGGCGTTCGCAATTAGCGGGATGTGATTCGTTTTAAGTGAATGCTGGACAATTTTTGAATTCAAATGACTATTTTTTAAAGCAGTAGTATGTTCTTTTAAGCGAATTTCCAATGATCTACCTGTTTCACCAATGTAAACACTATTGCAATCTTTACAGGGAATAATATAAACAACACCGGGTAATTTAGACTTATCATATTGAAATTTATGTTCTCTGTTGTAATCTCTGTTGTAATTGCTGAACTTGTAATGCAGAATATTGAAAATAAGATTAATTCTGAACTTGATCCACGTATTCTTTTTTGGAGACGTTATGTCGACGACATTTTTTTGATAGTGAAAGAAGCAGATTTAAATAATATTCTCACGATTTCTAACTCTATTGATAACCCTATTAAGTTTACTGTTGAAATTGAAAATAATGCTGAATTACCATTTCTCGACATTCTAATCCGCAGACACACTGCTGCTATCTCTCAATCTATCACCACTACTGTTTACAGAAAACCTACATCTACTGGTCATTGCATACTAATTTCAATTCAATATGCCCTTTCGGCCATAAAATAGCCGTTATTAAAACTTTAGCCTTCAGGGCCATTAGATATTGCAGTTCTAGTAATGATTTTGAAATTGAGAAATGTAAAATTTATCGCGATTTGGTTAATAATAGCTATCCTATTGGTCTTGATAAAAAAATCTTTAAAAATACTTTAAATTTTGTGAATTCTACTCCCTCCCCTTTCCAACGTAGTAAACCAAATACTTTTATCTGTGTCCCTTATTATAAAAACATTTTTGATAAAATTTCTGGCATTCTAAAATCATACAATATTGGGGTTTCTTTTAAACCAATTAATAAAATGAGTTCCTTTTTCACTAAGCATAAATTTCAATATGATAAGTCTAAATTACCCGGTGTTGTTTATATTATTCCCTGTAAAGATTGCAATAGTGTCTACATTGGTGAAACAGGTAGATCATTGGAAATTCGCTTAAAAGAACATACTACTGCTTTAAAAAATAGTAATTTGAATTCAAAAATTGTCCAGCATTCACTTAAAACGAATCACATCCCGCTAATTGCGAACGCCGGCATTTTGAAATCGGGCTGTAACAACTACCATGGTAGATTATTCCTTGAGGGTTGGCTCACTGAATTGCGATCGGAGACACTGAATGAAGCTCGTGCCGTACCGAGTGAATATTGTCTGTTGTTAAAGTAACTTTAACTGTTCTTGAATTGTTCAGTGGTCTGTTATGCATTGGATTTTTTTTTGTACTGATGATGCCTTGCGTGTCGCATGGCGAAATGTCTACTTATTTGTATTTTTAAATGTTTTTAAGTATATTTTTTATAAAATTAAAGGTATGGTCATATCTTTTTAGTAAAATAATGAACCAAATGAAACTTGTTATAAGGAATTGCACTTAAGCAACTGCTATCTATATATATATATATATATATATATATATATATATATATATATATTATAAAAAAAATTACTTTTTATTTTTAAAACATTCAGAAAAAATATAAAATGATTGTTCACTATCACAGTTTTTCAGTTTTTATCTTTATAGTTTCAAACCCCCACTCTTTTTTAAAAATATATACTTAAAGTACTTCCTTCTTCCTATTCATTCATTAGTATATCCAGACTCTTCCTAGAAATATAGAATTAGTTTTTAGCTAATTATTATTAGCACATAAAGTACAAATGCACCAAGAAATTGATGTCAGACAATTAAAATATAAAAAGCTTTGTTAAGAAACACTATGAAATTATAAATGAACATGACAAATCCATTTCGAAATGAAATATAAAACCATTACATTGTCAGATGAAAAGAGTGACTTGTAGTTTGAATACAAACATGCAATGATAATGTGTGTGTTATGCATTAAAATAATAGAGATTTATTACTCAATGGTATATATGGCTTTTCTGTTATATTACACAACTGTCTTACAGCTTCTGAATCTATTGAAAGAGTTTTTTCTTTTTATGGTTTTGTTTGGAACAAGATGAAAAATACTTTGGGTGTTGAAAAAAAAAGAAAAATATATAAAAATGTACTAATACCTAAAAAGTAAGCCAAATGATGCATATTGAATGGTAACCTTAGTCTATGTAGCTATAGTGTGATGTGTTTTTCAAATACTTATCTTAAGAAAAAAAAAAAACATTTGTATTAGTTCAAAGTTGTATAGAACACAGAAAAATCTTTTAATAAAAGGCATTCTTAAATTTCTGCATTTATTTTTATCTTAGTGTTTGTGATTTGTAAAGGTGAATTTTACTTATTAGATTATCTTACTATGATATTTAAAAAGCTATTTATAAATTAATGATATTTCAATTGGTTTTGAAAAAATAAAAGCTGGCTTTTTAAAAGCGGTTTAAACCAGAAAAAAGTCTGGCTCTTTCTGGCCTGCTAAAGGCCAGCAGCCTTGTGTTAAATAGCAATTCTTTTGTTTTGTGCCAGTCCCCCTTTATTTTGAACAGGGTATAGTATTTCTGGAAATCAGATTTTAAATAGTTCCAGGCGATTTAGGAACTGTGATGAGAAATATTACATGCACCGACACTCCAAAATAATGTTTATTTTTGTGAAGATATTTCATTATATGAATACCTTATATTTCAAGGGAACTCAGCTCATTAAATAAATACAGTAGACTCCCTCAAATCCACCACCCTAAAATCCACAAATACCTAAAATCTCCACATTGTTTCCGATGTAAATAATGAAACTTATAATTAAGATGTAGGTGTAAAATTCATTATATATCATTCTGTACACATTTTAATATGTAGTTCTGGTTAATATAATTCAACTTATGTTTTCTCATGAAGGAAGTATACATTTATTTCTGAAAAAAAATTCAAGATAGTGCTGATATCAGTGGCGATCATGATATTTTTACCAAATAATTTATTTATCAATCAAGCTTTTGGTTATTAATTAAGTATGGCTAAACATGAAATAAAACTTTGTTATTTTATGAGTTTGATGTGAATTATTAATGAAAATTTATAAGGTGAGTTTCACTGAATAAATCAAGAAAAAATTGTTATCATTATGCATTATTAATTATTTACTTGACTTTTAATATTTTAAATGTTTTCAAAATTTTCTTCATTTTTATTATTTTACTTAGTTATTTTACTTTATTGTAAGCATTCATTATAATTTTGAGTGCATTATTAAATTCAAATGTCTGTTTAAAAAATGTAAATAAATAGTGACCAGAAATCTGCAAAACTCCGGAATTTCCGGGGCCCTTTTTGTCAAATCCCCGGAACACAAACAGGCATGCAATCATATCAATTTTCTCCTGCACCTCTTGGAAAACTTTCCTTTGAACGTTCGTGAATTCATTTAAACATGCCAAAAGCAGAAAAAGTCCATTGAGGAGGAGGATGGGGTTTGTCAGGTGATTTTACGTATATTTCTTCAATTGGGACACAATTTATTTCCATTTGAGATTCTTTCTTTGCTAAAAATGCATCAGTTGAGTTATGGAAAAGTAAGTGGGAGGACTTTGTTCATATGAAACTCTAATGTCTTTTTTATATAAAGATAGAATTTCTTCTTCAAAAATGGGTTCTAAAGTATTTTACTAATAAAGCTTTACTGCTTTTACTTCTAAATGCTTTATAACTTTTTTTTTTACCTTTAATTTAATTTTATAACATCCAGCAGCAATCATGAATCTGTTTGGAAACTTTTCTTTACATTTACAAACCCATTGCCTTTTCTTTTTTTTTATTGATAAAAATTGCTCTTTTTTTGATACACTCACTTAAATAAAGCAATGTTTCATCCAGTGTTACAATAAATTTTTATGTGTCACCATCTATGTGTTTATTAAAGCAAATGTTATAAAGCACTGTGCACAACACATTGGAAGATTTTGATAAGTTTTCCAAGAGGTGTGCGAGAAAATTGATATGATTGTACTAAGAGAAAAATAGGCTATGATGGAAATTTTGATCCAGAGTTATAATCAAGAGTCAGGGCTATACAGTAGAGTAAAATTATCGCAAAGAATATGGCCTATATGTTCAGAAATTAATTAAGAAAATCGTTTCCATAACGTGCAAATGACCTTCTGTATACAGGGTTGCACAAAGGATTTAGAGTGCATTTCCATTGATTAGCGAAAACTGCTAAAGGTGAATTTTCTACATGAACTAAATTTTATCATTCTATGTATATATGTATTTGTATACATCTAAGTCTATAGATCATATACAGGGCTGCACAAAATAATTCAACTACATTTTTGACTGTGAAAGGTAATTGCTAAAACTGGACTTTTAAATGTGTTATATGTATCCTATACTGTTTACTTACAGCCAGAGATTCTCCCAGACAGTTTCAGAAGGGTGCTGCACCCTGTCTGCCCTTTGGTTTACAAAATAGCCCTCTTCTTGCCCCTCATAAAAATAATTAGCACTCTTTTTGCTCTTGTCCCTCAAAAAAAAAAAAAAAAAGTACCCTTTTCCCTTTTTGCATTAAAAAATTGACTCAATGTTGTCTTCAAAAGAGTGCCCTGACTTTTAAATATCAAAAGTGGCTTTAAAAACCAAAAGAATACATTTAACAAGTTAAAAAAGGGCCTTTAAGAATCTGAAAAGTGCCCTCAAGAGTCCGAAAAGTGCCCTTAAGAATAAAAAAAGTGTCCTTTTCTCACCAGCAGCACCCTGCCCTTTTTTAAACCTGGGGTAAACTCTGCTTACATATCTTCTTTCACCTTATTTAATGGTGAAGTTTCGTTATAGTTTTCTAGATGTGTTAGAAAGTGTTTCATAATCTATGCTTGACACATGGTTTTTGGTTCTTGTTATTCATTTAATTAAATTTTTATGTTCTATCTTACTTTTATAGGGAATAAATGAACAGAGCTTGAACTTGCAAGAACTTTGTTGTAACAAGCAAAAGCACTGCTGCCTTCATCCTTGTCATAACGGAGATTAACTGCAACAAACATAAGAAAACAGTTGTGTTTTAGAGAGAAAATTCTGAAGTAACATTCTTACCTGTAATAAAAAGACACGGGCCAAAAAACTCAGAATTAGGACACCTGAACCAACCCAACGTCCCACAGTATATGGAGTCCAAACATCTAAAATGTGTTGGTATATCTATAAAAGGAAAACAAATGTGTCATTATTTGTTATTTTTAAGTAACAAAAAAAATTGACTGAAAATATAGTAAAAGATATTAAAAACTACACAAAATCGATTTTAGGCCTTATTAGGTATTTATATAATAGATAGAAATTTTATTATTCAGAAGTGATTTAAATTGCATATAACATAATAAAATTATTTTATTTTATAATTTTAATGTTTTTAATAATTTGTACTGTTTTTGTTCAATTAAAATTTATTAAACAGAACTGGAATGTAACTAACCTAACTTGACTCAAAATATAAAAATACTTATGCAATACAAGGTTCAAGATACTTTAGTAGACATGAAATTGTAAAATGGATATCAATTTTATTTCAGTCTGATTTTGCTTTTTATTCAAAAGTACAAATAAAATTTATATTATACATTTGAATAATTGTTTAAAGAAAAAATTTCATTTCATAGCCATCTTAATGAGATTCAAAGTGTTTTGTTATCCACCCAGGTCCCGTTTTTGTGAAATTGCGAACAGCTTATTACATTTGTGAAAAATCTAATCATAATTTTGTGAATTTGAAAATATCTTCATAATCAGGCTCTTGTTTATACATTTTTAAGAAGATATATGTATGTAAAATATACAGGGTGACTTTTAATTAACCTACAACTTTAAACTGAAATAACTCTCGAGTTGTTGACACTACAAACATGTTTTTACTGAAAAGAAAGTGGAAAAGGAATTTAATAACTAAGGTTTTCAAAGTGAGACCCTTCAGAGGTGATACAATAGCGCAACTTAGTCACAAAGTTGTCAGTAACAGAATCGAGTGTTTCTGTTTTTATGCTTGAAAAAGAGTCAGTTATTGAACTTTTGAGGCTAATAAGGTCTGTCGGCTTCTTCTTGTAAACCAAATCTTTCATACGACCCTAAAGATAGAAATAGGATGGATTCATATCTGGTGAATAAGGTGGCCAATTTTCTTATCAGATCTCTTAGGATTGTTCTAGAAGTCTTAGGTCGGTTTTTGAATGTTGAAGACCACTTCTGTAGAAATAATGTTGCATTTTCAGCACATACATATCAATTTTTAACAATAAAAATACAGTGTTCAGTTGAATACAGGGTTAGAAATTAGCGGTCGTTAGTCGCCAAATGCAACTAAATTACTGCATTTGACGACCACAAAATTATACCTGGGCATCAAATTTGACGTCTAACTTTTTTTTTTTTTTTTTTTTTTTTTTTTTTCCAACAGAAACTACTATTTAAATTAATATTCTTATTAAGACTCTGTGAACGTGTCAGCAGAAAAAAAAAAAAAATTATTGAGCTGCAAGTAATCAGAAAAAAGAAAAGAAAAACTAAACCCTTAAAACAAAAAAAAAAAAATCAATATCTGTTGTTAATTGAGCGATTTCCTTGAAATTTTCACCAAGTTACAGTAATAGTAAATTAGGCAGTGTAAAAATTTGTTATTAAAATGTAATAGCTTATTAGAAAATTAGAACCCCCACAAAAATTGGCCAGTACAGAGCAATTATAAAGAAGCAATGTGGTTTTTTGTTTATCCAAACGCCATGAAGTCTGAATTGGAACTGAAACATGAGGTCTGCTGTGGGGCCTGCGTTATCAAGCATGCATAGATTTTTTTCCCCTAGTAGGATATTTAATATTTTACCATGCTTAACAAATCAATCTAAGTATTAGAAATAATAAACATGCTTTAGTAAATAGTTTTGCGTCATTATAGATACATAATGTTATCATAATCATATACGATTTATTTATATACAGTAAACTTCTTCTAATCCAGTATGACATTTTGAAAAAAAAAAAATCCTTGTTTAACATTAGAAGAGCCGAAAAATTAAATTGTATAAAAATTGTTCATACCAGAATTTTTATTTAAAGCTTTTTAACATATTTACTTGATCATATGTTGTACTTTATATTATTGAGTATTTTTTTTATTCTATTCAAGCTATTTAAAGAATAAAAAACATGCTTTACTGTCATGTTTGGTTTAATTCTAACTTCTACACTTTTCCTCCGACATTCATTCTGTAATTCTGTAATCCAGCATGCTTAAAGTACCGAACTGTGCTGGATTAGAGAAAGTTTATTGTATAAAATATCCCTTAATTTGATCATGGATGATAAAATTCTATTTTCGTGTTATTTAATATATGATTTTTTTTATTATTTAATATTTCTCCTTCCTTATTTGCTCTAAAATAAGATACTGTATAAAGAATGTTTTAAAATTTCAGTGTTTTCCCTCAAAAAAAAAAAAAAAAAAAGGTGTTTATATAGAAATTAATATTTTTAAATGCCCTACATTAACTATACATTAATTGGTATCCAAAAGTTAATTTATTTGCTTCTTTTTTTTTTTTTTCATTTTCTGATGTACTTTCAGTCATAAGATTTTGAAAGGCAGTTTTTATTTTGTTTTAGTGATTAACACAGAGATAAAATGTTTAATATGTACAGCCCCCTCGTCCTTAACACATAAAGATAATTACAATATTATTGTTAACATGGGTTCGGAAATAAATTAGAAAATATGATATAACATAAAATTGCAACTACGAAATGCAGTATGGCACCTAGGAAAAAAATTGTAGGCATCATTTGACGCCTTACTTAGAATTCCCAATTTCTAAAGCTGGTTGAATATGACGCTTTGTGAGACATTTTCAAAATTGCATGGAACTGACACTACACAAATACCTTTTATGCCCTTTCTCACTGCACACTTTCGTGCCACCATCTAGTGAGACTCTGAGAAGTTATTTCAGTTTAAAGTTGTAGGTTAATTAAAAGTCCCCCTGTAGACATTTCCTTTATATAGGTATGTAAAAGTGACAGTCAGATTTTACTTTTAAATGATTAAATGTGTGAAAGGTACGGTACAGTTTGGAGAGTGAAATGTTTTGAGCAAAGATCTATTTTTATGACAAAGATTTTTGTGAAGGGTTCTGTTTAAGGTGAAAAATTTTGTGAAAGTTCCTGTTTAAAAATGAAAAATTTTGTGAAAGGTCCTGTTTTGAAATGAAAAATTTTGTGAAGGGTTCTGTTTGGAAATGAAAAACATTGTGAAGGGTCCTTTAAAGGACCCAATTCTTCCTAAACAAATCCCCGACCCCCTCATATATATGACAATTTGACATCTAATATCTACCATACTGAATTTTTCCATAGGCCATACAAAAAATAGCCAATGAATGGTATGAATCATAGCAAAATGGTTAGCAGCCCTAATCAAACAAGAACTGCATTTAACAAATGTTAATATCAGATTATGCATTGATTTGGTTGCTTTATTGTTTTAATTGTCTTTTTCTTTTATGTATCTATTTATATACAAACAAGTGAGGAAAATGCTATGTAAGTGGTAAAATTACATGTCTCTCATTCATCTTGAACCTATCTTGAAAAATTCATGTTCAGTTTATTGAGTAAAAAAAAAATGCTTTGATGAAATATGAAATGCAATTGCATGACTATGACAACAAAAAATTCGATACAAGTAAAAATGTTTTCTTTGAAAGAAGAAATGTATAGGTATGTAAAATGTATATATAAGATTTTATTTTCTCCAGAAATAAAAGTTGTCGATAACTAAATGCAGATTGAATAATGAGCAGCTGTGGGGAATTTTCAGAAATTCTTACTAGCCAAGTATTTATTTTAACAGCCAGCAAGTACAGTTGAAAATTGTAATGACAAAATGCATGTGACTGCAAAAATAGTCAATTAATATTACTACACTGTAATTTTCATTTTTTTTTTTTTTTTTAAATTAAGAAATGTATACAACAAAGGAAAGTTTCGTATAGGATAAAACTTGGTACCATGTTTACATTACGGTAATTTGGAAAGTTTTAAAATATAGCAAACTAGTTAAAAAATGAAGTTTTTGGCATATCTTCTATAGCCTGCAGTTTTTTAAAGACTGCCTAAAAACTCACTCGCCCTGTCAGAAAATACACTCACCAGTGGCGAGTAAAATGATTCATTTTCCCAATCCTGATAATGAGGGAACGGAATCTTGATAACAAGAAAGGGTACTTTTATGTTCGATGGGCACCAGTGATATATATACATATATATATATATATATACAGGGTGTCTGAAAAGTCTAGAAATAGTCAAATAACTCGAAAAATATACATCGGATTGAAAAACGAAAAATATGTGTTTAATATTTTTAAAAAATCTATTTAGGGTTACTTTGAAATTTTAAATTATAACCCCCCCTTTTTTTAATTGCAGATTTAGATTCTACAGGAAAAATTACATAAGTTTTGTATTTAACATTTTCTTTGGAAAATCGTAGATTGCACTGTAATCGAGTAAAATACAGTAAGAATCGTTTACATTGAAAAGTCTGGAAACAGTCGAATAACTCGAGAAATATACATCTGATTGAAAAACGGAAAATTACCTGTTGAATATTTTAGAAAAATGACAACTTTGATATCCCTAAATAGATTTTTCTAAAATATTGAACACATAATTTTCCGTTTTTCAATCTGATATAGTACTTGTATAGGACTCGTACGAGTGAGATCCAAACAAGCGACGTTATAACATTGTTTTAAATCCTGAATCCTGATGAAGGCTGGGTACGTAGCCAAAAGTACTAGATGTTACGAGTGAGATCCAGAAAAGCAACGTTATAACATAGTTTTAAATCCTGAATCAGGATGAAGGCTGGGTACGTAGCCAAAAGTACTAGATGTTCTTAGTGTAATTTTTTAACATCTATTAAAGTATTTTTGTCATCTTTTAGGTAATTGATCACATTATTAGTGTATTTCTATACTATTATTTAAAATTTCAAAGTCCCCCCCCCCTTCCCCCAGGGGCCAGAGTTGGGAGGGAGAGCAA
This sequence comes from Maratus michaelseni, assembly GCA_963931845.1. Lineage (NCBI taxonomy): Eukaryota > Metazoa > Arthropoda > Arachnida > Araneae > Salticidae > Maratus > Maratus michaelseni. Next base: position 176,464,007 of record OZ007590.1, on the reverse strand, counting down.
CTTTGATATCCCTACATAGATTTTTCAAAAATATTGAACATGTAATTTTCCATGTTTCAATCCGATGTATATTTCTCAAGTTATTCGATCGTTTGCAGACATTTTAATGGAAACGATTCTCACTGCATTTTACTCGATTACAGTACCATCAACGATCTTCTGAAGAAAATGTTTAAGTATTTTTTCCTGTAGAATCTGAATATGATATAAAAAGGGGGGGGGGTTATCATTTAAGATTTCAAAGTTGCCCTCTTCCCCCCCCCCCCCCCCCCCCCAGGTGCAGAGTTCAGGGGGCAACTTTGATATCCCTAAATAGATTTTTCAAAAATAATATTGAACATGTATTATCTGTTTTTCAATCTGATGTATATTTCTCTAGTTATTCGACTGTTTCCAGGCTTATTGGACACCCTGTATATATTTGTAATTTGTATACATATGTATATATATCACTGGCACCCAGCTAACATAAAAGTACCCAAGAAAGTACCAATATTTCATTGTGTCTGTCATATATCCTATAACACTTTGATGAATCACAGGATTCCATCTAATGACATCTTATATGTCTAAACTAGGCAATTTACAAAGGTTCTAAGGATATAATATACAATAATGATTAATATTAGGCAACTGAATATTATTTATTTTTTTGCAGTTGAAATAAAATCAATTTGTTACTTTTAGTAAACACAAACATTTCATTAAATGCAAGTAATTATGCCACAACATTTAAAACTTTGAGTTTCCCTTTAACAGAATTGGAATTACATACATTGTTTTAAATTTTTGATACAACAAAATGACAGATTCAATATGCAAACAACTTTTAAAATGTGAAACATTTTTTCTACTTAGAAAATTCCAATCTAGTGCAGTGATGTAGTCATAAAAAAACCCAGAGAGTTATATGCTATAAAGTATATTCTAGATTAGAGAGTATAGCTTTAACTTGAGTGACAGAGGGAATACAGAGCTTATTTAAAAAAAAAAATCCCTGACGGCTTGGCCTACAGGCACAGGTAGATTTGGAAGACGCAGACCGTGGGGCGCCTGTTTGTCGGGAATTGCGGAAGAAATGACCTTTTTGCGATGATGCTGCAGTTGGAACCGCCTACTTCGAAACCAAACTTGTTTGCAGGCGGAGCCAGCAAGGATTTTTGTTTTTTTTTTGCTGTAAGAGTTGGTCCTATAAAAAACATGTCACTATAAAAGTTTTAGATAATATTAAGAGGATTTATAATAAATTTAAGCGGATTTGAAATCTTGGGAATTGACGAAGTTATGATTTTTTTTCTTCTAAAACCCCCCTCCCCCCCCTTAAGGCAATTTTTAATTATATCAAAAATCTGTCATACATAAATTTTCGGCCCTTCTCCTAGAAGTAATAACAACTTCAAACGGATTCGATACGTATCATAATTAAGAAATTATGGGGTTTTTTCTGTTTTCACAAAAAGTTCCCCCCCCCCCCCCCCCCCATGGTTCGATTTTGCCCATTAACAAACTTGACCGAGATTTGATGCCCCTTGATTTTATGTATCAGTTTCGAAAAGAAGCGGGAGTTGGAACCGCCTACTTCGAAAAATAACTTGTTTGCAGGCGGAGCCGGCAGGGTTTTTTTTGTTTTTAATTTTTTTTGCTATAACGGTTGGTCCTATAAAAAACTTGTCAATATAAAAGTTTTAGATAATATTAAGAGGATTTATAATAAATTTAAGCGGATTTGAAATCTTGGGAATTGACTAAGTTCTGAATTTTTTTCTTCTAAACCCTCCCTTCCCTCCCCCCCTCTTAAGGCAATTTTTAATTATATCAAAAATCTGTCATACATAAGTTTTTGGCCCTGTTCCTAGAAGTAATAATAACTTTAAACGGATTCGATACGTATCATAATTAAGAAATTACGGGGTTTTTTCTGTTTTCACAAAGAGCCCCCCCCCCATCCCCCCCCTTGGTTCGATTTTGCCCATTAACAAACTTGACCGAGATTTTATGCCCCTTGATTTTATGTATCAGTTTGGAAGAGATTTATGCAGAATTTTTCCAGTTATCGTGGTCAGAAAAAAGTGACATATATATATATATATATATATATAAAGTTTTGAACTGGGGGTGGTTTTGGGTTCTGGGAGTCATGATCGGCGTAGATCTGCAAAAATTTTTCAAAATTTCCAACTTAGGTGAGAATGTAATAGGTAGTATTTCTTACGAAATCTACCTAAAAGCAGAGGGTATATGACATATACCACTATAATATACTGTCAATGACATCCATGGTCTAGTGATTTTTAATTTGCAGAAGGTATCAGATACAAATAAATATCTACATACAAAGACACATAAACAGATAACCCTTCTCATCATGCTATAGTTAGGTAAAAGAAAAATACACAGTTTAAAAAATTAAAAGCTGTAGCTATGAAATAAATATATTTTTCTAGAAATAAAAGATAAGATTGACTTTGAAATAATCGGTCAAGTGTGAGTTTGACTCGCATACATAGTGGTCCAAACAATAAATTTATCAATCACTAACTGCAATATTACAAAAAAAAAAATCTTTGTTAAAAGAAAAGCAATTGTTGTCTATATTTGATGCAATAGTAAACAATTTTAAGGCAATTTAAAAAAAAAAAAAAAAAAAAAAAAAGCTCAACAACACAAAATTGTGATTTATTTTTAAACATAAAAGCATGATATTTGCAGGCATGATTATTGAAGTGATTTATAATTGAAATTTTTTTCATTATAATGAATTATCTATTGAGTTATAAGCAATTGTTGTCTCAAAACTTTTACCTTACCTAATACAAAGTTAACTTGGCATTGTGCCAAGTGCACTTCAAAAGGAGGTTTCCTTGGTCTGTGCTGTGTTTTTCTAGAGAGGTTTTTAATTAATATCTTGGCTAATTACTGAAATTTTTTTAAAAAAATCATTCAGCAATCCTTGGATGATTCCGCGTCGATAGGTACCTCAGCATCCCTCAAATTATCACAGTTAGTGTTTTCCCTAGGCCTTTTCACGAGGACGCAGTGCCCTGCCCGTTTTTTTATAGCTGTAAATGCGCCCGGCCCGTTTTTTTGTAGCTACAAATGCGCCCTGCCCGTTTTTATGTATCTAGAATCTAGAAATGGGCCCTGCCCATTTTAAGTACTCAATAATTTGCCGTCGGCAGATTTCAGCGTCTGGAGAAACATCCTTGAACTACGGTTTCCGATCTCTTGGTGCCCCCCCCCCCCTTCTGCGAATTAACGATAGGTATGTCCCCATATCTGCTGCCGTTTTTTGTTTGCCATCAGCATATTTCTATGTCCAGAAAAAGTTCTTTGAACTACGGTTTCCGATCTCTTGGTGCCCCCCCAGGGGCGCCATTTCGGGGGGGGGGCGGGGGGGGCAATCCCCCCCAAGGAATTTGAAATTTCAGAAAATTTATCAGTTATGACAGGTTAGACAAAAAAAAAAAAATCAAAATATGATTAAAAGCTAAAATAACGTCAGATTTCACAGATTTGATTACAATAAAAAAACTAGTCTGATGTGCCAATCCCAAAACTTTCTTCTATCTTATACAAGTTTCACATACACCAAAAACAAATAAGCACCAACTTATATTAAGGTCTAACTGAATCTAAAGTTTTATTAAATTATGTGCGTTAGTTCTGGAGATATTGCTATCGTGAAAATCGTGCAAAATGTAGCATAGCAGCGCCACCTGTTGGGATATTTATACCAAATCGTAATCAACTTCTATTTTTGGCAAGGTCTAAACGAATCTGAAGTTTGGTGAAATTCTGTGCATTAGTTCTTGATATATAGCTATCATAAAATCATGAAAAATGTAGCATAGCAGCGCCATCTGTTGGGCGATTTACACCAAAAACTAATCACCACCCATTTATATCAATATCTAACTGAATATAAAGTTTTATCAAATTCCTTGCATTAGTTCTAGAGATACAGCTCCCACAAAATTTTCGTCACACTGAGACACACAGACAGACATTTTCTAAAAAGAGTCCAATTGTGTTCAGTAAAACGTATAAATCAGTCGAAAACCGGAAGTGGTAAATTTTCATAAATCCAATACATTTTTCTTGTAAAGATAGAAGAAACTAATAAACATTTAATAAACACTTTAAACATTGAATTCTTTTCTAAAGCCTTGTTATTGCAACATTCTATAAGTGAGACATTTATCATTAATGAGTATTTTGACTAGTTTTAGAAATATATGTGAGAAAAAACTCTATGAATTGCTTCTGAGCTGTGTAAAGCATGATTAAAAGAAAACTCGTCACCCTTAAGGCTAGAATTTTAGTGATAAATTCTCTCTTTAGCTAAAATTTTAAGAGGATTTTTAAATTTTTTTTTTCAGGGGTGGGGGGATGGAGGAGGTGTATTCAATTTCCTAATTATATGATTTGTTAATTTTGTTTTATTAGTGTCACATTATATTTACTCCAATCGTTATAATGCTATTAAATAATTTGCTTTATTAAATGATATTATATATACAGTATGCTCTTAAAAATCTTCACAGCCTGTCCAGATTTGATTGTGTAACCGACCCAAATCCTGACTTTAACCCGACAGATTTCAAGCCGAATCCGAAATATTCATACCTGAACCCGAAGTGAAAGAAAATGAATGTATATTTTAATACATTTATGGAAAAGTAATATAGAAGTTTACCGCTTATGTACAAAAAATAACGCATATACACCCATTAATATTCAAATATATAGTTTTTTAATTTGAAAATAATTCAGAACCTCCTTTTCTATAATCGGTTCATCTCGAATCCGATTCGAAAGAGGCAAACCACAACCCAGATTTCAAAAAGTCATACTAATAGAATAAAAAGTAGTCCACTGGGACATATATGTCCCAACCATACTCAAATGTTCCAAGTCAACCTGACCCGCAACGAAAATAAGCCGCGTCAACCCGGCTCGATCCGTACTGCATAGATTGGGTCGTGTTGCCCCACCCAATGCAGGAGCAAAGGACCTGAGACAAGGGTTTTGCAGATTTCTGAATTGTATGGAATTTAGATCATAGTCTGAAGAGGAAGGCAGAAAATGATTGCGGACAATTTTTACTGACAGAAAATCATTTATGTAAATTTTCTTATACCTATGGGTTACAACATTTGCAAATTTCGTAACTTCTTGATGGTGTTCGTGTGCTGATTATCTCGTGACCGATTGAATGTCACAACTTTTTTTCATGATTGTTTTATTTTATTTCCTTTTTTTCTTTGTAATAATTTTCTAAAGTTCGCTATTTTCTGTGAATCATTGACGGAATTGATTTTTTTTACCATTTGTCTAAATTCGCGACATTTTTTTCAACCAATCGTCGAAATTCACTATTTGTTTTCACCATCTTTTGACGAAATTCACGACTCTTTTCTACTCTCGTTTTGTTGAAATTCGGGAGTCTTTTTCCGTAAATGACTGACAAAAATTGTCATTTTTTGCGCAATCTTTGACAAAATTCCCATCGTTGACGAATTCTTTTCCACCATTTGTCGAAATTTACGACTATTTTTTGGCAACTGACCGACGAATTTTCGCAATCTTTTGACGCAATTCGCGACTCTTTTCTACGATCGTTTGTTGAAATTCGGGAGTTATTTTCCACAACCGACTGATAAAAGTAGATTTTTTTTGCGCTATCTTTGACAGAATTCCCCTTTTTTGCGCGATTGTTTGACTAAATTCGTGATTTTTTTCTTGTTCAATCTTTTGATGAATTTCGCGATATTTTTCCGCGACCGATTGACAAAAATCTCTATATGTTTCAGTGATCTTTGGCGAAATTCGCAATATTTTTCAATGGTCGTTTGAAAAAATTAACGATTTTTTTCGCGACCAATTTTGCCAAATAAACTATTTTTTGTAATTCCAATTCGTAAAATTCGCGATGTTTACCGCGACCGGTTGACAAATTGCTTTTCCGTAAAAAACAGAAGAAAAATTCGCGGATTACCACTAAAATTAAAAATATATTCGTTGAAGAATCACATGTTTGTGACAGAAGTTAAGATAAGAAAGCAAAATCTCACACTGCATTTTTTATTGTGGGGGCCTATTTCTATTTTGTGCACGATTTGGGTAATCCTGCACGATATTTCAACCCATGTCTCTAAAAAAAACTTCTACGATAACGACTTTGTCCCCCCCCCCCCCACCAAGAAACTTATGAAATGGCGCCCCTAAAATAAAACCTGCAAAGAAGGAGTTGAAAAGGACTGTAAAAAAGCTCCATTTTAGACAGGTCTCCATCTTAGCAAGTATAATTGTATGGCGTTTTTTTCTGTCGAAACTTTATTTTTTTTTGCCCGTTTGAGAAAGAATTATGTTATAGACAGGTTTTGCTTAGACACGTTTCACTGTAATACACCTATGCTCTTCAAAAGTGCTTTATAGAAAGGAGGTTTTAACAGTCTTGAAGAATACCTGAAAAAAACGGTACCTGTCTATAACTGAAAACTTTCATAATATTTTAAAATTCTACTTGCTAAGACGAGAACCTGTCTAAAACGGAATTTTTCAGAGGTCACTTGAGATTCCGTATTAGAAGTATTGCTGTCTCTGTATATATGATTCAGTAAACGTTTCTCGGTCGGAGAGGTTGCGGGTGGGGTGGTGGTGCAGCTCCCCGAACTCCACCCTTGGCTATGCCACTACCTTAAAAAAAACTTTGCCCCCCCCCCCCCTCCTCCTTCCGCGAATTAACGACAGGTATTTCCCCGTATCTGCTGCCTTTTTTCGTTTGCTATCAGTATATTTCTATGTCCAGAAGAAGCTCTTTGAACTTCTCGCATTAGAGTACGATTTCCGGAACCTCCCTACAGACTAGTATAATTCCATTTATATGCTTTTTTCAAAAATCCTCCACAAAATCTCGTAAATCCTGACTGGCTTTTCTTTTCCAAAGATTTTGTGTTCATCAACAAAAAAAGAGGCGGTGATAGGGTAATAAACCTGTCATTGATGTCCCCTGCCCCAAACTCTCCTGACCTTTTAGATTCTGGACAGATCCTCATCACAAGAAAGGTTCTGTTTAGCAAATGTATGTTTTAACCTCAAAGTATTATATTGTCTGTGCCCCTCTTTTCTGGGAATTAACAACAGGTATTTTCCTAGGAGGATACAATGTTCTCTCCTCTTTCTTTTCTAGTACATTCTTCTTTGTTGAATAGAATCGCACACCTATGAAAAGCAGAATTTCAATCTATAATCCGCTTCATGCCCTATCCCCTACCAGTGTTGTACTTCTAAAAAACAGAGTACATATACCACCTTGTACCGTTCACTATATACCTGTGCACTGCTACCTGCAAGCTGTTTGTTCAAGAAAAATTATTTTTGTAGAGTTAAAAAGTTTATTCAACATGCCAAGTTTAAAAAGAAAACAACGTATTCGAGAAAAAGAATATAAATTGGCAAGTGTAAAATGCAGAAAAATTGATGAACATTTTAAAGACAGAATAAGGTAAGTTCAATTTTGAAGTTTTCAACTACAAACAGTAGATTTTGATAGATTTATAGAATATTTTACAGAGCTGCCAACTCTCTCAATTTTTAGCACAATCTACCGTTTTTATGTTTAAGTATGAATTTCACTCGTTTTTCACTGCAATTTAAAAATTCGTACAAACGTACTTCTGAAAATAAAAAACTATTCTTTTGAATCTCAAAAAATGACTCTGATCACTACATAGACGCCAGCTTCTTTAGATATTCCTGAGTTTTTCCGTAAATATAAGATAGAATATAGTAGTACGGTAATAAAGTAGAAAATACGAAAATCCGCTTCCGTACACACACACATATATATATATATATATATATATATATATATATATATATATATATGTGCAATCCACAATGTGATTTTGTTGCGAATTAGCCGAATTCCGCGATTATTATTATTATCATTATTATTTTCTGAATTCCGAAAAACCAGTATTTTGAAATTAATAGGTGTAAAAAAAAAACAATTTACTAGCCAAAACAGAGATTTTAAACGATTTTTACATTTCTCAAAATCATGATATCAACTGATTATTAATAAAATTGCGAATTTAGTCAATCAATCGCGGTAAACACGTGAAAAAATGGCATATTTCGTCAAATACTCACGAAAAAGAAAAAAAATCTTGAATTTCCTTTATATATTTCAGAAGTAAACGCGAATTTCGTCTACAGGAATAAAAAAATCAATCAACTGCTCACGAAAAGAAATTGCTAATTTTGTGAATATATCTCATTTTGAAAAAATCGAGAATTTTGTCATACAATCCTTGAAAAAAAAACTGCGAATTTCGTCCATAATCATCAATATATATATTTTAAATGATTATGTTAAATTGTCGAATGCATCGTTAATATATTTTAAATTTCTAAATGAATGATAAAATAACGCTTTGTTCTTACGTAAACTCATTTAATATCCTCCTATTAATACAAAGAATCTCCTGTTTTTTTTTTTTTCTCTTTTGCTAAGGTTGACAGCTCTGATTTTAGTGTGTTTAACTAACCGCTGTTGGTGAGCAGTCGCCGGCCACGCAAATAACTTATCTGCGGCAAAAGCCACAAGCATGAGCCTCCCTCTCTAAACAGGCTCCGAAATGACTGTTTAATTGGGGCTTCTAATTCCTATTTTTATCTTTTTACATTGGAATCAGTTGTTTTCTGCTAAAAGTGGAACAACTGCCATCTTTGCGCTATATTTAGATTGAATAGTGAAAAATTTTTAAAACAATAGAAAAGTAAAAAAAAATTATACTGAAATGTAAAATTGGGAGACAGGCTTAAAACAAAAGAAAAGCTGCCAGCTTTGGGATTAACAAAAAATTTGTTTTCTACAAAAGCAGTCGCTAGTATAGGGGAAAAGTCTCCTTTTTTCTGGTTTTCTCTAAAATAGTCGCTTTTGATACGTTTTGGAAAAAAATGACAGTCATTAATCGCCTGATGCTTAAGGCTGAACTCAAATTGAAACTGATACTTTCTGAGGCACTTCTGAATTAATTTTTAGTCACAAACGCATGAAATCGGCAAGTGCTTATTAAGAAACTGTGTAATTGAAGAGTATGTTCCATTTATAGGTAAAGGCAGAAAAAGCTGTCAAAGTGGGCAATTTGAACCGAACTTCCGACGCGGCGGTGCGGGAAAGAAAAAAAAACTGCATTAGGAAGCTTCCATGTATGTAAAATTTTCATAACTTTTCCCCAGATAAAAAGGGGGTTCCAAAATGATACTGTGCTTCTCTTAGCTACAGAGGTTTATCCAGCCCTGCCACAACATAAATAGAAATTCTCTGTCATTTCAAAAATTATTGAAGAACATTCATTTCTCTTAGAACGCGGTATTGAAATCTGTGAAGTAGACAAAGAGAGAGAAAGAAATGGTGAAAATAATTTTTTGAGATAGTAAATGTATTAATAATTAATGTTTTTTAACAAATTACATAGTTTTAAAAGGGGAAAGTACCAGGAATAAGTGGGGTTATTTTTTTTTTACCCAGGTGTACAGCTTCAAAATGCGTGAAAGGCAAAAAAAAAAAAAAAAAAAAAGGCAAAGCACTAATTGATTTCGAGGAAATAATGTATTTAGAATAATAATCTATATTGATAACTAGCTGATTCGCCCGCTGTTGCCCAGGCACCTAATAAAATCCTAAATATATCTTCCTTTAATATGCCTAAAATCAGCGTTGGATTGTTTAATATTTGTAATCGAAAATCTTTTCAAACAAACCTAATGTTGAGTCTTAAGCTTTGGGTAACGTACACCTTCGGATTTGTAAATGAAAATCTATTCAAACGAACCTAGTAGTGTTGGAAGCTTCAATGTCTTCAGCAGCGTATACCGGACATTCTACGCACGCTCTAATCTGTTTTGATTTTATATTTTTAAACGAAAATGTGTTCAAACGAAAGTAATGTTCAAGGCCCTACTGCCTTCAACAGAGAATTTGTATGATTTTATAATTTTAAATAACTATCTATCCAAATGAATCTATGGCTCCACTGCTTTCAGCAGCATTAACAAATTTTAACTTTTACTATTTAAAAAATAATTTTCTCTGAAAGTCATTTCAAGAAATCGGCAGCCTTTTTTCCTCTACTTTTAACCCGACCCGCGGTTCGGGTCTGGTCAGCGCTATATTTTTTCGTTCCGGTCAGGTTTATATTCCTTGTTTCGGGTTCGGGTTGTTTTATATTCAAATATATATTTATATTAATCTAATACAAAGCTCATCTCAAACTTTGTGAAAATCCCAAAAACCGGACATACAAAAATCTATATCTGACAGACAATAAACATTATACAGTAAACCAGACCCGCAGAAAGAAAATTACCGTATATACTCGTGTATAAGTCGAAGAATTTTAGACAAAATTTGGGAGCTGAAAATGGGGGGTCGACTTATACACGAGTAAGTAAAAAAAAAAAAAAAAAATAGTGGAGTGAAATACCGGAATCATATTTTTTTCGCAGATAATTGGTGAATGTGCAAGTCTTTTAATTAATCACATATGGGTCTAGGTTGGAGAGACAGATAAAAGCGGACAATGGTGATTGATAAAAAAAAAAAAAATCTTAACAATAATGTCTCTGTAATTGTTCTGCACTCATTTTCTCTTGGTATAGAATTCCCTTTAATACAGGGGCATCCCTTTTTAAAAAGAGTTCAACTTGAGATTGCTTCTAGATTTCTCTTCTAAGAGTACTACAATACAAAGAAGTACTATATTATAGTAGTTTAAGAAGTTGTTTACCCTTGTAAATAAGGCTTGAATAGATTTTTCAAAAATAAAAGTAAGTAATCATTAAATTGATGTGAATAGCTTTCAAAATAGTTTAAGCTTCTTCAGTTTTACATAATTATACAATTTTAAAATGTTGAATTTAAAAAAAAGAAGTCTGATAGAAACGTAAAAAGTTTACTAATTTAATGAAAATGTATTATTTTTTTTAATCCTCGATTACAAATCATTTTTCAACATACTACCAGAAATGTGGTTCGACGTATACACGAAAATTCAATTTTTTCCAAAATTTTGCATAAGAATTGGGGGGGGGGGGGGTCGACTTATACACGAGTATATACGGTATATATAGTCACTCTACTCGAAAAAAAAAGGGGACATCTCGACCTGATGCAGGATTTCGAGGTATCCGCTATTCAAAGGTTTTACTAAATTTGGATAGTAAAAAATATATAGAGATAATAGATATGTCCTTTTTCTACATAAAAGATAAAATTGATATTAGAGATGTAATTGATAGAGTTTTTTTTTAATCAATTTGTGTATTGTAAACGCATTTCGCTTTTATGTTTTTTATTTTATTTTGAGATTATGACAGCTAAAATGTTTCTTAGCAGAGCGATAAAAGAAAGAGAGAAGAAAAATTAAAGGCAAACTTTAGGAACGCATACGTGAATCATTTCGTTTTGTTACTATGAGTCATATGTTTATGACTTTTATCTCTACAAAGTGGACAGAAATCTTCCTAATAAAAATTAGATCATGAAATATTTTTCAGATAGACGGATGGAAACTAGCAATTTGGTTTTGATTTTTAGAAATTAATTTTAAAGGAAAATTTAAAAAAGGAGGGGGGGGCAGACAAAGAAGAGAAAGCAATTTCTAATGCTTAAGTAGGTTGGGTTTAATCCTGCAGATAACTGTTCTGTTTGGGAAAAATAGCAAATAAAAAGTATCAAATTAGTGTAAAATAAATATCAGTAAACTTCATTGGCGGATTTTCAAATTTTGCCTTCAAAATTTCTAATGAACTAGATATAAAATCCTAATTTATTGTTAGATAAGTACTTAAGGCTGTACTCGCCTCGAAAGCAGCTACTTTCTGACACTTTCACTAAGCCATTTTTAATCCTAGGCGCAGGAAATTAGCAGGTTCCGTTATTCTGAAACTATAAAATCGAACAGCGTTTCCATTTTTCTGGACAAGAAAGCCTAAAGTTGAAGATTCGTTATGTGACAGCAATCGCTTATAACACAAAATGTAATACATTCATCGAAAACGATGTTCAATTCTGAATCACTTGGACAATTATGCCTGCAAATTGTGCGTTTGAAAATGAGTCTGTGAATTATCAGAATCAACTCTCTAGGATACCGAAATCCATGGATTCAGACTACGGCATTTATGCGATTTTAAAGGGTTTTATTTCTTTTCAATTTTATATTTACTATATTTAAATTGTCGTAATTTTGAATTTTCTTACTATTATTTATTCCAAATTAATAATTCCCTAATTTATCTTTTTGAGCTTATTAATGTGTTAACACGTCATTCGCGATTAAAACCCATTATACTGAAATTTCAGCTATGGCGTTTACAGATATTTCTTTTTTCTTTTTGTGCATTTTTTTCCTTCTTGTGGCATTTTTTCCCGATATTAGTGTAAAATCAAAACAGAGCGGAGTGTGCGTAGCACGCTACTGAAGGCAGTGAGGTAACCGACAAAAATTAGGTCAACCTGAACCCGAAATGATAGAAATTTAATATATTTTTTAATTCAATTATGAAAGGTAGACTTCAGTTCTATTTCTAATATCAATGTTATTTTTTTTGCATAAAAATTAATACATATATAGCACTTTTTTTTTTTGAAAAATCGGTCAACCCGACCACAACGGAAAATATAACGTTGCGGGGCGGGTTACCCGACTCGATGTAGGACACTAGTACGTTTGGATATATTTTTCATTTAAAAATAAAAAATACAAATTCGGTGCAGTGGGGGAGAAAAATCGGGTCAACCCCAGTGCCTGATTTATGACAGAGGAGTCGGGGCACGGGCCCCGGAATTTCAGGGCCCCCAAAGGCTACTAATATTTTTCAATTATTGGCCAAAATCTGGTGAAGTTTTAATATTAAAAAACAAAATTAATATGGAAATATCTGTTTATAATTTCTTTTAATTTAAAAATAACTTTTTAAGAGGCTATTTCTCACGCGAAACCCCCCACTCGCTAATGTTAATCCTATGCGAGAAATTTTTCAAAATATCACGTTTGCATTTCAATATTTTAAAATGATTTTTTTTTTCTCCATTGTTAGGTGAGATAAACCTCTACAAAAGCCGTTTTTTACATTTTCGATTTTTTTTTTTTTTTTTTAAATAAGTGCAATGGGCCCTCCCATAAGCATTTGTGTCCAGGGCCCCAATTTGTAAATCGGTCCCTGGTCAACCTGACCCGTAAAGGAAAATATAACGTCGTGGGGAGGGTTACCTGACTTGATGTAGGACTAACGTTTGGATATATTTTTCATTTAAAAATTATGCAAACTCGAGGCAGTGGGGAATTAATATACTGAATTTCAGCTGTGGGAGAGAAAAATCGGGTTAACCTGACCAGCAGCAGAAAATATAGCCTCGCAGGGCGGGTTACCCGACCCGATGTAAGACTCAAGTATGTTAGGATATATTGTTCATTTAAAAAAAATAATAATAATAAAAATTATACAAATTTGAGGCAGTGGGGAATTAATACTAGATTCGTTTGGAAAGGTTTTCATTTAAAAATATAAAATCATTCTTTCATTTTAAGTATATTTAAGATTATTTTTATGGTCCCCGACAACGCTGTGCGGGTCAACTATTATTTTTTTAACACAAGTAATCAAAATTTATACAGGGTCATTCATAATTCCCTCCGGGGTTTCGAAACGTTATAGTAAAAAAATGAAGATGAATATGAAAAAAAGAAACATATGAAATTATTCCGAAACTATTCAAGTTTTACTTACATACATTACAGGTGTTCTATGTGTGAACCCTTGGTCACACGGCATACATCCATGCGATAGTCCAGTTCCTGCCATACTCCGTTTCTTTAAATTTCCGGTACCACACATGAATTGTTTTGTCAGTTGGTCCCTGTTTTCGATATTTATTACGAAAGGCCCGTTGAACTGACACCACTGATTCAGATTTAAAGAAACGGAGTATGGCAGGAACTGGATTATCGCATGGATGTATGCCGTGTGACCAAGGGTTCACACATAGAACACCTGTAATGTATGTAAGTAAAACTTGAATAGTTTCGGAATAATTTCATATGTTTCTTTTTTTCATATTCGTCTTCGTTTTTTTACTATAACGTTTCGAAACCCCGAAGGGAATTATGAATGACCCTGTACATTACTAGAATAAAAGGCAATTAAACCATATTTTTGCAAATGTTTTCGTATTTCATTTTAAATGAAATATTCTTTTGTTTGATAGGCACATTTAACTGAAGACGCACAGCATAAAAATGCAAGTGAAATCTCAAACACAATGCCAGAAGTAATTATGAATGATTCTGAAGATGGTCAAGAAGCAAGTAACAAGATCTGTGAAATTCATTTGGATGATTCTGCAAATAAAAATGTTAATAGAAGTCAGGAAACATACTGTGAAGTTCATTTGGATGAGTCTACAAATGAAGATGCTAAAAATAGCAGTCAGGAAACATGCTGCGATTCCCCAGAATTTCTAATGAATGAAGTTTCCAAAGAAAAAAAGTCTGATACTTTTGAAGATAAAAATATTAAAATTCAAATGTTAAATGATGAGAAAAAAGAATTGGATAACATAGAAAAGAAAGGAAAAGAAAAAGAAACTGAAGTGACTGCTGAAGTATGTGAATCCCAATATATCAGTAAACAAATACATAGTTAGTAATAGAAATTCCAAGCATAGTACAAAGTTTCAGAGTGAGTGGTCGTTAAAACATCCCTGGTTGAAATGTGATGTAATTGAAGGCAAACAATTTCTGTTCTGTCTTCTGTGTTCAAAACATCTTTCAAAAGTACCACTATATACAAATTCACCATGGATAAAGAACGGGTTTGCCACAGTAAGACTAGATAAAGTTACTTTGCATTTAAATGGGGAAATGCATAAAAAGGCAGTACAGGCAGAAACTACTGAAGTAAATATGAGAAATAGGATTGAAGAAAACATGAAGGAAGATTCTGAAACATTCCAAGCTGTTGAAGCAGCAATGAAATGTTTACATTTTTTAATTATACATGATATACCACATACAACTGTATTTAAGCCATTTATAGATTTTTGCACAAATGAGCTGCAGTCCCCAGTTTTAGCCCCTCTGAAGAAAGCCAAAAATGCTTCATATACAAGCCATAGAATGGAATCTGAATTTATTGAAGCCATGGCAACAGTTTAAAATAAGGCTATACTATCCAACATTAATAGAAGCCCAAGCTATACTCTGTTAATTGATGAAAAGAGTGACATTAATAATAGAAAACATTTAGCAATGACAGCTAAATATATTTAAGATGGTGAGATGAAGACCTCATTTATTAAAGATACTGAAATTTTAGATGGTAAAGCAGATACGATATTTTCTCCTTTAGAAACAGAAATTCAAAAGTGTGGTGGTTTAGAAAAACTGACTGGCTTTGGCAGTGATGGGGCAAGTGTAATGACAGGAAATAAGGAAGGAGTTGTTGCTAAATTAAAAAGGAAAAATAGAAAAATTATTTCTATACACTGCCACAACCACAGACTGGCTCTTGCAGCAAAGAATACTTTTGAATCCATACCCTGTTTTTCCAAAATGGATGAAATTGTAACAGGATTGTACAAATACTACAAAAATAGTGCTGTAAGATGTTCAAGCCTTAGAGAAATTCAAAGTATTTTTCCTCAGGGTAAAGGAACAACAATTAAAAAAGCAGCACATACCAGGTGGCTCTCACACGAGAATGCTCTGAATTCTATCAGAAAAAATATTAAGCCATTAATATTAGACTTGAAAAACGCTGTTGCAACCAAGCAATCAAGGATTATTCATTCAGGGTGTTTCCGGACCTACGGCTGAAGGCTTGCTGAAGATGATAAATAAATATGATTTTTTTGTGTTGATTCACTTTCTCTATGTGATGTTCTGGCAGTGACTTCCAAGCTAAATTTGATTTTTGAAAGAAGAGATGGTTTTAGCCACAGTTGAAAGTGAGGTAGAATCAACTGTAACTGCATTACGGAAATTAAAAAAAAAAAAAAACCTGGAGGTGCCCATTGCAAAAATATTGAAAAACGAGCAAGGGAAATGGGAATTATGGTCACTCAAGAAGAAATAGATAAGTTTGAGCTGAATGCCAAGCTTTTCATTGATCAGCTTATAGAAAATATTACAAAAATGCTAGATAATTTACCGATAGTAACAATGCTTAGTGTCTTAGATTTATCAAATTTTCCACACTGAAATACATTTCATGGCACATCAGAAATGACAGAGCTGGCCGAATTTTATGATATGGATGTGGATGATTTACTCTCAGAGTGGGACCAATTTAAGTCCTTATTTTTACCAATTGATAAAAATGATGCTGAACAAAGTTTACGAACTATTCCATACCTAGTGAAAGCCCTTTTAGATTTGGAAAAGACTGTTGGTGATAATTTACCGCATATAAAAAAATTACTTTCAATTGCGAACACTCTGCCTGTTTCAACTGCTGAAGTGGAAAGAATTTTCTCACAAGTAAAACTTATTTTAACCTACCACAGAAACAGGTTAAAAATTGAAAATGTGGACAATTTAATCAACATTAAATGCAATGGGCCTTTATCTATCGATGAAGCAGTTAAACTTCGGCTTAGCCAGAAACAAAGAAGATTGTTCTCCTAATTTGATTTTTTTCCTATATGCATATTGCTAAAATTGTTTTTATTAACAAAATAAATTTTATTTCGTGAATCCAGATTTTTAAAAATTAATTTTTATATGACTCACCTTTTTAAAGCAATAATTTTGTATGCTATTATGTTTGATATTAAAAAGAGTTGTGAATTATTCATTTAAGAGGCATGTAAAGAAGAATAACCGCAATTATTGCAAAAAGTTCATTTATTTTTGCAACATTTATATTGATTTTTATTTTGTTTTTTACATGTGTATTTTACTTTACCTGAGAATTTTTCTACTAGTTAATACGATTCATGGAATTTTCTAATTAACTAAATTAGGCTTAAAAGGTAATATTATTGTTTGAGAATTTTCAGTTTTATTACAGAGATAATGAAATGTGTCAATTTTACTCCTGACATATCAATTCTTCAACAAAACTTCTTTAAATATTTTTGAGAAAATGATGATTTTTATCTTAATTGTATGATTCCCTCCCGATATTGAGAAACGAGAAACATTATTCCTATAGCAGTCTCAGCAATAAAATTTTCGCGCCTGAGGTTGCGTGGCATCTATCAGACTCCATGCTGATTTTGTTTTAAAATTACGTTGTTTTTATTAAATTGTATTATAATAAATAATAAGAAATGAAATTGCAATTTATTTTGATGCAAGATATATTTTATTATATGATTTTTTTTCAAATAGTAAGCAAAGTTTAATATTTTAACATGATATGGAAAAAAAAAATATATATATCTGTGACCTATTATGCTTGTTTAAGTATGTAAATGTATTATAAACAATTATTAATGTATTTAAAAAATTATTTCTGACAGGTGTGATTGTGGTTCATGAAAAAATATCTGAAATTTTAAGCAAGAATAGTGCTGACTGTGTAGAACAAAAATGAGTTCATTTTTGTTATGAAAAACTTTTGTGAAGGGACCTTTTTAAAGACACATATATTTGTGAAGGGTCCTTTAAAAGACCCAAATTTTTCTAAACAGATCCCTGATATTGATACTGCAAATATTACTTATTGTACATAATTATATACTACAAAAAAAAAAAGTTCTATTTCTCTTATTTCTGGTATTTTTTTAATAACTGCAGTGTGACATCAAGACATAAGGATGGAAGTTAAAGAGACACTTCTGTTTTTTATTCTTGATTTTGTAAATAAAAATTTTTCATCAACTTCCTGAGGACAAATCAACCTTCTTTAATGTCATATTGTCTCCAGGGAATCAATATAGACCACTTTGGCAACCCCCGATTTAGATAGGAAAAAAAGTCGATAACCCAAGTGCAAATATTTTATTTTTGTCTCTAAAATGTCAGTTTTTATGTATGTGCATATTAAAATCTCCTTAGCAAAAATTATGATATTTATTTTAACTGAAATTTTAGAAAATGTTTAAAAATTTCAGTTAAAATAGAACTTTTTGACAAATAATTATTATAAATATATTTTTTATATTTTATTATAAATTATTTATTCAAATAATTATTATCTTAGATTTTTCTTACTTGTGAAATTTTATGAGTGGTACAGGCAAATGCTGATGGTCTTGGCCTTACTGAATCATCACTTTGCATCATTATGACGGGTTAAAAATCTGAATTTTAGAGTTACCTGCAAATGAGTACATTTAATCATTAATAAGTGATGACAAAAAGAATGATAGTATAACAGTGATGCCGCAGATGCACTATATAGCATATCATTTAAGCTAAAAGTAGGGAGGGATAAAAATAAGGGGGCGGGTTTCAAGATGATGCATAAATTTTCTCTTGCAAGAAATAAAATCTTTTGGGGATAACTGCAAAAGAGGCATATTTTGTATTAAACAATCTTATTTTTTAAAAGAGGATACACTTTTATAAAAAATAAAAAGAAGACGACCCAATCTTTTGGAAGTGTCTGGGTCCCAGGGATTCAGAATGCTAAAAGCCTAGCGACATCACTGAATATAAGATAGTATGTAAATGCAAAATATGTAGAAAACTATAATAAAATTTGAATAAAATGTTATTTCTGAGAGAATGAGAAATGGAACTGTATAAAAATTTTATTATAAAACATCATAAAGATATAACATAACTTATAGTTTTATGTTTTGTTTTTTTTATGACAAAGTTTATGCATGCTATTTATCTGACGACCAGATTGATGACGTCGCAAGAAGCTTGAAGAATATCAAAACTGTTCAAGAACAAACAACATGCTCGTCTGCTCCTCAAGCTGAAGTTGACGAACCAGACCCATCAACCCACAAGCGCTCCTGACATTACTAAGTACGAGCAGGGAAGACCGAGCTATGCTCGGTCAAAATTAAATTTGAGTTCAAATATCATGACCCATGACCAAAATGACCCACTAATTGAATTTTCTCGAACATGTGACTTAGCCCAACAGTCTTCTCGTGCCCGAAAACCATAGGATGCAAAATTTAGTGTAAATTGAGCCGCTTTTTAGATCTTGACCTACAATGACCCAGAAATGACCAACTAATCGAATTTTCTCGAACATGTGACCTAGCCCAATGATTTTCGTGTGCCCGAAACTCGTAGGATACAAAATTTAATCAAAATCGTTAGAGCCGTTTTTTAGATAAAATTAATTTGACCAAAAAATGACCCACTAATCGAAAGTTCTCGAACATGTGACCCAGCCCAATAGTCTTCTCGTGCCCGAAAATAGTCGGATACAAAATTTCGTCAAAATCGTTTGAACCGTTTTTTAGATACAATTAGCTTGACCATGACCCAAAATGACCCATTAATTGAATTTTCTCGAACATGTGACCTAGCCCAACAGTCTTCTCGTGCCCGAAAACCATAGGATGCAAAATTTAGTGTAAATTGAGCCGCTTTTTAGATCTTGACCTACAATGACCCAGAAATGACCAACTAATCAAATTTTCTCGAACATGTGACCTAGCCCAATGATTTTTGTGTGCCCGAAACTCGTAGGATACAAAATTTATTCAAAATCATTAGAGCCGTTTTTTAGATAAAATTAATTTGACCAAAATGACCCACTAATCGAAAGTACTCGAACATGTGACCCAGCCCAATAGTCTTCTCGTGCCCGAAAATAGTCGAATACAAAATTTCGTCAAAATCGTTTGAACCGTTTTTTTTAGATACAATTAGCTTGACCATGACCCAAAATGACCCACTAATTGAATTTTCTCGAACATGTGACCTAGCCCAACAGTCTTCTCGTGCTCGAAAACAATTGGATGCAAAATTTAGTGTAAATTGAGCCGCTTTTTAGATCTTGACCCACAATGACCCAGAAATGACCCACTAATCGAATTTTCTCGGACATGTGACCTAGCATAATGATTTTATCGTGCTCCAAACTCGTAGGACACAAAATTTAATCAAAATCGTTAGAGCCGTTTTTTAGATAAAATTAATTTGATCAAAAAATGACCCACTAATCGAAAGTTCTCGAACATGTGACCCAGCCCAATAGTCTTCTCGTGCCCGAAAATAGTCGGATACAAAATTTCGTCAAAATCGTTTGAACCGTTTTTTAGATACAATTAGCTTGACCATGACCCAAAATGACCCACTAATTGAATTTTCTCGAACATGTGACCTAGCCCAACAGTCTTCTCGTGCTCGAAAACAATTGGATGCAAAATTTAGTGTAAATTGAGCTGCTTTTTAGATCTTGACCCACAATGACCCAGAAATGACCCACTAATCGAATTTTCTCGGACATGTGACCTAGCGTAATGATTTTATCGTGCTCCAAACTCGTAGGACACAAAATGTAATCAAAATCGTTAGAGCCGTTTTTTAGATAAAATTAATTTGACCCGCGTTGACCCAAAAATGACCCACTAATCGAAAGTTCTCGAACATGTGACCCAGCCCAATAGTCTTCTCGTGCCCGAAAATGGTTGGATACAAAATTTAGTCAAAATCGTTTGAACCTTTTTTAGATACAATTAGCTAGACCATGACCCAAAATGACCCACTAATTGAATTTTCTCGAACATGTGACCTAGCCCAACAGTCTTCTCGTGTCCGAAAACCATTGGATGCAAAATTTAGTGTGAATTGAGCCGCTTTTTTAGATCTTGACCCACAATGACCCAGAAATGACCCACTAATCGAATTTTCTCGGACATGTGACCTAGCGCAATGATTTTATCGTGCTTCAAACTCGTAGGACACAAAATGTAATCAAAATCGTTAGAGCCGTTTTTTAGATAAAATTAATTTGACCCGCGTTGACCCAAAAATAACCCACTAATCGAAAGTTCTCGAACATGTGACCCAGCCCAATAGTCTTCTCGTGCCCGAAAATGGTCGGATACAAAATTTCGTCAAAATCGTTTTTTAGATACAATTAGCTAGACCATGACCAAAAATGACCCCCTAATCGAATTTTCTCTAACATGTGACCTAGCCCAATGGTAGGATATGAAATTTCGTGAAAATCGTTAGAGCCGTTTTTAAGATAAAATTTGCATATATATATATATATATATATATATATATATATATATATAACCACACACAAGATTTGCTCGTATTAGAATATATGATAATAAATATGTTACTGTACGTATTTTTTACTTATATTCATCATGTAAATACCTACTAATTATGTTCTCCACTTAAGTTCTAAATACGAAATATTTTACAATCTTGTCAATTTTTTTTACAATGTTACCATTGCAATTAATCGTTATAGATATCATGGAAATACCTGTAATATAAACAAGTTATGTTAAAGAGGATCAAATGAATGAAAAATGGTGTCAAAAGTTGGTTTTGCGATTTTCCACAAAAATGAAAAAAAAGTGTCATTTTCAAAAAGCTGTAGCGCGCTTAGTAATGGGTTTAGAAAAAAGTTTTTATAATGAAACTTGTAGAGAATTTAATGGTCTTTCTTTTTGTCACATTAAGTATAGTACACAAAATTTTTATAAATTTTGACTTATAAGGAAATAAGTCCAAAAAATGCATCATTTTTTGGCTCCAAAAAGTTTAGCCTCTAGATATTTTGTTGGGAAACCATTAATGCTTATTATTAGTATCCCCATAAACAGTTTAAAAACATAAAATCTTCTAGCAGATTTTTTGCATCTATTTCTGACTATTTGACTGGACTATTGTGTATTCAGTAAACATAGTTTCTGATTTAACATTTCATGTACTTTGCATCAGAACATTAAAAGCAAGAAGTAAATCATGTCAATAACTTACCGTAAAATCCCGATTGTAAGCGCCCCCCCCCCCTTTTTCAAAATCAAAAAAGGTTAAATTTGGGAGGGGGGCTTATAATCGGGATTTTTTCTAAAAATCATTTAAAAACCTGTTTTTGTCATTAATTTAGAAGTAAAAAAGGGGCGATAATCTTCCGTATTTCGGCAGATTAAAAAAAAATAATAATAAAATAAAAATAAATTCCAACCCTAAAATCCTGCCCCCCCCCCTAAAAAAAATGATTTTTTTATTATTTTTCTTTATTTCTGATTTTATTGTAACAATAAATACTATTTATCTAAAATGAATCTAAATCTGCTCTCAAAATTACTGTTTCCCCCCTTTGCCTCCCCCCTCTGGTACCAAAAATGCATAGTTTAACCTCTATAACATTTTAATTTTAAACTTCTTTTCAGACTTATTAAATACTCTATATTAAAAATAAATAACTCCAACCTACCACCTAAATTAACCCATCCTCCTAAAATCCCTGCTTCTCTCCCCCTCCCCCAGCCTTATCCCATGAAGATCCTTCCCCTACAAATGCATCTCGTAAAATTGTAAAATTTAAAAAAAAGGGGCTAGAATCTTCGGTAGATTAAAAATAAATAAAAATAAATTCCCAACCCTAAAATCCTGCCCCCCCCCCCCTCCCCCCCCCAAAAAAAAATAAAAATATTTTAAATCATTTTTTAAATAATTTTTTTTAATTTCTTATTTCATTGTATAACAATAAATAATCAACAATCTAAATCTGCTCTCAAAATTACTGTTTCCCCCTTTGCCCCCCTCTGCTGTTCTATTTGTGATTTTTTCCCAGCAATATTTAAATAACGATCTACATTATACCCTCCTCCCTTCCAAAAAGTCCTCTTTATTTCCTTTGCCCCCCACCCCCCCCCTCAGTACTTACTTTCTTTAAAAGTTTTTTTTTAAAAATCTATTTAGAACTTTCTTGCAACTAACTATAATTAAATAATTATCTAAATTGCTTCTTCCCCCCCCCACACCTCTAAAAATTTGCTCCCCCCCCCCTCAGCACACAAATTTAAAAATCTTAATAACTATCTTTTAAAGATTTTATGTGGTATTGTCACTTTGTAGCAACAATAAATAAATGATCATCTAACTCTCCCTTTAAAGTTCCATTCTCCATCCCCAGAAAAAGGGATAAATTTCTAGACATGGAGGGGGGGGGGCGGAGGGCAGGATAAAGAGAAGATTTTAGTCTTTTTGTAGTTTGGCAGTTCTCACTATTTTAGAGAACATATTTATTTCAAAACATAAAACATACACGTGATTCAGGGAAGAACAGCCAAACTGCAAAAAAGATGAACATTTTTGTTTTCCTCTCACATATTTAGAAATCCACTCCTCTTCTTTGGGAGAATAGGACAGAGAAAAAATTTCAAACGGAATGATGATTTTAGATATTTATATGAGGTGATGTAAATGAGATGAGTTACCTTACTACAAAATAAGAAATAGATCAACATTTAAAAAAAAATAATAATAAATATTAAAAATTTTAAACTATTTGCTGGGTGAGAAGACAGAGGGGGAAGTGGAATTTTTGGGAGAAAGGGGGGTAATTTAAATGATTGATTATTCATTAATATTGTTACTAAAGAGAAATAAATACAGCAGCTTTTTAAAAAAATAGAGTTTTAAAGATTTTAAAATTTGTGTGTGTGTGTGGGGGGGGGGGGGGGCAGAGGGGGCACGAGCCCCAGGCGCCAGCAGAACTGAAGGTGGAGGGGGCGCCAAATGCAGGTTTTGTTTGTTGTTTGATATAGAAATGTATATATATATATATATATGAAATTTGTATAAAAAGACTCGCAGCCGGAAAATCCAAAAGAAAAATGAACCAAATGCATTAAAATAGACAAATAGATAAAAAGATTCATCTACAATACAAGATAGCAAATGAATAAAAAACTAACTGTTCTCTTAGGCTATTTTCTTTCTCCCATTCCAAATGTATCATGTCTATGCCGTCTATCATTTAAATCTCTTCCTGTGGTTTAGGAGAATCACTAACATTTTTCAAGGTCAGTCCCTACTCGTGTCTGTAAAAGTAAAATTCTCAGTAAAATCTTTTTCTTTTAAGTATAGCCTTTGTAAAAAATCTCGTACAGCGCGCCATGGCTAGTAAAGCTGGAGCCGCCCCTGGCTTTATCTTCCAAAAAGTTTTTTACTCGTCTTTTTGCGAAAGTTTTCTAAGCGTTTTGCCGCCCTTGGCGGCAACTGGAATATGCCAGCATGTTAATTTTGCTGAAATTACTTTTTTATACAGATCCAATCTAGTATTATTAGAGGGGGTGAGGTTGGGCGACTGCCTTGGATACTAAAAACAAATAATATTTGAAAGAATAACTTGAAAAATACGCAAAATAAAACTCTTTGTTAAAACTTTTTTTGAAAAAAAAAAAAGTCATTTGTAGGGGTGCAGGGAGAAAAACATACCCAAGTTGCTATGACTAATAAAACCGCAGCCGTCCCTGCCTTTATCCTCCCAAATTATTTTCTCGTCCTTTGGCCATTTCCAGATAAATGAAAAATGCCGCCATACCATTAGTTACAATTACTTTTTTACATACAGTTCCGGCTTTAGAGGGCACGAAGTTGGCTGTTGCTAATGACACTAAAAACTAAGGAGAAGAAACATATGCAAGATAAAATAGTAACCTCTCCTCCCCTTTTTTTCTTTCTTAAGAATATAGCATTTGTAGAGACGCAGAAAAGAACCTCGCACAGGGCGCCATGGATAATAAAGTCGTCTCTGCCTTTATCTTTGCAAAAAAAAAAAAAAAAAAAATGTATATATATTTGTCTTTTACCCATTCTTACGTGTTTTGCCGCCCCATTCTTTTGCTGTAATTATTTTTTTAGATCCGGATGTAAATTTCCGGGACAAATACATCGTGTGCCCCTGTAATAGTCAAGCTGAATTTCTTTTTGTTTTTAATCTTATCCTACTTTAAACCTGCAAAATATCGATTATAATCAGTAACAAAGTCAAATGCATTCTAAATATCAGCTTTATGTAAACAGCATACCAAGTATGGGGCACCCCTAAATCAGGGGCCCCAGTGTCACGATCCAGATTTAGATTTATCAGATCTGATTTAATTAGACTCTGAATCTGTGTAATTAAATCGTCATAAAAGTCTCTAACAGTAATAGGGTTCCTTACAGCTCAGATCCATGTTTGAGTCTCACCCGAACCCTCCACAACCGTTCACAGTTCTGATAATTGTTAATAGAAAAGAAGACAAGGAAAAACATTTAAACATAACTAAAACATTTCTTAGAATAGCAAATGGTATAAAAAATATTCTATTTAAATTATATGAAAATTATGTAGTAATACTAATTAAAAAAAAGTGCTAAGAAAATCCTTTGATCAAAAAATAATTTTTCTCGTTGAACTCAAAAGAGGATTTTTCGGGCCCTTCGCGACCCTTTAAATTCCGCCCTTGAGAATATCAATAATTATACTTCTTAAGATGAAAACCTGTATAAAGCGGAATATTTTTCGGTTCCTTTCGATTCCATTTTCAAGGTTTTAATGAATCAGTATTTGACAAAGCTGATTACTTAGTTCAGTATTACAGATTATCTGATTATATATACTTTAAATTTTAGAAACTTAAAAATTCGCTTTGGAAATTTTCTTTTCGGAGGAGGGGGGGGGGGTGCCAAAATCCCTGTTTGCCCCGGGTGCCAAAAAGGCTAGTTTCGGCACTGAGGGCAGACACCTTTTGGAGTAGACAGTAGGGATGCACCGGATATCCTGCTTATTCGGCACTCAAACCGGATATCCGGTCCGGCCGAATACTTCAATATCCGGTTGCTGAATAGTGACTCATTTTTTAACATTATCAGAAAAAGTTAGTGCAAAATTAATTTGCTTCTTACCAACATTATCCTGTTAAAACAATGTTAGTAGAAATAAATATTCATATTTTAACAAAAATTAAATTATAGAATTTATATATAAATAAAAGTATAATATTTAAAATATGACAACAAATTATTTATAATTAAAGGCAAGTTATGGTGCTCAGCATTTTCGTGCTCTGTTATGTTTTTGATCACAAATATTTTCCTTCTTCTGAGAATAAGCGTTCACTTCTCTGGTTGTCTCTTTTTCTTGTGTTTTCAACAATTCTAAAGTAAAAATGATTTTATTGAATCTTTTGTCAATATTTTGTATATAGATGGAAGACCAGCTGTGGTAAAATAATACTGATCAAGAATTGTGCCACTTTCTTGGCTGTTCCCTTTCTACTACAAAACAAGATACTTGCAATGAGTAGTTTCTCTATTTAAATTTTGTTAGAAAACATTCCTCATAGAAAAAGTAAGTAATAATATGTACGAGTATGTAAGAAAAGAAAAAGACGTTTCAATAGGATGTTTAGTATTTATAAATAACAAAGATTTATAAGTATGAAAAACAGAGAAATTACTTAATTGTTTATCTTTTTATATTCAGTGACCCTGAATAAAAGAAAAAAAACTACTAATATGTATATTAGAATAGGCAAAAGACAAAACATGATTAAATTTCAATACTTAATTAGTAAAAAGCATTTGTTTTTAAACAACTAACTTAATAAATGAGTTTAAATCTATTATTAACATTTGAATGACATAAAATTATAATAATTTAAAGTTTTTATTTCTTAAGAAAATATAAAATAGAAATATTACTATTGAAATTAAAAACAAGAAAGTATTCGGCCGGATACCGGATATTCGGTAAAATTTTGTACCGGACATTCGGTATCTGGTATCCGGCAAAAATTCACATCCGGTGCATCCCTAGTAGACAGAAAACGTAGGTGACAAATTAGAAGGCAGCAAGTAGGACATAAAATTTCTTCACATAAGAGTTTTATAAATTTTAAACTTTGTACTCTTTGAATGAGAGGGAAATATGAATTTCGATGGAAGGAGTTTGTAATTTAGATGATTCGTTATTTATTTATTGTTAATAGAGAGCAACAAAGAGGGCAGAGGATTTTTTTTATAAATAGCTAACCCTTATCCCCCCCCCCCCCCCCCAAAAAAAAAAAAAAAAAAGTGAAAGAAGCAGACATTTTGGTGGTAAAGCGATAATTGAAATGGTTGATTAGTTATTTATTGTTACTAGACAGCAAATTTTTTAATAAAGATTTTAAACTTTGTATCCTGAGAGGAGAGGGAGGGAAGAAGGAGAAGTGTAAGTTTCAGAGAGAGAGGAGTAGAGTGGAGGGTAATTTATATGATTGATTATTCACTTATTTTTACTAGAGAGCAACATGTAAGACATAATATATTTTTAAAATAGAGTTTTAAAGATTTTTTTTGCTGGGAGAGGGGGGGGGGGGAGGCAAAAGAGCGGAAGCAGACAATCTTGGTGGTAGAGAGAAATTTTAAATGGCTGATTATTTATTTATTATTAGTAGAGAGCAACAAATAGAGCATATTTTTTTTTTTTTATAAAGAGTTTTAAATATTTTAAACTTTATATGCTGAGGGAGAAGAGGCATAAATTTTGGATGGAAAGAGAGATTGTAATGTAGAGGATTGATTTTTCTACTAATTGTTAGGTTACTAGTGAGCAGAAAGAAGTACAGAAGGATTTAAGATTCTCAAGTTTTCAAACTTTTTATGTTAGAGAGGGCATAGAAGGGAAACAGACATTTCATGTGAGAGGAAGGATTTCATTAACATCATATAAAAACATAAGTGGAAATCTGTCAAAAATATCGAAAGAATGAAAATTGCCTTCCTTGGATTTTTATTAAAAGTGGGAGGGGGGCTTACATTCGAGGAGGGGGGGCTTACTTTTGGGATTTTACGGTATATTTTATCTTTTAACCCTTTGACTACTAATGGAACATACAGGGTGATTATAAAAAACTATCCCGATATATGAGTCCTTAACTGTTGCACCGTTCACAGAAACTGACTGAAATTTTGGTTTTAAGTATTTTGAGGTATGCGCTTAAGAATCGTATGAAAAACAAGTTAAACTCTAACAGTTACGGTTACAGTGACAAAATTTTGAAAATTTCAAATAGCAACACCTATTTTTTTTTATTAGAATGTGATCTTCATAGTGAAAAACCATAAAAAGCGTTGAAACGGTACACGAAAATTGCCGGCGTTAGAGAGACTAAGAAGAAAAGTGAAAACAACCAATAAAGGACAGAGAAGCAACAGAAAGTAAAACATTTTATTATTCAGTGCTATCCACCATCTGCCGCATGCAACGTGTCTTCGTATGTGACGTGGAAAATTTGTGAAACACAATAAAATGTTTTGTTTTCTGTTGATTCTCTGTCCTTATTCATTGTTTTCACTTTTCTTCTTAGTCTGTCTAGTGCCGGCAATTTTCGTGCTACAGGTACCGTTCCAATGCTTTTTATGTTTTTTCACTATGAAGATCACATTCCAATAAAAAAAATCCCTGACGGCTCGGCCTACAGGCACAGGTAGATTTCGAAGACGCAGACCGTGGGGCACCTGTTTGTCGGGAATTGCGGAAGAAATGACCTTTTTGCGATGATGCTGCAGTTGGAACCACATACTTCGAAACCAAACTTGTTTGCAGGCAGAACCAGCAAGGATTTTTTTTTTTTTTTTGCTATAAGAGTTGGTCCTATAAAAAACATGTCAATATAAAAGTTTTAGATAACATTAAGAGGATTTATAATAAATTTAAGCGGATTTGAAATCTTGGGAATTGACGAAATTAGGAATTTTTTTCTTCTAAAACCCGCTTTCCCTCCCCCCCTTAAGGCAATTTTTAATTATATCAAAAATCTGTCATACATAAGTTTTTGGCCCTGTTCCTAGAAGTAATAATAACTTTAAATGGATTCAATACGTATCATAATTAAGAAATTATGGTTTTTTTTGTTTTCACAAAAAGCCCCCTCCCCCATCCTCCCCCTCCTTGGTTCGATTTTGCCCATTAACGAACTTGACCGAGATTTGATGTATCAGTTTCGAAAAGATGCTGGAGTTGGAACCGCCTACTTCGAAAAATAACTTGTTTGCAGGTGGAGCCGGAAGGGATTTTTTTGTTTTTAATTTTTTTTTTTTGCTATAACGGTTGGTCCTATAAAAAACTTGTCAATATAAAAGTTTTAGATAATACTAAGAGGATTAATAATAAATTTAAGCGGATTTGAAATCTTGTGAATTGATGAAGCTATGATTTTTTTCTTCTAAAACCCCCCTTTCCCCCCCCCCTTGGGGCCATTTTTAATTATATCAAAAATCTGTCATACATAAATTTTTGGCCCTTTTCCTAGAAGTAATAATAACTTTAAACGGATTCGATACGTATAATAATAAAGAAATTATGAGGGTTTTTCTGTTTTCACAAAAAGCCCCCCATTCCCCCCCCCCCCCTTGGTTCGATTTTGCCCATTAACGAACTTGACCGAGATTTTATGACCCTTGATTTTATGTATCAGTTTGGAAGAGATTTATGCAGAATTTTTCCAGTTATCGTGGTCAGAAAAAAGTGACATAGATAGATAGATAGATAGATAGATAGATAGATATAAAGTTTTGAACTGGGGGTGGTTTTGGGTTCTGGGAGTCATGATCAGCGTAGATCTGCAAAATTTTTTCAAAATTTCCAGCTTAGGTGAGAATGTAATAGGTAGTATTTCTTACGAAATCTACCTAAAAACAGCCCCAATTGGTGTTTAACATTAGTTTTTTTAACATAACTGCTGATCCCATTGAGATCCCACTCTAAAACTTTCAGAATTTAAAGTTTATAACATTATAATAAACATATATTTTTTTCAAATTTTTTAAAAAACACTATTTTAAAATTTTTAAAATTTAATTAAATTAACTTTTTAAAAACCAAGCATAGTCAACTTAGCATATCAAATCAAACCTTATGAAATTCTCTTTAAAATGAGGGGTCAAACAACTCTCTACACCTGATAGAACTTGAGAAATTTAAAATTGAAAACATCTATACAAGCCAAAAAATGATGATTTTTTGAAATTAAAAAAATTAATTCTATGAAAATTTACTAAGATAAAAAAATTATAAAAGTATATTCTCGTTTGTATCATCAGGGAGAATGATTCCTGTAAGTTTCATCAAAATCTAAAATGGTCAGGTTGAGTCACTGGTTGATTTGACATGGAATGACCCTGTTCTCAGTTGACCCCGTTACAGTTTTTGCAAATTGCTGATCACTTTAGTCCTGATTTTTGACAAGAGCATGCCTAACTGTACCCCTTTTTACATACATGAAACAACATGCAGCAAGGATTCAGGTGCTGGGTTTTGGCCTTTTTGAACTGGCTAAAAGAGATCGTCAGACCTGCGAACCCACCCCCATTTTTCAGGAAGGATGTTGTTTCCCAGCCAAGCTTGCATCTGATGGTAACATCGGAGGAAATGATGCTGCACAGCCTCTTGCGTTGGTAATAGCCTTGCAAGATGGATTTTGCTTTTTGTGGCAGATTTAGCAAATAACTGGAACCTCAAGATATTCAATGTCTGTGCAGTGCCTATGTATCCACTGTACAGTGCGATAATGAATTTTCTCCCCGCCTTGATGATTTTTTGATGGGTAGTCTCTGGGTTATTGAACACACAATCTATTTCCTCAAGCTGATCATGTTTTTTCAACGTGTTACAAAACTTTGATTTTCCTTGTCCAAAAAGAGCGGATGTTGTAATTTTTGTGTTGGTTTCTCAAGCCCGTCATGATCACGAGAAGGTCAACATCTTCTCCAACAATTACGACACTTTCAGAAGTTTGAGTTTTTGAAATGGCTGAGATAACAATCATGACATCAGCGTCTTTTTTTATTCTGGTCAGCTTGAATTTTGTAATTTTGAAACTTTGTTTTCAGTAATGAAATGAAGTGGTTCTTGTTTCTGTCATTGGCCAGAAACTTGCTCTGGGGGACTCTGTTTAACATTTCTGCTGCAAATATGACTTCGGTAGAAGTGCGCATGTTAGATCGACGAACTCTTTCTGCACTTTCCGTTCTATTCTGTTTCCTCTCGGATAGATACCCATCAAATACAAAGGCGACCTGTGATCCAAAATTTTTCTGAATGTAAGAAACATAACTTTTAACAATAGATTTGAAGCAAACATTTCGAGGCCAAGTTATTTTGTGAAGAAGGTACCCTTTGTCAGCAACAAAAAACTTTTCTTTTCCGATGAGATCCAGATTGTTTAATGGGATGAATGCATTGTAGAACGAGGATTTTGTGCCTTTTCTCATCCCTTCGTCGGAGAACAGAGACATCGGATAGGGAGAAAGTTCATATGTTAGTAAACTCTGCACGTCTGCATCACCATGCTTCATTAAACAAACCCTTTGGAAGACAGTCGATGGATCAACAGAAGTAACTGTAACGTTTCAGAATTTTAAACTGTTGACAACAGAGGCCAAAGTTACTACCTTATTCTTTTTCTTGAATTTCACACTCTTGAAATTATCTCCAACAATTCTTCTGACTCCCGTCTGTTCTATTTCTTTAGCCAGTTAACGTCAGCCCCTCCAACAATCCCACTACTGATAGACATTACGTAATCATAATCACTTTAGGAGAAAGAAGGATGCACTAACAACCAATCTATCTCACAGTTTGTTTGAGTCATTACTGTCTCTATCAATGCGCAAACTTCTTGCATCCACGTGCTGTTCCGAAACTTCAAAACTTACTTCACAGTATGCCTCTATTTGATCGCATATGTTTTGCATATGAATCACTCCCAGAGTCCATCTCGCTAAAACCTTCCTTGGAAATTTTCCTTTCCACAGTAAGTGACGAAAAGAAATTTTTTTGGGATAGGAGGCGAAAAACAGGCCACGTTCTGTGAAGTTGAAAAAAAAGTGTCATTTTCAAAAAGCCGTAGCGCGCTTAGTAATGGGTTTAGAAAAAAGTTTTTATAATGAAACTTGTAGAGAATTTTTTTTTTTTTTTTTTTTTTTTGTAATTAAGTATGGTACACAAAAAGTTTATAAATTTTTAATTATAAGGAAAAAACTGAAAAAAGTCCAAAAAATTCCTCGAAATATTTTGTTGGGAAACCATTAATTCCTGTTATTAGCATCCCCATAAGCAGTTTAAAAACATAAAATCTTCTAGCAGATTTTTTTGCATCTATCAGCCCTATTTTCTGACTATTTGACTGGACTATGATTGCAATTAATGATTATTCTCATTACATATTGATATCTTATGCTATTACCAAAATTAATTGCACCATAATTTACTATTTAAATTATTTAAACATATTTACATCTGATTGAATCATTAAAATTAGGACAATTAATAAAATAAAATAAAGATATAAACAAAATATTAAAAAGGCAAAAACTTCTTAATAACACCATAAAATTAAGAAATGCTCCAGGCCTTTCAAAAGAATATTTTTCCTTCTTCTTCAGGCGCAAAAAAAAGAAGTGCTACCACTTAAAAGCAGGAGCAGGTGACTGGAAGGAAATGAAAGGGTAAGGGACAGGTTAAAGAAAACAGCAAATAGGAAAGCAGAAGGCATCAATCATACAAATGCATTAGCTTGAATTATTTTTAATGTGAAAATATTAAAAGCACAAAATAAAATCTGAGACCATTGTAGGCTTTAAACAAGCTCCACATCAGCACAACTATCAATGGAGACCAAACAGTTGTTTGTTTATAAAAAGTTTCAGGAATGCATGTCAGAGCATGACTATGTGTGCTTTATTTGATGGTTGATTTATGACTGCCGATTATCTACACAAGGGGTAGAGGCCTTAGGGGGGAAGTGCCCTCCGTGGGGGTCTTTCTAAGGGATCCTAACCCGTATTTACGGCAAGGTTCAAAGAAAACCTAGGAAAACTCCTAACGGTTAGGTCAACGAGCGCGATAGGGGTTTGAACCCAGCACCTCCCGTCTACCAGCTTTAAGAGCAGAACCTCTCAGCCACTGGTGGGGCTGTGCTTCATTTGAAACAGATCTTTGTAAATTTAACGAACTATCCTTATAAAAATTCTGCTTTTATAATTATGTTATATTTAATTAATTTAAATGTTCACAAATATGATATATGGTCAGTTTTTATTGCACCTGTAATTAATTTTTAACATAAATAAAAATACATGAAAATTAAAATTTTTGGTTAGTAGCCTGTGGGCTATAGATAAAGGACAAAATTAGTTCCAGCCACCAACCACATGGGCACTAGATGAAAAAAAGTGGCTATTAAAAAATTGTCCGCCACCAGCCACCTTCCCTACGAGGAGAGAATAAACTTTTATTGAATTTTCCATTAATAATTCCACTTTTGCTGGTTGCAATATGTTAATATTACTATTTATTTAGGCTATTTAATTTTAGAATAATGCTACTAGAAAATCACAACAAAAGTTTATTGTTTAGCATTTTTAAATAAAAAAGTGCCACTTATAAAACTGCTACCACTGGCCATTAATGAAATTTCTTAGTTTTGCCCTTTAGGTGTAGGGTGTGGACTCTTAACTTAGTAGCTACTTTTTTGCAATTTTAATTCTTGTTGAACTAAACTAAATATTAGTGTTCACTCTAGAAAAAAAAGGGCAGGGTGCTAGTCACAAAAAGGGCACTATTGAAGCATAAAAAGGGCACTAGTTTCAGCGAAAAAGGGCATTGTTTCATAAAAAAAGTATACTTATTCAGAACCAATATAAGAAACTCATTATTGTTCATCATATACTCATCAATGTTTGTACACATATTTAGTAATATAAATTATAGAAATACATTTTTATTAAATTGATATTTTAAGGTTCTAGTAAGTAATTAGGTTAACATATGTGGATATAAAATTATTAGCCGCCTCTAAACTATGAATTTTAGGGGGGAAGCAGAAATTTTGAACTTAAAGATGACTGATTTAGTTACCTTACTAAAGATTTAAAAATAGCACAAAAAAATTTAAATAAAAGAGTTTTAACTTTAAATTTCGTGTGCTTGGAAAGAAGGGGTGGGCATCAATTTTGGGTGAGGGTGTGGAAAATTACTTGATCAATTATTTGCTATAATAAAGTGACAGAGCAGAAAAAGTAAAAAAAAAAAAAAAAAAAAAAAAAGATAAGGCTTTTAAGCTTGGTGAGCTGGGAGAGCAAAAGATGAGTTTTTTTTTCCCCCAGGGTGTTAAGGGGGGGGGGGTTGCGTCCCTTTGACGAAATTTGCGTTTTATCGCAATCTTATGACGAAATGTGCAGTTTTTTTAGATCTGTTGATAAATTTTGTGATTTTTTTCGCTATTTTTTTGACAAAATTTGCCGTTTTTCGCGATCTGTTGACAAAATTTACCGTTTTTTCACGATCTTTTGACGAAATTTGCCGCTTTTCGCAATGTTTTTGACAAAATTTGCCGTTTTTATGCGATTCTCTGACGAAAGTCACGTTTTTCCCGCGGTTTGTTAACGAAATTTGCCGTTTTTCCGCAATGCTTTTAACGAAATTTGCCGTTTTCTCGCGATCTTTTGACGAAATTTGCCGCTTTTCGCAATGTTTTTGACGAAATTTGCCGTTTTTTTGCGATTCTCTAACGAAAGTCACGTTTTTTTCCGCGATTTGTTGACAAAATTTACCGTTTTTCACATTGTTTTTGACGAAAGTTGCCGTTTTTACGAGATTCTCTGACGAAAGTCACGTTTTTCCCGCGATCTGTTGACAAAATTTGTCGTTTTTTCGCGATCTTTTGACGAAATTTTCCGCAATGTTTTTGACAAAATTTGCCGTTTTTTCGAATTTTGACGAAATTTTCCTTTTTATCGCAATGTTTTTGACGAAATTTGACGTTTTTTCGAGATATTTTGACGAAATTTGCCGTTTTCTCGCGATCTTTTGGACGAAATTTGTCGTTTTTCGCAATGTTTTTTTACGAAATTTGCCATTTTTTCGCGATTCTCTAACAAAAGTCACGTTTTTCCTGCGATTTGTTGACAAAATTTACAGTTTTTTCGCGATCTTTTGACGAAATTTGCTGCTTTTCGCAATGTTTTTGATGAAATTTGCAGTTTTGTCGCGATTCTCTGACGAAAGTCATGTTTTTCCTGCGATTTGTTGACAAAATTTCCCGTTTTTCGCGATCTTTTGACGAAATTTGCCATTTTTTGCAATGTTTTTGACGAAATTTGCCGTTTTTTCGAGATATTTTGACGAAATTTGCCGCTTTTCCGCAATGCTTTTGACGAAATTTGCCGTTTTCTCGCGGTCTTTTGACGAAATTTGCCGTTTTTTCACGATTCTCTAACGAAAGTCACGTTTTTCCTGCGATTTGTTGACAAAATTTACTGTTTTTTCGCAATCTTTTGACGAAATTTGCCGCTTTTTGCAATGTTTTTGACGAAATTTGCCGTTTTGTCGCGATTCTCTGACGAAAGTCACGTTTTTCCCGCGATCTGTTGACAAAA
Source organism: Maratus michaelseni (assembly GCA_963931845.1). Lineage (NCBI taxonomy): Eukaryota > Metazoa > Arthropoda > Arachnida > Araneae > Salticidae > Maratus > Maratus michaelseni. Next base: position 176,428,626 of record OZ007590.1, on the reverse strand, counting down.
TTTGTCGTTTTTTGCGATCTTTTGACGAAATTTGCCGTTTTTCGAGGGCGCATTTTGCCGATTTTTAAATGGGCAGGGCGCTGCACCCTTAAAAAAAAAGCCTAGCGGGAACACTACTAAATATATTAAAAAATCTAGATAACAATAAGTTAATAGGCCTTGAACTGATTAGGGTCCTGAAATCTCACATGAGTATAAAAAATGTGGGAAATTTAGAACACAAATTTTTCAAAAAAGCAGAAAGAAAGTTACATATCTGAATTTGATTGCTTTAAAATATAATGTTTAATTAAATATGGCTTATGGTAGTTTTTTTTTTTTTTTTTTTAAATAATCACTGTATTTAGAAGGTCAATTTTCATCATTAAAGAAGAAACCATTTATCAGGTCAATATAGCAAGCATTGTATAATACTACTTACAATACATTCATTTATTTATTTCTCAGTTTTTCATGAAATCTATAATAATAAATAAATAAACTAGCTGGTAACTGCTGATGGAAAATCAGCATAATTTTATATTATATAGTTATACACAATAGAGTACAGTTTAATATTCAATCTAATACCTTAAAGAGACTTACTGCCATGTTAAGCTTAGTGTTACTGCAACAAACTCAAAGAAAATAGAAAATACTGAAAAAATATATAAGTGAATTTGAATATTTGTTACTTTAATAATATTGTAACTATATTTTCAACATGGCTACTTTTGATTTCTGTGAATCATGAGAAATACTGGAAATTGCCACCATTCATATCTAAACAACATTGAGCTAGATATTTATTTATTCAGAGTGCAGCTGACAGAGTTACTTATAGACGGCTTGCACATGACGTCACATGTGCGGCATCACTTCAAATGGCGCCCAAATATAAGGCGAATGGGGTGCTCTGCATTTGATTTATTAGACTTATTTGCACTATAATAATAAAAATAAGAAAGATCTAAATTAAACAGAAAGATAACACGTGCTTTTGACAGCAAACAGGGAGTTCTGACATTCTGTGTGTGCTCCAGATGCAGTAGTATCAGTCGTTGCTAATAGCAACGTGACGTCAATGCAAGCCATCTATACTACTGTTACTGTATCACTGCCCAAAATTCCACCACTTCCAATAATATCATATTTGCTACAAGCAAAATTAATATGATGCAAATCTCACTAAAATACCTTCATTGTTGTTAAAGTTGTAAACAAAAATTCAGTTTCAGCTTGCGGTGGCCCATCCCGTATTTTTGATGGAATAAGTGGATTGAGATAACGTTTGTTGTTCAAAAAATGTTTGCCTTGATCACATTATCTATGCAGAAAGATTGTTCCAAGATGTATGAACACCCTGTATGTTTACAACCCCTGAATATGATTGCCCATTCCAGACACCTGCTCTCTGGTTCATTTAAAAACTTCCTTGCCAAATCAAACAGAGCAGGAAAGTTATTCTTCCTGATTTGCCAGCATTTTAATACATTGTATTGTTTTACTTTAGTCCTTTCCTGACAAATAAACACTACATCACTGTAGAATGTTTCTTCTAATTCATTAAAAATTTTCTTTAATTTTAAAGTACTACTTGTTTTAGCATATAAGAACATTTTATAAATTTATTTTAATCCACAGAAGAAGCCACGGAGTTTAAAGCTTTATTAATTAAAAAAGTTTGGAACAGATGCTTTACACTCACGCAAACATATAAACATAAGTTTGGCGATTTTTTGGTTGGCGCGATTTTCAAACCCGCGTTAAACGAATAACTTAATACAATGGCTAGGTTGCCATTAAAGGAAAAAATCCCCTAAATTTGGCGACTTTTTTCCTTTCTATAACCGATTTTTAAAAAAAAACTGTGCGTGAGTATATATCATAGCCAAAAGTTTTAAGATTATCCTCTTTTTAAATTATAACTTAAAGCACAATTTTTTTTTTTTTTTTGTACGGGTTTCTTGTAAAAAAGTCTAGTTTATACACTGGTAGTATCTGTATTAAATATTATGTCAAATTATTTTATAATTTAACTTTTAATACTTTTAAATTCTGAAATATAAAAATATTCGGCCGAATAGTTACTATTCAGTTGGCCGAATATTCGGTCTCACTGTTACTATTCGGCTAGCCGGATATTCAGTGTAGCTGTGGGCCGAATATTCGGTATTCGGCCAAAATCACTATTCGTATTCGGTGCATCCCTAGTGTCTATATCATGGTACTTTTCGGTTAGCTGGGCACCAGTGATATATGTACATATATAAATACATATGTGTATACAATACATATATATGTGTATACAATACATATATATGTATATACATACATATATGTATATATATATGTGTATGTATATATATGTATACGTAGATATGTGTGTGTGTGTGTGTGTGTGTATATATCAGAGGTGGAAAATCGAAAATCCATTTTTGTAGCAGGTTTGGAGCAGGTCAAATTGCAATTTTGGAGCAGTAAATGCCAGTTTTTGAGCACGTCAATTACAGTTTTGGAGCAGTAAATGCCACTTTTGGAGCACGTCAATTACAATTTTGGAGTGGGTTAATTACATTTTGTAGCAGCTCCAAATTAAAAGCAAATGTGCTTTGTTAATGAACTTTTCTTTAACATAGTGCATATATACAATTTCAACAGTATAAAATGTAATAAATGTTAAAACAAGAAAAAAAATTATATACTTAGAGAGTTTTAAAATTTGTAGTAATATGACTATAACAGATGAATTAACTTTCCACATTCCAATAATACATAATAAGTATACCATATTCTGACAACAAATATTTTACACCCTTTTAGAAATAAAAAAATAATTTGACTTATCTAACACTTTAGGAAAAGATTAAAAAAAACTTTTAAGAAAGCATTTAAATTAAAAACAGAATGTAACAAGTTAAATATGTTTACTTACAATAGTTATTGCATATTTTTGGCAAATGACAAACATTTGATAGTAAATTTAAATAACTCAAGTTATACCTGTAACTGTGAGTAATCACTAGACTGCACAGTGGTTTTCTTTTAAAAAAGTAGTACATGTCAATAAGACACATTTTAAAATCGTGGCCAAATGCATTGTGGACTTTGTGAAGAGTGCATGCTTCTATATCAACAGTATTATTGTTGATTCCATGCAATTTGTTTTTTACAATCTTCGTGACATTCAGTCCACTGCTAAAGAACGACAGCAACCAATCTTTTGGCTAATCGGCTAAAGCACACTTTATAATAATAACAAATCTTCTGATTTGGAGTCTCATAATACAGGAGTAGAAAATAAAAAAATTGTTTTGTATCAGAATAAATTGCAGTTCTGTATCAGAATTTAATGGTTTTGTAGTAGAACAAACTTATGTTTTAGCATTGAAATCAAATAGCATTTTCTATTTTTCAATAAAAACAAAGATTATTTTTTATAATGTTATGAAAGTGGGCATTTTTAACTCAATTTTAGGATGCTACAGTTCTGTAAAGGTCTTTATGCCTCAAAAATCACTTGCGACATTTAACAAAAACTGCTATTCAATTTCAAATTACTTCAGCATACCAATTTCATGCTTTTACATCTAAAAATAGTTTGTAGATTTGTCAGAAATTTCTGCATTGTTGAGGGGGTAAAAATATTTTGTTGGAGAGCAGTCTAAATGCTGCATATCTTTTCAATAATGCTTACTTTTGATAGATGGTACATCAGCTGTGTTTTGGAGTAATCATCCTCTTTGGATTAAGATATGTTATATTATAAAAACTGAAATGTAAGACAATGATTATGTAGTATCCATTATTCAGTTAGAGATAATTTTTAAACTTAAATGATGCTGTATATCTTAGCTACATGCATCATAACAGTGTGTTGCCAAACCTATACAAAGTTAATGAAGTTTTTTTTTAAATTCTAATTTTTTAGATTAAGAAATTTCCATTTTTGGAGCAGATTGGAGCAGAATTTTAAAAAATTGCTATTTTTGGAGCAGAATGTAGCAGGAAATCAAAATTGGAGCAGTTCGGAGCAATTGGAGCAGATTTTCCACCCCTGATATTATATATACATGTATATATATCACTGGTGCCCGGCTAACCGAAAAGTACAGTCTATATTAATAAAAGAAAGATATTTGTCCATCTGTTTGTCTTTCGGCAATGGCTAGGGAAATCTGGTGCACTTAGAGGACTGAAAATTTGGATGAGGATAGATGAAGACAGTTCCGGATGCACCTGAGGCTCAGATTTTTCATTTTTTGTATATTTCGGCGAGATATTAATTAAAAACTAATAAACATCACAAAATGACGAGTTTCTTCAGATTTTCCCACAGACAAAAGAGAAGCATTCAGGCTTTTTCTGCATTTTGAAATAGCGATCGCTGGATCTCCAGTAGTTACAAGAAAAACATGTAAAATTTTGCCTTTACCTTCCCGGTTCCAATGGTATCTTTCATTTAAAATATATTAATATTTACTTTTTGAAGAAACATTTTTACTGGACCGCGATTACATGTCAGTTTTCAAGTTTTTGCATTAATCATATAATAATTATCTTAAAACATACTACACAATAAATTAAATACAAAATTCAACCATTCTTATATCCTATATGAAAATAAATTTTTGATAATAATAATAATAATGAACTAAAAGGCTGATTGGTTCTTTTACTTAGTTGCCATGTTGTGAGTGATGACTGAATAGTTTCAGCTAGTAGATCGCCAGATTTAATATGATATTTGCAACATTTCCATTCATTTTATAGGAAGTACTTCTAAATATTGATATAATTTTTTTTAGATCGGAGATTTATACAGATATATTTTTTTTTTTCATTTTTAGAGAAATCTTTCATATACCATAAATATTTAACGAAAAATCTATTAAATGGGATGTAATATGTTTTTATCAACATCTTCAATGTTCACATAAAAATAAATAACAAAATATCAAAATTTAAATAACATAACAGATATTAAGTAAGAACTGAAATTACGGGGGCACTGTGTCTGCGATTTTTACATCACGAGGTACTACTTGTTTATTTAATCATCTTTTTTATTGTATTATAGCAACAGGCAAGCATATAACAAATACATGTAAGCGCACAAAATGTCATGTTTTTTAAGTGAATCAAAGAAATCAAAGAGGGATTTATAAATTTAAATGTATATAATGAAAATTATTATACAGTCTTAAAAATGTATGGTTTTTAAAAATTGATAACAGGCTTACAGAATGAAGTTAAACTTTTTTTGTTTAGTTACTTACTTGTAGAAAAATTAATGTTATTTGAAATTAAAGTTCCAATATATCCAAGTCAAAGTTCACTTTTTATATAAATTCATTGCGCCGATTACATTTTCTTCTCTTCAGTGTCTTCAGTCTTCACTTTTCATTTTCAGTGAGTTAAACCACACAACAAAATCAGATGAGTTGTAACTAGGCTGCATATTTTTAAAGTTACACGTCATATGTAGAGGGGTTGATTCATTTTAGAAAATGGAAAACATTTTTTTATTCTGAAGAAATTTTATTTAGAAATCCGATTATTTTATGGCTTTTAATGATGCTCATCCTTTTTAGAGGTTAGTTTTTTTTTTAAATATGAAAAAGAAAAGAAATTTTATTTATTTACACTACATAAAATTGTATACAGTTTTATGTTTTTATATAGTCCCTAATATTGGCCGGGATCCAGATAGATTTTGCGCTGTTTGCGATACGAGATTGACCAATCAGAAGCCTGCATTTTTGCGAAACATTCGCTGTTTATTAGTAAACAAATTTTGACAGGTGTCAAGGCGGGGCTTATTTCCGTAACTGCGAAAATTTCGCAAAAATGCTATCCAGGTGAAGTTATAAACTCCGCCTTTCGCACTAAGCTAAAAAATAGACATGGAGTGTACGTCAAACTGCCGTATTCAGTTTTTCTGATTCAATTTTCAAGTAATATTTGATTTTTAATAATTTATTTTAATTATTACGGATAGGTCAGTGCGCTGATAACTGTTTCACATTGAAGCAGTTACAATTTTTTGATTAAATACTGAAATATACAGTTTAATGCATAAAACGGTCATTTTTGTAATCGTTTAGCATGTTTTCTCTATAAATGTACTCTCTTTTTACAAGTCTGTGTAATTGTTGTCAGAAGCAAACTAGTAAAAAGCAGATAAAAATAAAAATATTTACTATCCAAAACTGATGATTTCTCAAAAATGATGACCTTTCTTAGTAGAAATATTTCCCAGACGTAACGCGCCACCAACCTAAAGCAACTGAAAATTGTATCATCTCTCCAGGCTTATTTGAGCTCAGCAGTTTTCTTCTTGAGTGACAGTTGAAGGAGGAGTTTAAAGTTAATTTTCGCAATTAACTTTTCTCGATCAGTAAAATAGAGAAAACTTCGCAGCTAGTTTTTCGCTATCTCGCATGAAAATCTGCGAGTACTCAGAGGTGCCGCAAAGAGCGTAAGCGCAAAGTTCGCAGCGATATTTTCGCAGCGATATTTTCGCAATCTCGAATGAAACTGTGAAAGAGTTTGTATTTGATCGATGTTGCGTTTGTGCGTTTCAGTGTAACCACTATAGCAGAATATTTTATTATTCGTCGATTACAACGATGTAAAGCCCGCATTTTATGGCATTTAAGAGATCGGGCTAATCCTTTTTAGCCCTCACTTTTTAATCTCAGTGTAGCAGAGTTTAAAAACCGTTTCAGACTATCTAGAGGACACCAGATTGTTAATACGAGCAAATCTTGCGTGTATATGTGTGTGGTTTTATATATATATATATATATATATACAAATTTTATCTTAAAAACGGCTCTAACGATTTTGACGAAATTTTGTATCCTACCGTTTTGGGGCACCAGAAAACCACTGGGCTAGGTCACATGTTCCAGAAAATTCGATTAGTGGGTCACCATGGGTCATGGTCAAGCTATTTGTATCTAAAAAACGGTTCAAACGAATTTGACTAATTTTCGGGCACGACAAGACTATTGAGCAGGGTCACATCTTCGAGAACTTTAGATTAGTGGATCATTTTTGGGTCATCGCGGATCAAGTAAAATTTATCTAAAAAACGGCTCTAACGATTTTGATTAAATTTTGTATCCTACGAGTTTCGGGCACGAGAAAATCATTGGGCTAGGTCACATGTCCGAGAAAATTCGATTAGTGGGTCACTGTGGGTTAAGCTAATTTTATCTAAAAAACAGCTCAGACTATTTAAGAGCCTACACTAGTCACGCGAAAAAACGCTCACGCTAATGTTAAGTCTATGGGAAGGTTATCCCGCGATTTCTCGCTCGCATTTTAATATTTTTAAAGGATTTTTTTTTGCGTAGGATAGCTGAGGTCGATCTGCAACGTTGTTAGTTTTTATTTTTTTTATTTTGGTTAAAGTTTTTTTTATAAGCGGACATTTTAAATTTTGGAACCGGTTGCAACCGGTTCTGAAAATGAAAGTACCCTTATATAAAAAAAAAAAAACTGGAGCCAAAATCGAAAAAGTAAAAACTAACAACGATAGAGATCGACGTCAGCTATCCTACGCAAAAAAAATCATTTAAAAATATTAAAATGCGAGCGAGAAATCGCGCAATAACATTCCCATAGACTTAACATTAGCGTGAGCGTTTCTTCGCGTGACTAGTGTAGGCTCTTAAACAAAATTTTGCATCCTATGATGGTTTTCGGGCAGGAGAAGGCTGTTGGGCTAAGTCACATGTTCGAGAAAATTCGGTTAGTGGGTCATTTTGGTCATGGGTCAAGCTATTTTTATCTTAAAAACGGCTCAGAGGATTTGAACTAAATTTAGTATCCTACAGTTTTAGGGAACGAGAAGACTATTGGGCTAGGTTACATATTCGAAAAATTTCGATTAGTGGGTCATTTTGGGTCAAGCTATTTTTATCTTAAAAATGGCACAGACTTTTAAAACTAATTTTTGTATCCTACGGTTTTGGGGCACGCGAAAACCATTGGGCTAGGTCACATGCTCGAGAAAATCCGATTAATGGGTCATTTTTTGGTGACTGTGGTCAGGCTAATTTTATCTTAAAAACGGCTCAGAGGATTTGAACTAAATTTAGTATCCTGCAGTTTTAGGGAACGAGAAGACCATTGGACTAGGTCACATGTTCGAGATATTTCGATTAGTGGGTCACTATGGGTCAAGCTAATTTTAACTATAAAACAGCTCAGACTATTTAGACGAAAGTTTGCATCCTATGGTTTTCGTGAACGAGAAGACTGTTGGGGTAGGTCCCGTGTTCGAGAACTTTAGATTAGTGGGTCATTTTTGGGTCAACGCGGGTCAAGTTAATTTTATCTAAAGTACGGCTCTAACAATTTGATTAAATTTTGTATCCTACGAGTTTCGGGCACGAGAAAATCATTGGGCTAGGTCACATGTCCGAGAAAATTCAATTAGTGGGTCTAGCTAATTTTATCTAAAGAACGGCTCAGACTATTTAGACTAAATTTTGTGTCCTATGGTTTTCGGGCACGAGAAGACTGTTGGGCTAGGTCACGTGTTCGAGAACTTTCGATTAGTGGGTCAACGCGAGTCAAATTAATTTTATCTAAAGAGCGGCTCTGGCGATTTTGATTAAATTTTGCACCTGACACCTGACGAGTTGCGGGCACGAGAAAATCATTGGGCTATATCATACGTCCGAGAAAATTCAATTTGTGGGTCATTTTTGGGTCACTGTGGGCCAATTTTATCTAAAATACGACTCAGACTATTTTGACTAAATTTTACATCCTACGGGTTTCGGGTACGAGAAGACAATTGGGCTTGGTCACATGTTCAAGAAAATTTGATTAGTGGGTCATTTTGGTCATGATATTTGAACTCAAAGCTAATTTTGATCGAGCATAGCTCGTTCGATATTTATTCTAGAAAAGAATAACATTTTTTGCATGATTTTTTAATTTTTAAATAAGAAAAGAATAAACGTGAATGTGTCTTAGAGATTTACATAAGTATTTATTATTAAAAAAAATAAACAATCAATATTTAGATGAAAATAGTTATTAGGGTTTCTTAAGAAGAGTCTTAGGGTCAATTAAAAACGGAACCATTATAAGATCACTCGTGTGTCTGTTTGTTACAGTAGTTTTTCTGGTAAACTGGGGAATGTGGAAAGTTCAAACTTGAAAAAGTCATAAAGCCTATTGATCAGTGTTGAATTCAGAGGGTGGCCCGGGGGGAACACCCCCCTTCCGGAAGATTTGAGATCTTATGCTTTTAATGGTTAAAAAAGTACAATTCTCCCCCCCCCCCCCTCGGAGCCACAGAAATCCCTCCCGCAGAAAAGTGTCTGAATTCAACACTGCTTATTAGCCTTAGCCATTCACAAATATATTTAGGAAAATTTTAGGGAAGGTAATTAAATTACTTTTTTTTTTTTTTTTTTTTTTAATATTGTGTGAAAGACTTCGTAACTCCGAACTCAAAAATACATTTGTTTTAATTTTAGGTATTATATTTTCAGAGATATCGTCGAAAATGTACTGCAAAAATATGTCCCCCACACCCCTATTTCCGAATCTAGTGAAAATAAAATTTTGAAAAAAATAGGGGTAGTAGGAGTTTATTCAAATCTTTAAGGAAAACTATAGCGATTTTCCTAGGTCAGATAGTTTTTGAGAAAAACGCATTTTTCCGTTACACACAAACTTTACTTTTTGGGCGGCCCGCAAGGGAGTTGCGCTTAAGGTACTTATCGATGCAGAATCATCCAAGGATAGTTAATAATGATTTTCAAAAAATAAATAAATTTGGTAATTAGCCGAGATATTAATTAAATTACTTGTCTTTAAAAAAATTGGGGTTGTAAGAGTGTAATTAATAAATTCAATGTATGGAACACTTTGAGCGCGAGTTATACTCGCACTTGATCGATTTATTTTTATGTATACTGTCTGTCACTACGATGAGAATCATGTTTTCAAAAGTTTCTCTTAAAATCTCAAAAACAGTTTAAAGAGTATATAATTGAAAATATTATGCAGTTTCATAACTTTATACTTCATGAAAATATAGAAATATCAATTAAAAAAATATGATAGATTTTTATAAATTAATTTTTAGATAAATGCATTTAAATTGTGAAAGAAGATGTGGCAACTATAGACAGTGCAACATAAAGACCGTTATATCTTTTGACCTAATTAACGTATTTAAATGTGATTTGTGTCATTTTACTCTAATGCGTGTACAGCAGTACTATCAACGCAGGGTCCGAAGGTGGAGTCCTGCACGACTAGAAAACGGAAATTCTGCTTAAAGTCAACCCCAAACCCAAAGTGAAAAAAATGAATCTATATTTTAATACAATTATGAAAATGTAGTTTATAATTATATCTCTAATATCAATTTTATTTATTTTTTAATAAAAATGAACACATACACACTCATTAATATCCATCTTATTAAAAAAAGTCCTTCCGGCCTGTACCGAGAGGAAAAGGTAGCTTTCCTATATCTTCGTTTTAAAATTTTAGCTAATGTTACACGAAAACAGCAAGCTAAAATGCAAAGAAACGTTTACAAAAGATTCGTTAATACTGAATTTGAATAAGAAATTCGCCAAATTATTGAGCAATAGCCAAATTGCCTTCATTTATGAAGATTTATTTTGGTCGCCAAATTTGGCAATATTTCGCCAAATGTCGCCAATTTTGGCGAGAATTTGGCGCTAACGGATATGAATATATAGTTTTATGCGTATGATTGGGAAAATTATTACAACAATGAAAGAAAACAATTTGCGAGTAATCGCGTTAATGTGCTGTTTTGTTTCAGAATGTCAGCCACCCTAGAATTTCAAACTGCTCTATCTCAGCCATTTTTTAAGATAGAGGTAAACCAAAAAATGCTCTGGAATCCTTGTATCAAGGCCTAACACGTAATTAAAAAATAAATTTGAATTTTTATTTTTCTTGTATATTTATTTTAGTTTTAAATGGCCGCCATCTTGAAACAAAATGGCGGACCAAGCTGGCCAACGAACTCGGTCGAGACATTAGTGACCTCAATACACACAGTTAGTTTCATCAAAATCGATTCATAAATACGGGCGTTATCGTATGACATAGGTCAGATATATATATATATATATATATATATAATATATAAATCAACATTTGAGTAGAGGGTGGTTTTGGGGTCTGTGGATCATGATCGGTGAATATATATCGAAATTTTCCGGAACTGCTTTCCTCCGAACGGCTGCAATAGGTAGCTTTATACTTTTTTGTATTGAAAGCTACCTAATATTCAGGACTTTCTTTTGAAATACATCCATTGTTTAAAACTTTCACCTGAATCAGACCCGAAAATATCTAAACTAAATTTGAAAAAGACCCATACAAGGAACTTTTTAAGTGAACCCGACCCACACTGAAATAAATAGTGCAAACCCGAACCCCGGGTCGGGTTCAGGGAAAATTGAGTAACTCGAGCCATGCAGTACTCTACCCAAATGACGGCCTTTGAAGGCTTTTTTAGTACTTCTCAGAATATTTTCAAATACTAGCTTTAAAAAAATGTATATTTTTCAAAGTTATTTTGTTTTAAAATAATTAATATTTGTATATCTTTTTAAGACTTTCTAACATCAATAATAGTCAACATAATATAGCTGAAAAATGTTTACAACTTCGGTTTCCTGCCCACACTTTAATTCCCATAAACACAGTCCAGTTGCCATGTAATTTATATATGTTATTGAGCTTTGCTGTAGCATTATCTCTCTTGAAAATGAAGTGTGCCGTATTTAAAGTCCGTTTATAGGGATTAGAGTACTGCATCAAATCGGGTAACCTGATTTTATTCGACCCAATTCGTAGGTCGGGTTGATGCTAATTTTTACTGTAATTGTTTCGGTTTAGGAATTGATTCTTGTGGTCGGGTTTAAGTTTACTCAATTTTTCAAAAAAAAATCTAGAATATTTTTTCCAATGAAAAATACTATATATTTGAACATTGAGTACATATATATATATATATACATGTTCATTTTTCCACATAAAAGATAAAATTGACATTAGTCATAACTGTATTTTCCTTAATTATTTTAAAATATGGATTTATTATCTTTTATTTCAGGTTTTGGGTTAACTTGAAATAGAATTTTTGGGTTCGGTCTGGATATAACCCGACCCAAGCAAGACTCTAAAAATAGACACAAAATAATTCCATTATATTATAGTCTATTGGGAAAAATAGCTTGCAGCGTATTTTAATGATGCTACACCATTTCAAACAACACGAAATTGATATGTATTTCTGAGGTGCACCGAAACATGCTTTCTACAGAATATATAGTGTGGAAAGCATTTATCACGCTTTTACAGGATCATACTAAAGAATCCTGTTACATAATAGTCCACGGACAAAAAACATTTGTACTGTATTTTAATGATGTTACACAATTAAAAACATAATAAAAACACAGTTCATTCTTTTTGTGTCCCTGTAAATCTATACTAATAAAAGAAAGTTTTGCTTTGTATGTGTGTGTCCGATGGCAAGGAAAATCTAGCACAGCTAGAAGTAAAAAAATTTAGGTGAGGATAGTACAAAACCTGTCCTGGTGCACCTGAGAATCATAATTGTAATATTTTGAGAATTAGCATAGATATTAATTAAAAACTCATCAAAATCGCAAAAATGAGATCAGGATTTAGAGAAATAGGATCGTTACAGTACTGTAAACAACATTTATTGTATAGGAAACCAGGGTCAAATATTCATTTATTTAGTCAAAATTACAGGGCATCACGCCAATCTGAAATTGCATTTTCATTCATACCTTTCACAGTTGTGAAGATATTTTAACAAAATTCGCAAAAGACTCATCTTTGTATGAATCGTAAAGATTTCGTTAAAATATCTTCACTACTGTTAAAGTTATGAACGAAAACGCAACTTCGGATTGGATCAAAATTAGGGATTTGTGGTTGAGTACTTCGCCATAACGTTTTTTCTCTTGGCTTATATCCATAACTTATTTTATAATGTTCCAAACTTCTCCAAACTAGTTTCATTTTGCCAAATTAGCATAATAATCAACACTCACAGCTTCAGGGTATATTTCTATAAAAGAGCTACCAGAATTTTCTAATAATAATCTAACCGAAATTTTAAATTAAGTTCCTAGCTTAACGAAATGAATCAATCTTTAAAGGTGTATAGTGGTCCTCCTAATTAGTCATTTAACGAAGGGTACTGAAAAATCTGCTCCCCTTCATGTTTTTTTCTCTAACTGTGTCCAGTTTCCGTATCTCAGCAACTAGTTTTCTAATTTGAACGCAACTGATTCCAAACATTATAATTAACTTAAAAATCACCCTTTTTAACATTAAAATAAACTTATGATAATCACCCTCTATAGCATTAAAGTAAACTTATCAGATGTATATACTACTCTTTCCAAATAATAATTTCAGATTTTTTTTTAATTTCATTTCAAAGTATCTCGAGTTCTATGGGCCCAATTACGAGTGGGGTTGGCTCATTCAACTTGATGTTGATTTGATAGCCTTGCATATTTTAGCTCCAGCTTCCACCGCCACGGGGCACATTCTTATCTCGCATTCTATGCGCCCGATTACAATGGGATTTGACTCATTCGACTTGATTTCGATCGCCTAAGAGATTTTAGTTCCACTTTCCTCTGCCAGTAGACGCATGAAAAATGTAAAAAAATTTGTTAAGTGATATTTTAATGGAATATAAATTATTAAAAAATAAATATGAATTTTTTAATTTTATCAATGAGTAATAATATGGATCATAATTACACTACTTTGTTGATGAATAAATGAGCCTTATTGTTTTAAAAATCATTAAAAAAAATTATTTCATACAAAATAAGGTTAAAGATATAAAATCATATAAATTTGAGGTTTGTTTTAATTTATTATCCCGGGCCCAGGTAACGCCAGCTGGGTCAGCTAGTGAAAAATAAATGCTAATAGTTGTGGTATGCATTTTTAAGTTCAACTAACTATCTGCATATTACATGGTAGGTGTATAACACAGGTAACATGATGTGTATAAATTTTATGTACCCTATACACGGCTTCAAAAAAGAACTTGTAAATATTACTGTTTATTAGTGTGGAATTGCTTAAGGGTGTATTCAAATAGAAAATGCTTATTTTGAGACACATTCTTAAATTCATTTTTGCTCTAAAATGCATCCAATTGCAGGTTCTCTTATTCAGAAACTTTATAATGTCCGTATTGTCTCGATTTTTTGATAAAGGCAGAATATATTTCAAAAAATGCTGTCAAAGTGGACATTTTGAACCGAATTTCCGGAAGCGATAGTGCTGGAAACAAAAAAAAATTATCATACTGTGAAAATAATTGTTTGCAAATCAATTTCTAATTAACTGAACGAAAAATAAAAACATGGGGCCCTTATAAATCTCTTCATAAATCACGTTGCCAAGTTTGATGTTTTTATTTTAAAAAATGAGTCTGTAAATGTGTCTCAAAATTTTGAGTTGTTGAGCGTGGAAAAATATTTTTTTTGAATACCGCTTTAAGGATGTTTTTCACTTGTGTTATGCATTTTCCTGTTGAATCATTTTTGAATACTAAGAGATGTTTGTACAATGTAAATAAATTCATATATAGGACACGCAAAGAACTATATACATTGTCATCTATGGATAGTAATTGCTGGAATTGCATTTTTAGTTGTATTATGAATTTTTTACCCGAATTAAATTTTAGCTTAATATGTGATGTATATAAAAATCTGTAAATAATATACAGGGCTGTACGAAAGAATTCAAGTGCATTTCTGCTTATTACTGGAGATTGCTTAAGGTGAATTTTTAACTGTGTAATGCATTTTCTAACTGAAATCCCCCCCCCCCCCATAAAATATAGTATATGTACAAATTACATATCATATACAGAGCTGCAGAAAAGAATTTGACTATTTTTTGCCATTATGGACAGAAAATTCTGAAATCAGGTTTTTAAATTTATTTTACATTTTCTGAAATATCTACTTACATATTTTCTTTGACTTTATTAGACGGAAGAGTTTTTTTTTGTAATGATATTCTGGATATAGATATGCACAGGCTCGGATGGAGAACCTTACTTTTTTTCTGCAGACTTGGTCCGGGCTAGATGTTTTTTCCAGCCTTGACCCGTGCAGACTTCTACATACTCTCCTCCGAGTCCATGTTGGGTTGCCATTTTACTGATTTATTTTTGTAAAAGTTAATGTGATGTTCTATATTTGTTTATCGAAATCATTATACATTTAATTTGGTTTAATAAATTAGAGATATTTTTAAACATCTATTATTGTCTCTCTAGAGCTTTACATTTATGATTTTCTTACTGAATCTTCATTTGAATGTAATTGTCTAAATCATTTTTTTTTAATCAGTGTTTCTTTAATCATATTGTTGTTATTCAGTATTCCATGAATTTCGAACATCATCTGAAAATAAAATCTATGCATAAGTAAGTGTGCTTTTTGAATAATTATAATAGTAGGATAAAATTGATTAAAAAATATCAGCACATTTTCTAGAAATTCGGTCGACCCGGACCGAACATTTTACCTTTATATCGAACCAAGCCGGACCAATAATTTTTATTCTACAAATCAGACCTATAAACTTTGGCCCATCTTATAATTCTGGATGTGCTGGAAAGTGTTTCATAATCTATAAAACTTAAAATAAATGCCTAATGCAGGGTTATTATTTTAATAGCAGGTGACATTAACACTTTTGACTTCTTCCCCTACAAACATTTTTGAGTTAAAAGGTAAAACTTGATGCTAAATTTACCATAATTTATGTTCTTCTGCAATTTATTTTTACATGAGAGAAGGCTAATTGGAAATGCTGATATAGCCTTAAAAAAAAGATATGATCTTTCTCCCCTCAGGAATAAAGGTGTTTATTGTAAATTCATACACACATTGTTGACTTGCTAATATGTAGCACAACTGGAATGATCGGAAATAATTTTCCACTTTGTAATAACTTTCACAAACATGTCACAAACTATTTACATGGACATACGCAAGAAAAGGCTGCAGACTCACCCTCCTCCGCTGTAGATCCTTGAAAAAAGTATTGAGAGAAAATAAATATAAAAGCTGTTTGTGACTGAATTAATTACTGCATGATTGCAATTTGATTGTTTTAGTATTTTAAAGGTTTCTATTTTATATCATTACAAGTTTAAGCCCTTATTAAAATAATTGCTAATATGTAGCATTTTATTTCAACTTTAAATTTTTCATTCACTATTCAATCACTCATTCACTAATGCTACTTAGCATAACTACTGTGTGTCCAATTTGCTACTGTCTTTGAGTTTTCTCAGCTACATTCCCTTTCTTTTAAGAGGGCTTAATTTCTAACAAAAAGAAATACTGGAGTTTTAATATTCTCTGACATCAACAACTGTAGTGTACCCCTCCCTTCCTGCCCCTTCTTCTGCATATTTGTATGTCATACTTCATTTGCAAATTTAAAGCATTTTTTTCTTCAGCAAAAGAAAAGTCTTAATATTTATTTGAATATATTCTCTATGCTTACGAGCATAGTTGTAACTATTATGTTTTTTTTTTTTTTTTTTTTTATAATTTTTTTTTTCTGAATAGTAATCTTTGCCTTATTTAACCATAGAAATCTGCTATTAAATAAGATGAAGATTACCATTTGGAAATAGTTTGGTAGCTATGCATTATATATATATATATATATATATATATAATAAAATCTAATAAATGAACCGATAGCAAAAACATTTATAAGGGCAATTTTTAGAAAATCATTCTTGTGAAGGATTTTTTTTAATATCAAACCAGTAAAACATAACATGTAATTATATGTTTCTGCGGCCTTTGGTGCACAATATTTATAAGCTCTCATGAATTCTGGCTAGTATTTAAATATTCACTAAAAATAAAGAAGTACTGGAGCTGTACTCTGGTGCAAATTAAGCACTGCTTTTAAGAATATGAATTTGGGAGAACAGGAACCCTAGCAGAACATAGAGCCCATTCTATCCTTCTAGATATTTTCCCACTTATTTTGGAGGGAAATAAAGCTCCTTGTGCAAATGGACTTGACAAAATAAGGTAATACAGTAAAGTCAATGAAAATCGAATTTGTCTAGAGTGAAATCTCGTCCTAAGTGGAAAAATTGCTTGGTCCCAGTAAAAAGGAATACTATTATTTATAAATGGTGGGGCGCTTGGAAAGACGAAATCCTGTCTGAAATGCAATTTTCTTTCGGCCTCTTGCGATTCCATGTCAGCATGTTTCAATGTTCTTTTGAAAATATAATTAAATACTTTTTCCTCTGGGCCAGAACTAACTTCTTTTTGGGGTCTGAAGATAAGTACTTTCCATTTCTGCAGGTTTGTGAAGAGGAGGGGTATTAGCGCAGGGAGTATGGGTTTAAAAAAGGTCTTAGGAAGTTTAGAAAATGCTCTTCAATGCTCTTCAAATATTTCAAAAGACAAAATTATTCTTCCAGCTTCATGGTTTTCATACAATCCATATTTCATGCACTGAAATTTAAACATTATATTTCTCCTCTAGAGATGTAACCTATATGTTATATAAGGAATTTCAGTATAATTATAATGATTATAAACTTTAAGAGGTGGTAAAGCACACTACAACAGATAATTTTTTTACAGGAAATCAAAGATCGCAATCGATTCATTCAGTCAAAACTACAGGGTGTTTCACTTCAATCTAAGTTGGGATTTTTGGTAATAACTTTAACAATAATGAAAATATTTTAATGTTATTTCGAACAAAATTAACCTGTTGTGTACAAAATGCTATAATAATTAAAAGTGCTAGAAGTGCACAATATATCAGTTCCGTCATTGTAATGTCAACTTCACTCCTAAAAGTGGATTGTCTAATATAATGCTGATTGGATGCAGATGGTGGCTGTTCCGTACCAAGACGCAACCGCTGTTGTAGCAGCGCCACCTATAAAAAAAAGAGTTAATGAGTGGGCAGTGTTGCTCCAAAATTTGTGTAGAAAGGAGCCGTGGTGATCATGCTCTTAATGTTGATTGCATTTTTGAGTTTAATGAGAAGTAAATAATAATAAAAAGTGTTTCGTACAGTCCACCATGCGTCGAGCTATTTCTTGTGTTTGAAGAGTGGCCACTTTCAGCTCATCTTGTGATATTGTCTCATTTCATGCGGTGGAAGTGGCAACCTTTTGCATCCAATGAGAGTTAAATTAGATGATCACTTTTCAGAAAACAATTGAAATTACATGTGCACTGAACGAATTACTGTGTATGTATACCATTCTTCCTGATTTTGTCATATTTTGCACACAACAAATTAATTCGGTTGTAAATAGAGTTAAAATATTTTCATTATTGTTACAGTTATGAGCAAAAATTCTGAACTTAGATTGAAGTAAAGCACTATGTAATTTTGACTGAATGAGTGGATTGTGATGCTGGTTTCCTATAAATAAAATTATTTGGTTCATTGTACTCTACCATCTCTTAAAGATTATACAGTGTTTCAGTATAAAACTTACAAAGTGTTTTGTCAAGAAGTTGCTAAATTTTTAAATCAGAGATTTCTTCTTTACCAAATTAAAGAATGATTGGTACTTCTCTATTATCCCGCTGACCACTTTTCATAACAAAAAACTATCCAAACTGTAATGCCAAATAAACGGGAGAACGTTGCCACTGGAATATCAAAATAAATAAAATATAAAAATTTAAGAACACAATTGTTATTTTAATTAATGAAATAACTAATAAATCAGTAAAACATAATCAAAAATACACGTAAATGTCGAATTAGAAACCACTTGATGACATAACAAACACGTATAATGCTTCTGACATCAAGTAAATGGGATTGCATTTTTGGCGTTTAATCTTGCAATTTGGCGATAGTTTTTTGTTATGAAAAGTGGTTGACGGGATAATAGAGAAGTACCGAATTATTTCTAAACTTTTTCTTTTGGAAGGGAAGGGGGGATTCTTTTCTATGGTAGATGAAAAGGGCGAAACATACAAAATGCATAAGTAAAATAAAACAAAAACATCAGTAAATAAAATTTAAATATATTGTATTAAATTTATAAATAAATTTTGTCGACAACACACATAAAAAGGCAGGCACAATGAAATAATTCTCCTCCAATAAAGATTAAGAAATGAAGAAATAATAGATAGAAAATTATCATAGAGAACTTTGCACTTAGGTCAAAATTCTAATACTACCACACACACAGACCATATTTTACATTAAATATACTCAAGATGCATTTTACGTTAAAATCATAACACGTCAGGGTTAGAAATTAGTGGTCGTTAGTTGCCAAATGCAACTAAATTATTGCATTTGACGACCACAAAATTATACCTGGTCGACTCCTAGCCTTTTTTTTTTTTTTTTTTTTTAAACAGATGCTTTTATTCCTACTTTAGCAAATTCTATTTTCGTGTTATTTAATATATGATTTTTTTTTATTATTTAATATTTTTCCTTCCTTATTTTCTCCTAAAATAAGATACTGTATAAAGAATGTTTTAAAATTTCAGTGTTTTCCCTTAAAAAAAAAGTATTTATATAGAAATCAATATCTTTAAATGCCATACAAATATACATTAATTGGTATCCAATAGTTCATTTATTTGCTTTTTTTTTTTTCATTTTCTGATGTACTTTCAGTCATAGGATACATATATATATTAATTAAGCTTATACCTGGTTGTATCTAAAAGTTCAAATTTTCTTTCTATGGATATAATTGCTTGATAATCTATTTTGTATGCATATTAGATTTATAAAAAGAATTATTTAAACATTTTTCTAGAATCCAAATATTGTAGTTTAATGCTGTTTTACAATTTTATAGAAAGCCAGATTTTATTTTGTTTTAGTGATTAACACAGAGATAAAATGTTTAATATGTAGAGCTCCCTCGCCCTTAACACATAAAGATAATTACAATATTATTGTTAACATGGGTTCGAAAAGAAATGAGAAAATATGATATAACATAAAATTGCAACCATGAAATGCAACTTGACACCTACGAAAAAAATTGCAGGTGTCATTTGACGCCTTACTTAGAATTCTCAATTTCTAACCCTGTAACACGTTGAAATATTTTTCTAATTTAGCCACTTTTTAACATAAGTGAATAGAATCAATCGATCAGGTTTCAGTATGAGAAATTTTGAAAATATAGGGGTCAAATCAACCAAAAATTTTCAATATTCAACCTGAACATTTCAGATTTTAATGAAACCTTCAGGAATCATTCTCCCTGATGATAGAAATGAGAATATACTTTTATAATTTTTTTATCTCAGTAAATTTTCATACAATTAATTTTTTTAATTAAAAAAAATCATGATTTTTTGGCTTGTATAAACATTACCAATTTTAAATTTCTCAAGTTCTATCAGGCATAGAGAGTTGTTTGACACCTCATTTTAAAGAGAATTTCATAAGGTTTAATTTGATATGCAAGTTGACTGTGCGTGATTTTTAAAAAGTTAATTTTATTTAATTAAAAAAATTTTAAGTGTTTTTTTTTTTTTTTTTGAAAAAATATGTTTTTTGTAATATTATAATCTTTAAATTCTGAAAGTTTTAGAGTGGGATCTCAATGGGATCAGCAGTTATATAAAAATATAATGTTTAAAATGAATAAAACAATGATCTCTTTAGCACAATCATAAAGTTGGCGAGGTGCCAACTTTAAATATCAGCCTCAATTGGTGTTTAGTTTTTTTTAACATAACTGCTGATCCCATTGAGATCCCATTCTAAAACTTTCAGAATTTAAAGATTATAATATTACAAAAAACATAATTTTTCAAATAAAAAAAAAACACTATTTTAATTTTTTTTTAATTAAATTAAATTAACTTATTTAAAACCAAGCACAGTCAACTTGCATATCAAATTAAACCTTATGAAATTCTCTTTAAAATGAGGGGTCAAACAACTCTCTACGCCTGATAGAACTTGAGAAATTCAAAATTGAAAACATTTATACAAGCTAAAAAATGATGACTTTTCGAAATAAAAAAATTAATTGTATGAAAATTTACTGAGATAAAAAGTTATAAAAGTATATTCTCATTTGTATCAGCACGGAGAACGATTCCTGTAAGTTTCATCAAAATCTAAAATGGTCAAGTTAAGTCACTGGTTGATTTGACATGGAATGACTCTAGATAAAAAGCAGTTGTAAACAGCAATAAAAATGATATAGGAAAATATTAGGTGAAACAAAAACATTAAAACTGATGGTTATTTTGAAGGCAAAAAATAAATAAAAGTTTTAAAAAGTTTGATAGGCTATATTGTGCTGTCCTCTAAAAAAACTGTTTCTGGAATTTTCTCTATATCAATCTAAAAAAGAATGCAAAACAATTAAACATTGCTAAATTTTTACAGCTTGTTCTAAGATTTTAAAGTTGAGCATTTTTCATTGTATCACTTTATTATAAAGTGGCAGCCAGCTAAGCAAGGGAAAAAAAAAAGTATATATATATATATATATATATCCAAAAAAATATCCTATGTTACCTGAAAAAAAAAAAAAAAACAAGTCTCCAATCTTACAAAATATACAAAACACAATATATCTTGATAAATATTTATTTATATTATTAGAACATGCATATATATAAAAACAGTGGATAGTACTTTTCTATTCCAAATGTATAGCAAGAAAACACAAATAGAAGAAAGTATAATTAATATGTGTACTATCCATAAATGAGAGGGTGAAAAAGTTGAAAATAAGAAAATAAATAAAACATAGTATGCAGTCTATTGTAAACAGCCATAACTTGCATCAAAAAAGCAATTTCATCAAAGAAGTCATCTATAGTACAAGCAATGTCTCTACAAAACCTACTCGACATGTGCTTTTTCTTCTGCATCAGAATATGCGACCTAGAAAAAAAATTAAAAGAAAAACTGATTTTTTTTAAAATGAAAAAATAAACTGAAAAACAGAATTCCCTATATTATAACTTAGGAGCATGAACACATATACCAAATTATAATAATAATAAAAATGTAACTATAATAAGAAAATTTATGTGCATTGTTACACAGTGACACTAATATTAGTTTAAAATGAAGATTTCTTTTAACTAAAATTAATTGCCATCAGACCCTCTTTTGGATATTATTGATATTTCAGATCATCTTAAATCAGGGTTTAAAAAAAAAGAAATAAAACCCAAAGAAACCAATGTTTTAAAAAACGATTTTGTTCTTAGTTCTTAAAAATTTTTGGGAGTTCCTCAATATAAACTAACATGTGCTGCAATTTTTTTAAAAAGCCTGTCTGAATTTCTAGCTTGAATGTAATAAGCATAAAAGTAGAAATAGTTTGTTTAAAAACACTCTTTAATAAGCATCCAATGTTTGTCTTTATAATTATGCCTAATTTCGTGGTTGCAATATAGGTTTGTCCTCCAAAAAATCTATTAATATGTTAATTTGGTACTTTTTAAGATTTAATACTTATTAAGGGTTTAGAGTTGAAATCCCTATTCCTCAGAACTGACAAATGATAAATGAGATAGGCTGCACCGCCCGGTGCACCTAGCACGCCGAGCCCTCAGGGACCTATAATGCGCATGACCAGATTTGGCTCTCCATTGAAAAGTGTCCTTTCACTCAACAGAATATGCCAATTTGTCATTCATAATTTTTATTGAATTTTAATTGCTAGACAATGCAATCATTATATAATTATAACTATGCACTTATACAATAATTATAAATATGCACTTGTAATGGATATAAATTTTTAATCACAGAAAAAAAAAATGTAAGAACAACATTCTAAAGAAAAAGAGAATCAGCTTAATAAAGTACCGTATTTTCGGGAATATGCGCCGCATCATTGAAAAATTGGTAAAAACAAACAAACACGTAAGCGCCACATCATTGAAAAATCGGTAAAAATGAAATAGTCACAATAAAAAACGATCGGCAAAATTGGATTAAAAGTAACAAGAATAGCGATAAAATCTTACAAGATATATGAATTAACAATAAAACACAGGTTATCTTAAAATACAATAGGAAAAAAAATACGTACTACGCCAATCGATTATCATTTTAATCGAATATCGCCGTATGCGGTGTGCTTATGAAATAAAAATTATTTATCAACTATTGTAAAGTATACAAGAAATACTTTTAAAGAGTGAGCTATTAATATTGAAACACAGGTTATCTTAAAATACAATAGGAAAAAAAATACGTACTACGCCAATCGATTATTCGATTATCGTTTTAATCGAATATCGCCGTACGCGGTGTGCTTATGAAATAAATATAATTTATCAACTATTGTAAAGTATACAATAAATACTTTTAAAGAGTAAGCTATTAATATTGAACAGAAAATAGAGAAGTATGGGTGAGTTAAATATATTTTGACTATAGTAATTATGTTTTTATAATAAAGATATATTGTGATACTATGTACTGTTTATGAACTTTATACTGAGATTAAATGAATGTAAATAAAGGTGAAATAGGAATGAATGTTAATGAATCTATGTGTTTACAAGTGTATTTGAGGCAGTAAGACTGAAAAAAAAAACCTGAAATGAAGGCTTGTTTTTCACAATATCCAGATTTTGCTATGTTGAGGAAAAAAAATCATTGTACCCGCCGCCCTTGCGTATGCGCCACATCGCCGATATTTTGAACTTTCAAACACGTATGCGCCGCGGCGCTTACTCCCGAAATTACAGTACTCAAAAATAATGTAAATGTATAACAAAGAGCTTCATTAATGAAAAATATTTTATATAGCACACAAATATGCATTTTTCATTGTGTTCCAACATTCAAAAGCACAATTGATACAAAAATCTTTATATCTCTCGTTCACTATTATAGGAATTTATTTAGATTTTTTCCCTTTTAAATGACTCATTAGTCTTAGAGATAATTTACTAGCAAAATCACTTTTCAATATATGCTAATGTCATAGGACACGTTAAACCCATGTTTACTAATTTTAAATGATGGTTAAGTAATTTTAAGTTTTAATTCTATTGGTAACATTTGCTCTTACTTCTAAAATGATTATTTACCCCCCCCCCCCCCCCCCCCCCCCCCCCCCACAGAAAAAACATTTGACACATATTCTGACAAAATTGAAATCTTTATTGTCACTCTTCAGATATTTGGAAGGGTGGAGAATGCATTATGCGGTCCCTGTTTTTTTATTTAAAAATATTACACAATTCCTTCCCTTACTTCTAGTAATGAGTTGAAGTAAGTTTAATACAGTATAGAACCATTTATCCGGAATGGTCAGGGCCAGATGTATTCCGGATAACTGGTTTTTCTGGATAACTGGTTGGACATTAAAACAACATCCATTTGATGAGATTTGTAGAAAATATGTGGTTGTAACATTGTTACTGATTTTAAATTATTAGATTACTGTGATTAAGGCTCAGATCCTATCAAGATAAAATATTAATCATAGTTTGAAAGAAGGCCATTTCTGGCAATACCTTGGAAACAATAATACTGCATAAAAATCAAAATGCTCAATAGCTGACTAAATAGGCTTTCATTTCAAATACTAGATATTGGTCAAGCTGTACAATGCATGTGGTAATCTATCAAGCAATGCACATGTCAAACTGGCACTGCATGGCACTTTTTTCTGGAAAGATTCTGAAATCAGTCAGTTGGAAATATCATTCTGGATAACTGGTTTTCTGGTTAACTGGATTCCGGATAAATGGTTCCATACTGTAATTCAAATTTGTGACATAAAAATTATATAACTGTTCAGCATTTTGTAGGCAATAGTCAAATTTTCTAATAAATATTTCCTCTAAATGTAAACATACCTTGTGTTTCTTTCCCAATCTGTTTAAGAATTTCATGAAACAGAGAATAAATCTAAATAAACAAAGTATTTTAAAAGCTTACATACAATATAATATTTTGATTTATTAGAAATCTGAGCTCCTTTTTGACCATAAATAGCTGACAATTTACTCAGTGTAAATGACACTAAAAAAAAAATAAAATTTGTTCAAAAATGATTTATTTTAAGAATTTCAAAATAAACTTTGTATAAGAGAGAGAAATTTAGAATTTTTTTTTAGTCTTGTAACATTACTAACTTACAATCAATACTTTACATTGATAGACTAGATTTTTTATGGAACAGAAGTGTTACACTCACACACAGATGTTTGGCGACTTTTTGATTGGCGTGATTTCCAAACCCGCACCAAACAAATAACTTAATACAATAGCCAGGTTACCATTAAAGGAAAAAATCCTCGAAATTTGGTGATATTTTTCCTTTTTTATAAAGGATTAAAAAAAAAGAAAAAATTGGTGCATGAATGTAAGACATCATAGCCTTTTTTATAAATATAATTAATTAGAGCACTTGAAAAGTAAGTATATTAACATTTTTGTAAAATTTGCCAAATGAATATAAAGATAAAACTACAAAAATAGAACAGTATTACTTAAATTCTATAGTGCTGATCAAGAATCTGTGTTTTAAAGGAAAATATTTGCAAGAGGCAAATACTTTTGCCTCTCCCCCCTCTCTTGCAGTGACTTTTTAATTCTGCCTCCCCCCTCCTCCTCTCTTAAAAAACTTTTCCAGGCTTTATGTTTGAACCTAGATTTTTAAATGCCGAAGCAATAATCATATGTGACAATATTAACTTAGAACAATTGTTGAAAGATATAAACTATCTAATTCATTAGAAAAAATATTTTCTGATTTGTTTGTTGTTCAGTTTAAACTATGAAAAATTGGTACTTCTTTATTATCCCGTCGACCACTTTTCATAACAAAAAACTATCGCCAAACTGTAACGCCAAATAAATGGGAGAACGTTGCCATTGGAATATCAAAATAAATAAATAAATAAAAGAATTTAAGGACACAATCGTTATTTTAATTAATGAAATAACTAATAAATCAGTAAAACATAATGAAAAATACATGTAAATGTCCAATTAAAAATCACTGGATGACATAAAAACATATAATGCTTCTGACATCAATTAAATGAGGCTGCATTTTTGGCGTTTAATCTTACAGTTTGGCGATAGTTTTTTGTTACGAAAAGTGGTCGACGGGATAATAGACAGGTGCTGAAAAATTTTAGTGAATGAAAAATCAGATAAGCTTACATTTATATTAAATTTTTTCAATTAAAAAAAAAAGTATTTTGCATTTAAAATTTTGTTGCTATAAAAAACAAAAATTTTCTTAATATTTGATACTGAATCACTTGTGTTTTGATGAATATATTGAAGCAAATTGTTTCAATTTTTATTATGTAGGTTTAAAAAAAAAAAAAAAATAGAATAATGTTTTATTAAGTTTTCATGTCATGTACTAAAACTATGTATGTTTTAGTTTCTAATTTATGCTAAACTAAAAATATTTATAATTAGCAGTAATTGGACTATTTTAAAAATATCAGATACATAAAAATTACAAGATATTAAAAAAAAAAATCATGATATCTACGAACCCTGGCACTGACACATAGCTATGCAAGTAAGAGGAAACAATCTATCACTTTATCATTGGTGTAAAATATTTTAATTATGGGCGAGAGCAAAAAGTTTTAAAACAGAACATTAACATTAGCTTCATTCTTTACCATTATAAACAGCTGCCATTAAATAGGAGAGGTATCCTCTTCCTTCCTCCATGGCCAAACGACAACCCAATCCAAACAAGCAAAGCATTAATTTTAAAAGTAAATTCTCATGAATATCTTTGAAATTATATGAGGATCAAAATTATGTTTTTCTCGATATCTATATTAAAGATGAAATGAGTACGGGATCACGTGCATTTAACACCCTCTCCCTCGATATGTTGTTGAATTAACTACATAACTGGACAAATCCTTTTAGTAATTCACATTTAACAAAGCCATTCAGAAATATTAATACCTTTATAAGAACCACATTCTTGATGATTTAACTTTTTAACTAACATATATGAATTGCACAGTCAGATTTATGCAATATAGGGTAGATGTGCCAGTAATGGACACCCTTAAGGAATTTCTTTAAAACTTGTTTTTTAATTAATAGTTTTATTTATTATATTCCAGTTTTTTCAATATTATATTAATCTATCAACAATATTTAACCATTCTCATAGTCTCATTTCCTAATATGAATCAAAATTTAATTGTAAATAACAGAAATATATCAAAATATACCTAAAATGTCAGTAATGGACACCACATAAAAAGTAATAAATATAATTATTTTTATGAACCAGAATTTAATGAAAGCATACTAATGAAACAAAATAGTTATTTTCAAATAAATTTAACAAATCTGGATACCAGTAATTAATAAAATATTTGTGATAATCATTCACTGTTTGCATCAATTATTGTAATTATCAGAAGATCAATATTTTAATTATTATAGATGGATAGTTTAAAATACGAAATATCAGACAGCTATCAAATTATTGAGACAGTGGGGGATTTAAAAGGTAATAATTAGAAGAAAAAAAGTTTTGGAGTATTAGTATATAGTTTCGTCTCACTATTTTTAACAATTAAACTTCCAGAGACTACTTCATATATTACTTGAAATAATTAATATTACAAATATGAAAAAAAATTATACTGTGAGTAGGATATTTTAAATACTAAATAAAATTATTTCAAAATAAAACTGTAGAACTGATTCGTTAGGCCACTGATCTGCAGATTTACTTGTTTCATGATTACTATAACTTTCATTAATATTACAATTTTTTTTCTGTAAGAGATGAATAAGCAAACATTTAAGACAGAAAATAGATTTTTAACAACTCCTGTAACTTAAATGTTTTTATTTAAATGGGGAGGGATTAAGCCCTATGAGCCCTTCTTTGACTGTGCCCTTAAACAATATTTTCTGCTTCCTGACTGGTTTGATTGCCAGATTATAAAATGTGCAAAGTAGAGTTACATACATTAAAAAAAAAAAAAAAAAAAAAATCAAATATTGAAATTTTATTAACCACATAAAATAACTTAAAAGAAGTTATTTATAAAAGTTTTGGTGTTATTACATTTTGGTAAGTGTAATTTAAAAATTAAATTTGATTATTTAGGTTTTCAAATAAGTAAAAATATTGTATCCACTATAAACTATAAACATTACGGAAATTGCATTTTTAGCAATGTCTACGTGGGGTGTCCATTGCTGGAAAATGACTAAGCATCCCAGTAATGGTCACCCCTCTTAAAACCTTAAAAATAAATTAAATCTAATAAATTGGTATTAGTATATAAAATTCAAAGTTTTCTATTACTACCAAAACAAAAAGCTTCAAATTTTGCAAGAAAATAAAGAATATATAAATTTAGCATGTTCATTAAGATTTTCACTGAAAAACAGTGGAACTTCGAAACATTATTTTCTGCTTCCCGATTGGTTTGATTAAAAATGTCAACAATAACCCAGATCATAAAACATGCAAGAGGGAGCTATGAAAGAAATAATAAAAGATAAATTTTTTTATAAACCAAAAACATTGAAGGGTGTCCATTACTGGCACATCTACCCTATATAAGAATATAAGGAATTATTGATTTATTACTTTTTAATGTATCCATATTTATAAATTAAAAATACTATAAAACAAATATTTACTGTTTTTATAATTTAAACCCCTGTCATTGGGACTCCTTTGTTTGTAATTTATAAGTGACACAAACTTCAGGATGAGAGTTATAGATTAAATTAACTACTTACCAATAAGGCTTAAAAGCAACTACATTTTAAAAAATTGCAAAATAGACTTTGCAATTTATCAACATCTCTAGTCAATTCCTGATTTCAGATCAATATATGAAGTTAATTAAAGGAATAGTTAAAGTGTACAATTATAAGCACATTTAAATTATGCTTATTTTTCCAACACTATATTTAGACGACAGCTTTTTAGTAAACAAATAATAACAATAATGGCAAGCAGTATTTTCATACTCCAGAGTAAAAAAACCTCAAAAAGCTCCCTCGCACCGCCAAAAAAAAAAAAAAAAAAAAAGAAAACGAAGAAGCTGCTAAATATATTTTGACTGTATATAATCGAAAAATGAATAATACAGGGGGATATTTATACAAAAAAAATATCTATGCTGACTTATTTCATAAAATACAACAAACAGCGAAATCAAGCTCCAGATCGATTACTACAACATTTAAGTTTTATTATACAAATTAAAACATGTGTAAACATCAGTGTATTAATATTTTTAAATGTAGAAGCAATACTTACTACTTTAGCATTCCAGACTTTGAAGCTTTCGACGTGCTGATAAAAACATACAATCAATTAGCTAAAGTAAAAGGTATTCATTAATTAAGTCTGTTATTTTTTTTAACAGTCGATTACGTACAGGGATGATTTACTTATATTTAAAAAGCATTTATGCTTGTTTAATATCACTTCTAGCATGAGTACTGGGATGTTTTGTTTTCGTCGCCATCTTTAGTGTCTATTGCTTGTATCAAATCCCCTTTCTTGGCACTTGATTGGTTCAAGCTGCAAATCACGTGATTTTGCAAGTTATTTTCGCTATTTTGGGATGGGTTGGACTTCAACTTTGATTTAACTTGGCGAAACTCCGCCCACTGCGAACTGTTCGCAGTTTCGCAAACAGCGCAAAATCTATCTGGATCCCGGCCTTTGTCATCTTGTATTGCTAAAATACGTCTGTGGTTATTACGATTGACTATTTCATTAACTGTACTCATAACTATTTGAAATGTTTTGTAAACAAAACCCTCAAATTTGTTTACTGCAACCTGCATAATCGTTTTCCTAGATATTGATTTATTTTACCATTTAAAATCATAATTCTGAGCTTAAGATTATCATTGATATATTTTAATTTATATACGCTTTAATTACTGCTCTTTGTGTTCGTAAATTTCTTCGCCGGCAGATTAGAAGGCAGTGGCGCTTGTTTTATTTAACATCCTCATGGTTCGCTATTTTTTTCTCATAAGCTACATTGGAACAAGATACCGGTAATTAAATTTTGCTATTTTTCTAATGATCAATGAATAACTGCTCACTGTATTTTTAAAATGTATGATATGAGCGAAACAAACACATTGCGATATCTCCAAACATTTTTTTTTTCTGTGTTATTTTTCATGTAAATGTTAAGGACAGATACAGAAAAAGAGTTATTATGAACACCACTCTACGTATCATAGATGATAATCAGATATCCGCCTTTTAGAAAATTTCCATTAAAAAAAAAATTCTTTTCACCCTACAAAATTTCATAAAAAAAAAATTCTTTTCACCCTACAAAATTTCATTTCACCCTTTGCCACCCCCTCTCCCTAGCATACAAAGTCTTTATTCAAGGATTGTTTTTTTTAGTGTATTTAAGGCTATTATCCTGTGCCTTGGCAACATCAGGTAGGTCAGCTAGTTAGATATGTGTATAACAAATTCAGTTTACATTTCCATAAGTACCTTACAGGAAATTTTATCCAACTTCTCCATCAGATACAGACGTTTCGTGTTTAGCAGGCAAGTAAGTGTTGCTATTAGAATAACATAAAATCCTTGTCCAAACTCCAAACTGGTGTTTATCCTTGTAAAATCACAGTGTAAAAAGAAATTGAGCATACTAAATGGTGATGTAGCCCAATTATAGGGAATTGCTAGTGTAAAATTAATAAGTCAATGGGGAGGGGGGGGGGGGGTCAGAGGGCAGAGCTCCCTCACCACCCACATCTAAAATGATTCTTAACACAATTTCATAAAATTGTGTTAAATATTTAACACAATTTAATAGTTCTTAAAAGTTTTTTTTTTCCCTAAATGTTTTAGAAATTTCATATGTTTATAAATATATAACTTAAAAAATAATAATAATTTGTGGATTGTAGCAGGGCTTAATTTCTAACCAAAAAAAGTACTGGAGCTCTAATATCCTGCAGTAATAATAGCAGTAGTGTATCTACCCAATCCCTTCCACCCACATATTCATATTTCATACATTACTTGCAAAATCTAAAGCAATTTCATCTTCAGCAATAGAAATTTTTTAATATATCTTGATATATCTATATGCATTTATATAATAAAATCTAATAAATGTACAGAGCAAAAATATTTAAATCAAGAGTAGGGAATTTTCAGAAAATCTTACACGCCAATGATTTTTTTGTATCAGCTAGTACAGTAAAACACAACACTCAGCAAGGTTCCAGTAAGCTCCGGAATGCAGTATTTATAAGATCTGGTTAACTCTGACCAATATTTAAATATTCACTAGAATCAAAGAAGTAGTACTGGAGCTGAGCTCTGGCACAAATTAAGCACTGGCTTGTAGGATATTAGATGATATAAATAGTTGATAGATGATATAAATAGATGAATAGATTGTTTTTTTTTAGTGTATTTAAGGCTATTATCCTGTGCCTTGGCAACATCAGGTAGGTCAGCTAGTTAGATATGTGTATAACAAATTCAGTTTACATTTCCATAAGTACCTTACAGGAAATTTTATCCAACTTCTCCATCAGATACAGAAGTTTCGTGTTTAGCAGGAAAGTAAGTGTTGCTATTAGAATAACATAAAATTCTTGTCCAAACTGGTGTTTATCCTTGTAAAATCACAGTGTAAAAAGAAATTGAGCATACTAAATGGTGATGTAGCACAATTATAGGGAAATGCTAGTGTAAAATTAATAAGTCAATGGGGAGAGGGGGGGGGAGGTCAGAGGGCAGAGCTCCCTCACCACCCACATCTAAAATGATTCTTAACACCATTTTATAAAATTGTGTTAAATATTTAACACAATTTAATAGTTCTTAAAAAAAAATTTTCCCTAAATGTTTTAGAAATTTCATATGTTTATAAATATATAACTTAAAAAATAATAATAATTTGTGGATTGTAGCAGGGCTTAATTTCTAACCAAAAAAAGTACTGGAGCTCTAATATCCTGCAGTAATAATAGCAGTAGTGTATCTACCCAATCCCTTCCACCCACATATTCATATTTCATACATTACTTGCAAAATCTAAAGCAATTTCATCTTCAGCAATAGAAATTTTTTAATATATCTTGATATATCTATATGCATTTATATAATAAAATCTAATAAATGTACAGAGCAAAAATATTTAAATCAAGAGTAGGGAATTTTCAGAAAATCTTACACACCAATGATTTTTTTGTATCAGCTAGTACAGTAAAACACAACACTCAGCAAGGTTCCAGTAAGCTCCGGAATGCAGTATTTATAAGATCTGGTTAACTCTGACCAATATTTAAATATTCACTAGAATCAAAGAAGTAGTACTGGAGCTGAGCTCTGGCACAAATTAAGCACTGGCTTGTAGGATATTAGATGATATAAATAGATGAATAGATTGTTTTTTTTTAGTGTATTTAAGGCTATTATCCTGTGCCTTGGCAACATCAGGTAGGTCAGCTAGTTAGATATGTGTATAACAAATTCAGTTTACATTTCCATAAGTACCTTACAGGAAATTTTATCCAACTTCTCCATCAGATACAGAAGTTTCGTGTTTAGCAGGCAAGTAAGTGTTGCTATTAGAATGACATAAAATTCTTGTCCAAACTGGTGTTTATCCTTGTAAAATCACAGTGTAAAAAGAAATTGAGCATACTAAATGGTGATGTAGCACAATTATAGGGAAATGCTAGTGTAAAATTAATAAGTCAATGGGGAGGGGGGGGGGGGAGGTCAGAGGGCAGAGCTCCCTCACCACCCACATCTAAAATGATTCTTAACACCATTTCATAAAATTGTGTTAAATATTTAACACAATTTAATAGTTCTTAAAAATTTTTTTTATTTAAATGTTTTAGAAATTTCATATGTTTATAAATATATAACTTAAAAAATAATAATAATTTGTGGATTGTAGCAGGGCTTAATTTCTAACCAAAAAAAGTACTGGAGCTCTAATATCCTGCAGTAATAATAGCAGTAGTGTATCTACCCAATCCCTTCCACCCACATATTCATATTTCATACATTACTTGCAAAATCTAAAGCAATTTCATCTTCAGCAATAGAAATTTTTTAATATATTTTGATATATCTATATGCATTTATATAATAAAATCTAATAAATGTACAGAGCAAAAATATTTAAATCAAGAGTAGGGAATTTTCAGAAAATCTTACACGCTAATGACTTTTTTGTATCAGCTAGTAAAACACAACACTCAGCAATGTTCCAGTAAGCTCCGGAATGCAGTATTTATAAGATCTGGTTAACTCTGACCAATATTTAAATATTCACTAGAATCAAAGAAGTAGTACTGGAGCTGAACTCTGGCACAAATTAAGCACTGGCTTGTAGGATATTAGATGATATAAATAGAAACTAGCTGGAAACCGTCAAAATTTGTCAAAAAAATTACTATAACAATATTGGTAAAATAAGCTTCTTTATAGTTTAGGAGGGGGAAGAATATGAAACAATGTTTCACAAATTTTATTTTAAAAGTTTTTCCCCCAGTGTAAAACAGTACTATTTTCAATGTAAACTGCAAACAAACAATTCGTACACAACAGTATAATGCAAATCAGTTCGACATTACCGCCATATTCACTACTGCAGGAAAGAAAATTTCATCGACCTATGAAGTACAGTTGAGCCCGTTTATAGCGAGCCCGCATTTAACGAGATTCCGCATTTAGCGAGGAAGATGGAGTCTTTTGATTTGTATAATGTTAATAATGTATTGAAATACACTCTTTTAGTGAGCAAATTTTTGTACTTTGCTCGGATTTAACGAAGGAAATAATTATGGAAGCATGAAATAAGTACAGAAATAATAATTTAAAAAAAGAAAAACATACTGTTTTTCTAGAATTTCCCGTCTTGTTGTAAAGAAAAAATAAGCATTCTTTAAAGTTATCCAACAACAGGTGCAATCATCAGAGACAGGCATAGATTCTTGGAAGGGAGGTGGTGTTAACTGAATACCAGTCCTATTGTCCTTTTCCTGGAAGCAGGGTATGAAAAAATCATGATTTTTTTTTAAAAATAAAAAAAATCGTATTTTTTTTATTTAAATCAGATTTTTTTTATTTAAATCGGATTTTTTTGATTTAAATTAACTAACAACATTATTTTAAACTTTAAAGTCTATAGCATGCCATTTTCAATTGTTTTATAAATACAATTAAGATACTTAGATTAAAATAGTATTTTTAAATATTTTGTTACATAAATTTTTATACTTCTGTATAATGATGATTACATCACTTACCTTAAGAGCTGTCAATAAGATGTGTTAATACCATTCAAGATACCATCCACTCACCAAAACAAACTCCATCATGACACATTATTTTAAATATGTTACAATATGTAAAATTTATATATTAGTACAATATGTAAAAAGATTATTGTTTAACCAGTGACAAATGCAAAATTAAACCCAGAATAAACATCCATCCAATGTAGTACTAATGAATCCTTTGTTCGATATAACTAAATGTTTAAAGGTCAAAATAAAATTAAAAATATAATTTTATAATTAGTCATGGTATAAATGTACCGGGTGTCCCACAAATGACTGATGGATTTTAAAATTCAATAACTAGCAAACGGTGACAGATATTAAAAAAATTCTTGCAGGAGGGTTATGTATGATGTCGGGAGTTTTTTTACTGTGATTCTTGATTTTAGTTCGAATTTCAAACAATAGATGGCGCTGACAGCAGTTGGCGCTCATTAGAGGCCGAAACTGACGTCACTCAGCATTGATGCGAAGAAAGGAGATTAAGGCTATGGAGTGGATCTCATTCGCCAGTACAATCTTGCTCTAAGGCCCCGATTCTGAACTCATTTAATATGATTTCAATGGAATGAAATGTTGCCATGGAAACAACAAATTCTTTGATAGTGGAATACAGCGTTCAGATCAGGGCATGAATTTAACAAGCAGTATTCGAGTTGCAGGCGATTTTACATTTATGAAGTTTTATTTTCCAGGATTAAATTACTTTTTATGGCCTGATTTAAAGAATATTTTATGCATCATATTTTAAAACTAGGTGAAGAGATCTTGCTACAATATCTGCTAGTGAGTACTTTTAAAAGCGTGTACACTATTTATTGAAAATGGTTTATTTCACCTAGTAGTTTTAAAATACGATGAACAAAATATTCTTTAAATCAGGCCGTAAAAAGTAATTTAATCCGGGAAAATAAAACTTCATAAATATAAAATCGCCTGCAACTCGAATACTGCTTGTTAAATTCATGCCCTTATCTGAACGCTGTATTCCACTATCAAAGAATTTGTTGTTTCCATGGCAACATTTCATTCCATTGAAATCATATTAAATGAGTTCAGAATCCGGGCCTAAGAGCAAGATTGTACTGGCGAATGAGATCCACTCCATAGCCTTAATCTCCTTTCTTCGCATCAATGCTGAGTGACGTCAGTTTCGGCCTCTAATGAGCGCCAACCGCTGTCAGTGCCATCTATTGTTTGAAATTCGAACTAAAATCAAAAATCACAGTAAAAAAACTCCCGACATCATACATAACCCTCCTGCAAGAATTTTTTAAATATCTGTCACCGTTTGCTAGTTATTGAATTTTAAAATCCATCAGTCATTTGTGGGACACCCGGTATAATCAGTGTTAACTAAAATAATAATAAACTAAGTTCTTTTAAACTTTTTTTATAATAAAAATTCCTCATTCTGACATTTTGAAGAAAAAATGGACTATTCCCATCATTTCTTTACCACATTGTTTGCATTTAGCTTTTACTCCTTTACCTGAAACTGTTTCAATCTCTGTAAAATAGAGCCATATGAGATCCTTTTTCCTACCAGCCATTTTCTTTTTTAAAAAATCCAATTTGCCTTATACTATACCAAATTTTGCTATCTACAGTTCACTAACTTTAAGCAAAAAGCTTATAGTTGTGATAGTTGATTCAAGTACTATTTCACATCAAGTGTGGATGCAAAACAGGTTTGTAACTAACCCCTATTGGTCAGTGGACAAAAGAAATTCTTCCGTGTTATCTATTTACTCTGGTATGGGTTACCTTTGTTGACCCATTCAATGAAGTCCATTATCTCTCCAGGTGTCTACAAAGAAAAGTAACCATAGGATTTCTATTGAAAATGAGATCACTCTTGGAGTGCATTGAGAATATATACTTTTATATTTTGCTTGTTTTGTTTGATTTAAATAAACATGTACTCCTTTCAAGATTTTTTTAAATTTTAGAGTATAGTTAAAAATTACTTTAAAAAAAAATTGTGTGATTTAAATCAATGATTTTTTAAAAAAAAATCAAGTGATTTAAATCATGATTAAAATCAAGCTGATTTAAATCGGCGTACCCTGCCTGGAAGGGTACGGAAGAGAATGAAAGAATCCTAACTCACAAAGAATGGAATTCGAAATCCCTTGGTACTTTACAGTGGTTAAAGATAGCAGACGCAGGGGAGGTGGGGGGGGAGTTAGGGACGTTGTCAAGTGCCGTCGTTCATGACGACTCCTCCCTTCAATGGCTTGACCCACTCGAAATCAGGTGCAATTACCGGTTTCACAACTACGTGTAAGAAAAAATTATTTTCGGCTTGTGTCTTTTCTTGAGAGCGTGTTTTTTATTCTGCTGCTTAAAATGTCGAAAAGAAAAGTTCAATCCGTAAGAGAAAAAGTGGAAATTATAAAACTCTTGGATAAAGCTGAAAAAAATGTTACAATATGTAAGC
Organism: Maratus michaelseni; assembly: GCA_963931845.1. NCBI lineage: Eukaryota > Metazoa > Arthropoda > Arachnida > Araneae > Salticidae > Maratus > Maratus michaelseni. The sequence continues at coordinate 176,391,785 of OZ007590.1, read as the reverse complement.
AGTATGGACTTTCTTCTTCAACTGTATCAACTCTTTTAAAAAACAAGGAGTCCTTAATGAAAGCATATGAAGCGAATGTGACCGATTCTAAACGGTTGAAGAAATGTGAAAAAGAGGACTTGGATGAAGCGCTGTTAAAATGGTTTGTTCAGCAACGGAATTCTTGTTTAGCGATAACTGGGCCCATCATTAAAATCCATGTGGAAAAATCTAAATTTGTGCTGAAGAATCATTACAAAATCTAGAACAGTTTTTTGAAGTAATGAAAAATACTGATGATGCAACATTTAATGCATTAAGTGTTTTAAGACGAAAATTGAAAGAAACAAAATTTTGTAAACTCAAACAATCAACTTTGGAGGAATATTTTTCCAATTCTCAATAAAGATTACCAAGCAGTAACGCACGTAAGTTGTTTTTTATGTATATACTATTAGTTATTAACTAGGATTCGGATTTAGCGAGCGACCGGATTTAACGAGCATTTTTCTGTGTCCCGAGCTCCTCGTTAAATACGGGTCCTACTGTATATCATACAAATAGTATATTCCTACATCCATATCATATTCAGTAAATAAAGCACACATCTCCCCCCCCCCCTGGGAAAATGCAACCGAGCTCTTATGGCGCATGTACATTGCATCTCCCCATCGAAACATGATGTTAAAAAAAGTTTTAAAATGTCCTCTTTAATCACTGTTTGTTTGAAATCCATATCTTCTAAAATGCATCCATTGTTTTAAGCTAGTCAGCTTTTATGTAAAGATGGAGAAATTTTTGTACAATAATAATATACAATCTGCAGATGAGGCAGATTTTTAATGTTTTCAAGTGTCATTTATTTGTATGGTTTCTTTGGTCCCTTTCCATAATCAGGATGATTATCCCTTTTCCACCATCGGGGATCTTTTCCCTCTTATACAGTGAAATACCCAAGGATCTTTTTAAAAAATAATAAAATACAATTCCTAGCATATTCTGATGCTACACATACATCAACAAATTGAACACCAACACGGTATCAATTTTTTTTTGAAAAATTTCAGTTTAGTGCCAAAATGCTTCTATTTTATGGGTAATTTGACCTTATAATTTATCAAGGTTTTATTTTCTATTTTTTTATCACCTTTTTATGTTGGTTAAGGAAATTAATTTCCAATTGTGGCAACTTTCCAAGCAGCTATTTTACATAATTGAAACAAACTGGTTGTCATTGTTAAGATAGATTTGAAAAATAATTCATCCTTGAAAATTATTTAGAAAGTCGTTAAGTTAAATTAAGCGGCAGTTTTCAAATAAATTCCATTCGAAAGTTAACATTTTTCTAATTGATGATGTAAAAATCGAAGTTGTACAGTATTTAGAAGTGATGTACGTGCGATGAAAGCGATAGCACCAGTTGTTGTCACAATCATTGTACATTTCTAAAAGTTGCCACTGTGTTTAGCTAGCGTCCAAAAGTAGACTACCATTTTTTGACGTCGACAGAAAAATCCACAGTGAAATAAATAGTACTTTGCTGATAATAAGGAACTGTTAAATGAACTTATAATAAACCTATAAAAGTAATTCCTATAAAATATTAGCCTTACATTGTTTATTCTATTTCAAAAAACAATCATTATTTTAAGGTTTTTTTTGTCTGTTTTTTTTTAATTATAACACTATTTTTAATAATTTAAATTTTTCTGAAATCCTTTACTTTTGTGAATTTTTTATTAAAAAATGAAATCCTCTAACCTATAATTAAAAAATATATATAATTGATAACATGCAATCAATAAAGGCTGCAATTCTAATCTTTATAACTAAGAATTGAACAATCGGTTAAAATTACATCATGTTGACACAATCATATAAATTTTTCTCTCTAGTTTTATCAATGTAAAATGAATTTCAAGCATAAAGTCATTTTAACTGGCATAAACTTATCACACATACTTTATATACATTACTTTTACTAGCTGACTCCTGCCCGGTGTTGCCCGGGCCTGTGATAATAAATTTAAAAAGAAACATCAAGTTTTTATTATTTTATATCTTTAACCAGATTTTGTATGAAATTATATTTTAAAATGAAAAATTCGTGGAAAAATATTGATATTTAGCGATAAAAGCGCTTATTTTCTTGTTTTTTTAAGTAGGGTCATTTCATAGCTAAAAAAATAGTTCTCATCTTCCAATCACTCTGACATTTCAATCGGTTCTAAATATAACTGTAACCAAGCTCTCTTTAAAAGTTTGTATGAAATTATATTTTTAAATGAAAAATTCACGAAAAAATATTCATATTTAGTGATAAAAGCGCTCATTTTCTTGTTTACATAGGGTCGTTTCATAGTTTTAAAATAAAAACTTCTTTTTGTCCAAACTCTTTGAAATCTTTATTGGTGATAAATGAAACAGTTTTACAGCTCGTGTGAAAATTTCTTGAAAAAATATTGTTATCTAGCTGTAAAGAAATGTTTTCTTCTCGCTTTTTTGTTTGTTTGTTTGTTTTTGCGTCTGTTCCTTTAACATAGCAATAAAAAAATTGTTCTCATCTTCCGAACTCTCTGACATTTCAATCCGTTATAAATATATAACTGTATCCAAGCTATCTTTAAAATTTTGCGAAAAAATATACATATTTAGTAGTGGAAACATGAGTTCTTAAAAAAACGCTTTAGTTTTCAACTTTAGTTTTCGCTTTAGTTTTCAGAGCAAAAATATATTAGAAGCTCTATGCTTTCAATGAAATGGTGACTCCATCCGTTTTCAATCCCCCTAGGCTAAACAAGTGAGGGCTAATCCATCAGGTTTCTTCTTTCTGAGGGTAGAAGACTTCAAAAAACATTGGCGCATGCACAAAGAGACGATATTCTTGTGGAAAATTTGACAGAATGCGTTTTTTGTTTTAAATATATAGATGCTTAACCACCATGTATACAAATAAAAATATATTTTATATTTGATTGTAATGCAAAAATGGCATCAATAAAGTTATAATGCATGAAGATTAAATAAACCCAATAGACAATATTTCCGTGATGTTACAATAAATATGAATTTTTATTTGCTTATAAAAATAAAGTGTGCATGGATAAATATTTTTACCGAAATTTAACTTGCAAATTAAAAAATTTCGGCCAAAGAGCCATGTGTCTGAATATTTTTCATTATTTCTCCTTTATCCTCGCGACAATGGAAGTAATCTAATTGCCACCATTTTGGGAAAAAAAAAACATTTAAAATTAAAAATTTTTTTAATTAATGAAAGATTGAACAAACGATAACAAATCTATGGCCAAATATCTTTCATTTAAAATAAGAATCATGTAATTTGATGAAGTAGTTTTTCCTCACAAATTGTCAAAAGAAAACACTTAGCATTTTAAATATATAGATTTTACTTGTGACTGACTTTGAGATCCGTAATCTGCAGTTTTGCTAGTTTATTTATCAACATTTTATTATGAATGACAATGAAAAATTGATAAATTTTCATAATTTCATTATATACTTTTTATCAAAACTAACAATTTACAAGCATTTTGAAGATATTTGGTTATTCTAGGAAATATAGGCATTATACTATAGCCTATGACACTCAGGGAGTGGGAACAAACATTTTGATGCCACATGTATAAAAAAAATGCACCCATTAGTTGCCATTTTCTCAGGGAATAAAGAATCTTACACTGTCAGTCAAAAATATTACCCTCCTGGTCTGTGTGCACCCGCGTAATAAACAAATAATCAATCATCTAGAAGTTAATCTCCCTCCCACCCTAAAAGAACCTACTTTTTTTTTTCCGTAGTATAGCTATTTTTATTGTGTGGTTGCTCACTTCACCCACCCTTAGGCCTCTGATCTCAATCTTAAATTAGTTCAATAATTAGAAAAATTATATTGAAACAAGAATAAGTGAAAGCTGATATCATATTTTACTATTTAAAATAATAACATAATCAATTTAACCCTAAAATTATTGCTTAAGTATTTTATATTTTATACTTTGCATACTTTTGTATTTCACATTTATCTATTTACCTTGCTCTTTTCTCTTTTACGTGCAGGGGCATTCAAAAATTCTTGGATTTTCATAATGAAACAGTTCAGGGTATAATTGAGGTAAATAGTTTCTGTGCATGATTTTATTTGTTCTTGCATTATGTTTTATTCTGTAGAATATATCAGTATTTAGAAATGATCCAGTTAATAAACTATTTTGATTACTAAGAATGAATTTATTTATTAATCATGTTTTCAAACAGCTTTAACAGACATTTAACAAATTGTGTTATAATGGACCTGGTGTAATAGTCAGTGCATGGTTTGAAATAGCATGCAAGGTTGTACAATTCAGCACAAAATAGATAAATCCTGTATAATGAAAAATGTCGTGTGGGATTTTCCATTCTTGGTTGTTTACATTTCACCACATGCCATCATCAAAAGACTTTTTAGGAATGTCTTTGTTGATTACTAGATGGAGTTAGGTCAATGAGCAACATACGGCATTCAGACATTTCCATTAAAATGTTCCATATTAGGGGTGTGTATCTCTTGTTCTGACATGTCAGCTATTCCCTGCTATAAATAGCAGTGTTTGAGTGGTGTCAGTTTGCTGTGAAAGGATTGCTTCCTTGGAATCTTCGAGGAACAAAAGCTTCAGCTTTTGGGAAGAAAAAGACTATGTGTGTTTTTTTCAACCAAATTATTAATGTTATAAATTGTATTGTAAACTGTTTGTTCATATTTTATAAAACTGTTTTTCCATGTGCAATATGAACTGTCTGTGATATGAATAGTATTGAGATGTTTTAAAACTGTTTTTTCTTATTTTTAAAGAAGATTTATTTTATAACTGTTTTTATTTAAACATCATCACATACTGCTGAATTTAATCTGTAAACTTTCATCCCTACATATATTAGTTAATATGTTTATGATTTCTTTTAAAGATGATTGAAACTCTTTTAGCATGTTTAATTTTTTGAGGCATGGACAATTAGAATATGCTTTTGCTATGTTCTTCAACTAGGATTGAACTTTGCTACATGTTACAAGCTTAAAGCTCATTTTGTTATGATAAACAAGCTACCAAGACAGTCTTGTTTATCAAACAGTTTAGTGGGATCCCATGCCAAAATTAATTTAGTGCAGTAAGAAAACTATGTGTGTGAGATGAATTGTCACATTGTTTGCTTTTTCTTTTCTTTTTTAGATTTTATTGGTATTTGTTTCACTGGTACTTCATACCGCATGCTTCGGCAATGCCTTTCACTGTTCCTCTTTCTCTATGGACCATATTACTCTGGTGGCACCTGTTATTGAGTACACATCCAGTTTCTCCCGGCCGTTTTCTTTTTCACTACGCCATTTCAATTTCTCCTTGCATCTCGGCGCTTTGGCCTGCATGCCCTGTAGGTTCAATGCTGGCCTTGAAATCGGCCTCTCCGTGTGTCCTCTTTTTCAAATCATTGGCGTGTTATTTGTTTTGGCTTATAGGAGAAAGTTTTTTTTTTCATTTTGAAACATGCCATTCGCTTGTTTAATTACTGTTGCATTTGAAATCTAATCAATTAAATTGACTAGCCCTTTTAATTACTTTGGCTCCCCCATAGTTATGTTATAAATACTCTGACCATCAGAGTCAGATAATATAGACGAACACGCAAATGCCATTCGCAGAAAATTTTCAAAGTTTGCAGACAGTTTTGATGTTTTTTACAAATTTCTTTATAGAAAAAAAATTATCAAGACCCCGGGCAGAGAATCGGTGCGACACACATTGCAGACTATTTTTCAACTGGAGAAAAAAAAAAGTATGCTAGAAATTATTTGCCATGTACCATGGTACAGTATTTTTTGGAAAAAGCGCCATGGCACATACGAGTTTAAAACTTAAAAATATTGTAAGTGTGACGCTTATGCCGGAACGGCCAATTCTTTGTTAAGCAGAGTGACTGGCATTTTATAAGAAAGAGTCGCAATAGTAAGGAATGGTTTGTCTCAAAAACAGTAGATAAACTGATGAGTGAGTTCATCACTTCCATTCATAGACTAATAACTTTTTTATTTTAACATTCATTTATTCATATTTCAGTTATTTTATAGATTAATAAAATAACAGTTTTATTGGGCAATCGTAAATTGATATCTATACTAATATTATAAAGGAGTAAAGATTGTTTGTTTGTTTGTTTGTAGGGGGTAATCTCTGGAACTACCGAACCGATTTCAAAAGTGATGGTGGCAAATTGATGGTGACAACCCCTGCTCCAACATAGGCTATATTTTATGTCGGTGCCACTAACTCCAGGGGGTGCAGGAGCAAAAAACGTTCTAAAATTGCGATTTTTTAGCTATCAAGCCCTGAGAGCTTGCCAGCCGGTTCTGTATGTATGTATGTACGTACGTAATGCGATAACTCTTCATAGACATATCCGTTTTCCTTCAAATTTTGTTTATAGGTTCACTGTGTTAAGGCGCTTCCCTGATTAGTTTTTGGGATTGATTGGTTAAGTATAAAGGGGGGAACAAGGTGCTAATTCCCCCCCCCCCTTAATTTATATAAATGGGTTTTTCATGCAGAATTATTCCGTTTTCCTTCAAATTTTGTTTATAGGTTCATTGGGTTAAGACGCTTCCCTGATTACTTTTCGGGATTGATTGGTTAAGTATAAAGGGGGGAACGGGGGGCTAATCCCTCCTTAATTTATATAAATGGGTTTTTCAAGCAGAATTATTCCGTTTTCCTTCAAATTTTGTTTATAGGTTCACTGTGTTAAGGCGCTTCCCTGATTAGTTTTTGGGATTGATTGGTTAAGTATAAAGGGGGGAACAAGGTGCTAATTCCCCCCCCCCCTTAATTTATATAAATGGGTTTTTCATGCAGAATTATTCCGTTTTCCTTCAAATTTTGTTTATAGGTTCATTGGGTTAAGACGCTTCCCTGATTACTTTTCGGGATTGATTGGTTAAGTATAAAGGGGGGAACGGGGGGCTAATCCCTCCTTAATTTATATAAATGGGTTTTTCAAGCAGAATTATTCCGTTTTCCTTCAAATTTTGTTTATAGGTTCACTGTGTTAAGGCGCTTCCCTGATTAGTTTTTGGGATTGATTGGTTAAGTATAAAGGGGGGAACAAGGTGCTAATTCCCCCCCCCCCCTTAATTTATATAAATGGGTTTTTCATGCAGAATTATTCCGTTTTCCTTCAAATTTTGTTTATAGGTTCATTGGGTTAAGACGCTTCCCTGATTACTTTTCGGGATTGATTGGTTAAGTATAAAGGGGGGAACGGGGGGCTAATCCCTCCTTAATTTATATAAATGGGTTTTTCAAGCAGAATTATTCCGTTTTCCTTCAAATTTTGTTTATAGGTTCACTGTGTTAAGGCGCTTCCCTGATTAGTTTTTGGGATTGATTGGTTAAGTATAAAGGGGGGAACAAGGGGATAATTCCCCCCCCCTTAATTTATATAAATGGGTTTTTCGTGCAGAATTATTCCGTTTTCCTTCAAATTTTGTTTATAGGTTCACTGAGTTAAGGTGCTTCCCTGATTAGTTTTCGGGATTGATTAGTTAAGTATAAAGGGGGGGGGGGATCGGGGGGCTAATCCCCCCTTAATTTATATAAATGGGTTTTTCATGCAGAATTATTCCGTTTTTCTTCAAATTTTGTTTATAGGTTCATTGGGTTAAGACGCTTCCCTGATTACTTTTCGGGATTGATTGGTTAAGTATAAAGGGGGGAACGGGGGGCTAATCCCTCCTTAATTTATATAAATGGGTTTTTCAAGCAGAATTATTCCGTTTTCCTTCAAATTTTGTTTATAGGTTCACTGTGTTAAGGCGTTTCCCTGATTAGTTTTCGGGATTGATTGGTTAAGTAATTTATATAAATATAGGAGGGAACGGGGGGCATATCCCCCCTTATTTTATATAAATGGGTTTTTCATGCATAATTATTCCGTTTTCCTTCAAATTTTGTTTATAGGTTCACTGTGTTAAGGCGTTTCCCTGATTAGTTTTCGGGATTGATTGGTTAAGTATAAAGGAGGGAACGGGGGGCATATCCCCCCTTATTTTATATAAATGGGTTTTTCATGCATAATTATTCCGTTTTCCTTCAAATTTTGTTTATAGGTTCATTGGGTTAAGACGCTTCCCTGATTAGTTTTCGGGATTGATTGATTAAGTATAAAGGGGGGGAACGGGGGCCAATACCCGCCTTAATTTATATAAATGGGTATTTCATGCAGAATTATCCCATGTCCTTCAAATTTTATTTATAGATTCATTGTGTTAAGGCGCATCCCTGATTAGTTTTCGGGATTGATTGGTTAAGTATAAAGGGGGGAACGGAGGGCTAATCCCCCCTTATTTTATATAAATGGGTTTTTCATGCAGAATTATTCCGTTTTCCTTCAAATTTTGTTTATAGGTTCACTGTGTTAAGGCACTTCCCTGATTAGTTTTCGGGATTGATTGGTTAAGTATAAAGGGGGGGGGGGACGGGGGGATAATCCCCCCCCCCCCTTAATTTATATAAATGAGTTTTTCATGCAGAATTATCCCATTTGCTTCAAAATTTGTTTATAGGTTCATTGGGTTAAGACGCTTCCCTGATTAGTTTTCGGGATTGATTGGTTAAGTATAAAGGGGGGGAACGGAGGGGGCTAATCCCACCTTAATTTATATAAATGGGTTTTTCATGCAGAATTATCCGATTTTCTTCAAATTTTGTATATATATTCATTGTAATTAGAGATTTACCTGATTAGTTTAAGGGGTTCATTAGTTAACTATGGGGGGGGGTAACGGGAGGATGACCCCCCCCCCACTTAATATATTGTTTATTTCTTTATTTTTCGATGGGCTTATTTCAAATTCTTTGAAATAAGAGTATAATATACAATTAGTGTGAATAGCCTGTGAACTCAATGCCCTCAGTTTAACTGGGCAGTTTTTATTTTATTTTTTATACTGAAGGAGCTAGAAATTTGAAATTTGTCATTGTAGTTACTTATATGATGTAAATGCTCTCTAAGAACAAAATGAAAAAGAAATTGAAATTTAAAAGGGTGAAATGAGCGAAAAGCGTTCTAAAAACAGTCTAAATTACAATTTCTATGAAATCTCTGGAACTACAGAACCGATTTCAAAAGTAATGGTGGCAAATTGATGGGGACAATCCCTACTCCAACATAGGCTATATTTTATGTCGGTGCCACTAACATCAATGGGGTGCAGGATCGAAAAATGTTCGAAAATTGCGACTTTTTTATACTGAAGGGGCAAGAAATTTGAAATTTAGCATTGTAGTTACTTATAAGATGTAAATGCTCTCTAAGAATAAATTTTAAAAAAAATCGAAATTTAAATGGGTGAAATGAGCGAAAAGCGTTCTGAAGTCATTCTAAATTACAATTTCTATGGAATCTCTGGAACCACGGAACCGATTTTAAAAGTGATGGTGGCAAATTGGTGGTGACAATCCCTGCTCCAACAGCCTCTTTAATAAAAAACTATGCGTTGCTGACGACTGGGTTTTTCGCTAATTGTTGCACCAGATTAATCTCGAAAAATGAAACATTTGAAGTTACTGAAAAAAATGATAGCTCAAAAAGTATTTGTCAGAAAATTGTTAGACAAACTGCGTTTGAAAGGTAAAAAATTGTATTTTTCTTGATATAAATTTCAAATCTAATAGTTATGCCGTTTTTCAAATATTGAATTTCAAAAATTACCAAATTTTCCAATGGAGTACCATAGCGAAACCTTCATGCGTAAAAAGATAATGATAAGGGCGACGTGTCCTGACGTTTATATTGGCTATAGCACGAGTCACAAATTATAGTAGCCTTATTATTCTGTTAAAATATAAAAGTTATTTATGAAATGTCAATATTTTGTTTGATTAAAGGTTCGTTAAAAGAAATTGACCAGCGTAGCGTGCTAGTATTTATATAAGTTAATGATTAAAATATTTCACATTTTAATAAAGAAATTTTTTTTTAATTTTCACTAGTTTTTCTTTCCTTTATTAGTTGTCTGTATGAAGTGTTGTATGTAGCATTCCATTCAATACTACATTTCTTGACTGAGTTTTAATAATGCTTGTAAATTAATATTTTTATTTTAGTGGTGTTGCTTAGTGGCACTCCACTCGCATATAACTTTTCATTTTTGCTGTTAGCGGCGTTTTTTTGCAGAAAATTTTTAAGAAATTATTTGAGTTCGCAGACAGTTTTACACTTTATCTAAGTCTGCTGACCATTAATTTTTTAATTTTTTTTTTTTTTGCAGTTTTAGTTCTGATGGGATGTTGATAAGATATTGTGTTAATTTTTTTATGATTTTATTTTGCCATTTTTCTGTTAAATATTCTTCAAGTGTCAATTCTTCAATAAAATTATAATAATTTAACATGGTGTCTTGAGTCTGCAATTTTGAATACCTGTGTTGGTAGCCAAGAAGGAAATCTGATCTTCTTCTCTTATTTAATTCAGAATAAAGCTCATTTCGTTGGACTTCAATAATTTTGTCTTTCCTGTTTCTATCTCAACAGGAATTTTCTAAGTAAGATTATTTTATCTTTTCTCCATTTGAGTGACTAATAAAAGAACAAACTTAAATATTTTATTTACGGGTATTGCCTCTATAATTGCAAGATAAAATGTTTTTCACAACTGTGAAATATTTCATATATCATCATGCCAAAACTCCGATTTAAAATCCACATCACAATGTGCTTTTAATTAATGCATCTTTATGTTTTATTCTGTAGAATATCAGTGTTTCAAAGTGATCTAGTTAATCCATTAAGTGCCGCTATCAGGGTTCGGTAATATATATCATGATAGATATATAGTTTATTTTCAAAATATTGCATATAATATTTTTGATATTTTCAGTCAAAATAAGTGTAAAGGACTTTTTAACTGTTATTGGCTGTGTTGTTCTGTAGATAAAGAATTTTTGCTCTTATAGTGGCTTTTTTAGCCACTGTACACCTCATTGCACACATAACTGTACAACCTCACAACAATCCCCCACATTTGAAAAATGTAAAAGTGTTTTACTTTCCACCAAATTGCACGTCGATCCTGCAGCCTTTAGATTTAGGCATTATCAAGTGTTTGAAGGGATATTATCGAAAAAGGTTAGTTCAGAACGTTGTTTATAATCTGGATAACAATCTCCCAAATCCATATGCAGTTGATATAAAAAATGCATGTGATTGAGTCTCCGGAAGTTGGAATTTGATAACAGCATCTACAATCCAAAATTGTTGGAAGAAAGCTTCATTTTTTGAAGAAAAAGCCAATATTGACTTTACTGAAATCGTTGAGGAAGAAGAAGAATGTGTGGAGAGTTTATCCACAGCTGTTAGAGCTTTCCAAAGCTCACCAAACCTATCTTTTACATTGAATGCTGAAGAATTTTTAAACTTAGACAATGATGTGCACGTGTTCAGCGGTGCAAGCAGAATTAATTCCAGGTGATCAGAGTGATGAAGAAGAAGCAGTTGACTGTTCACAAAACAAAACTCAAATTTCTCCTAAGGATGCTATATCCTTAATTAGCACTCTTCAGGATTTTGTTGCAACAGTACCAAATGTTTCGGACATGCATCTGAACTCGTTAGACGGGTTGAAACATATGTGCATGCAGATGTCATTTGCATCAAAAAGTAAGCAAACAAAATTAACAGATTTCTTTTCTAAATAATTTTTGTTTCTACAATTTTCTTACAAAATAAACTTATGCTTGTATCTTTTATGTATATTTTTAATTTGTTTACTTATTACGTTTACTTATTACTTATTTAAGTTTAAAAATATAATTTCATACATTCAATCTGTCTATAACGATATCTTATCTGGGTCCCTACAGTATCGTTATAGACAGGTTTCACTGTATATATATATATATATGTGTGTATCTTAAGAATAAATAAGTAGAAAATTTAAATGAAATATTTTGGAAAATCATTCATGTGAATTCCAAATTTGTTTCAACATTTGTAAACAAAATAAAAAATAAACTTTTAATGGAGAAGGTGGGGTAAAATATTCTATGCCTGCAGCCGTTGGGGAAGGTATCATTTCCAATTTGTTGACTCATTTTTTTATCCCAATATGTTGCCAACTTATATATATATATTTTAATTTATCTTAATTTAAAAAAATTTCACTTTTAATTTAAAAATATTTTTATTCTGTCAACTGTGTTGAACATGCTTATGAGTTTCTATTTTATCATTCTTGTTTGCTTTTATTTGAAGACTGCCCTTTCATCAGTGGATACTGTTAACACTCCAGTCACTTCATTTGCTAGCAGGACTGACAAAGGTGTTCATGCATTAATGAATTCATTTCATACAGATCTTGAACATAAAAAACAAGGAGAAGTGTATCAGCCTAATTTTTTAAAAAACATTCTTAATTCATACTTAAAGGAAAATAATCATGAAATATTGTAAGTATTCTAAGTTTTTTTACTATGTTATATAATTATTTTTTTTCATTTTATAAATATGTCATACTCAGGGCTTAATTTCTAACAAAAAAAGTACCGGAGCCCTAATATTCTGCATTACTAATAACGGTAGTGTGCCCCCCCCCCTTCCACCGTCACTCCAATCTGCATATTTATATTTCCTACATTATATGTATTTGCAAAATTTAAAGAAATTTTTTTTATTTAGAAAAATAAAAATTTTAAATATATCTATCTGCATTTATTTAGCTGTCAATTATTCTACTTTTTAGTTATCACTCCGGCCGAATAGAAAGCTTTGTCTAATTTTAATGTTAATTAAGCGCATAATTCTGCGATTAAATAAAGTAAGAATTGTGATTCAGAAATAGTGTTAACACAAAAAAAGAATAGTTTGCAGCTATGCATTTTTATGAAAAAATGAATGAAATTTTCAAAAATTAATATTTATATGCTGAAGAATCGAACAAAGTTTTTGAATTTCCTATAAAAGGAATATATTTTATGTTTTCATCGAGTTTTAAATAATTTCAGGAACAGACATATCTTATGTATGAATTCTTTTCTCTATTTTAATGCATCATCATGGATATTTTCATGTTATTTTTACAATAAAGATTATTTGTTTTAACTAATAATTATATACAAATTTTTTAATATTATTTATCGAGCAGTAATGCATACAAAATAAATTGAAACTATTTTGTGTTATTTTTACACCAAATGATTCTCAATGTGATGTGATATGATTATTACCCATAAGAAAATAGTCTTCAATGTATTGGTTTATTGTATGAGGAAGTATGAAGGGGGAATGGGGGATTATTCCCCCTCTTAATTTAGATAAATGGGTTTTCCATGCAGAATTATCCAATTTCCTTCAAATTTTGGATATAGGTTTATTCTAATAAGGCGCTTCTCTGATCACTTTTGGGAGTTCATTGGTAAGTATAAAAGGGGAGTTAATCCCCTAATCCCCCTTAATTTATTTTACGAAGAGCATTATTCTTAAAAATAAGAGTATAATCAGACTTGTATAAAACCAAAAACTTTCTGCGCACATAAACATTGAGTCAAAAACTTTCTGCAAATTAATTTAACGTTTAATAAAATTATGTGTTATTATTATTTTGACGATATGAATTAAAAACAGTAGTTTAAAATAATTACCATTTATATTAAAAAATAATTAATATTATTTAAAGAATGCATTTTAGTTTAAAAAAATAATACAACATTTCAGATAACATTGAAACAAACATTTCAGAATATTTTTCAGAGAGTGGACTTAGAAAAATGATCTAAGACTTTAAGAGTTTCCTCATTCCAGGAAACAGTCGATTCAGAGGAAATACTCCCGCTTTCAATATTTTCAGAAATGGGATCACTATTTCCATTTCCATGCTTATTTGGAGGTTTGACAAAAGCTGCAATTATTGACGTTTGATTTGCACTTCTTTTATCAACAGAACTCGCTTGACTGTGCTGACACATTGTAAATGCACACTTTAATTTTCCTCATCGCAATATATTTAAAATTGATTTTAAATAAAAAGAAGAAATGAAGAATAATCCTAAAGTTCAATAGAACGAACGTAAGGGCCACACTAAGCACCACTTTGGAGCAAGTTGCACATGTTTGTGTTTGATGGTGTGCTAAGATATGTTATTGAAGTTGTGAATTGCCATCCAAAAATAAACAATTTTCTGTAGAATCTAATTTGAGAAAAAAAACAAAAAACATGTTCCTAAAAATAATACATCATTTTCACTGTGTCATTTATGATATATTTTTTTTTCTATTATTATTTTTATTTCTATTTGAAAAATTTCCAGCCATGTATTTATTTTTGGTAGCCACCACAGTCAGTCATTGATATTCATTAAAATTTGATGCATTTTGAAATATTTAAATTTAACTTTATATCATTTTAAAGAAATTCAATTTAAAATGTTTTCTAACACTACGAAAGTATTCGATTTAACTACCGCCACCAGACTTAAAAAGTCCTTGCAGCTACTGATGAAAAACCGATCGGCGCCAACCTCTAGTCTATGATGTCACAACAATGTTTTGCATCTTTAAACTTTGAATTGTACGCAAACAATAAGTAAATTGTACATAAAATTGGGGAATATGTTTAATTTTTCAATATTATATTAAATTAAAAATATATATATATATATAATTTGAAATTTTTTTTTGCAAAGTTTTGAATTTTGCATAAAATTTTCCGTGCGTGCGTGCGTCTATATTATACAACTCTGAGTATAGTGTGAATAGCTTGTGAGCTCACTGCCATCAGTTTAACTGGGCACTTTTCTTTTTTATTTTTAATATTCATGTGTAAACACAATTTTTATGATGTAATTTTCTTTATTTCCTGCTTTCAACACGTTATCATTTACACTAGATTAATTTTAACACAATTATTCGAATTGGTAAAGAAATCATATGAGTTGTAATTTTCCAACTGGACGAAAAATGTCCGGGCCAGGATTCGAACCTGGGATCTCTTGGCTGAAGCTGCCATGCTCTACCAGATACCAGAGCTGATTCAAATATCAGACCAGATGCTATGATCAATAAGGTTAACAGGATGAATTATGCCCTCCAGACTCGATCGGAATAGCGAAGAGTGATATAAAAACTGAGCCCATTATGTCACATATGATGTTTTGATAGAAAATAATGCAAAAGCTTCGATATGGGAAGAAAAGGAAAGGGTTTTAGGCTTCGGTTTTTTGGAAGCACTTGCACTGGGCTCCGGCGAATTCCGACCAATATTTAAATATTTACTAAAAGCAGAGAAGTACCAGAGCCGGGCTCCGTCGCAATTTAAGTCCTGGTCATACTCAAGCTCTGTTTTTAAATTTTATTGTTTTGATCTACTTTTTTAAACAAGAACTTTTGCAGGCCATCTCACACTTTTCCCCTGGAACTAAGCTCATCAGCCGTGCTGGGAAATCACAAGCATGGCTTTGTTTATTTATACTGTGAGAAATCCACAATATCTTACTGAAAAAACGCCCTGTATACAGCTCAGAAACTAACATAGGGTGTCTCATGTAAAAGTCACTTTGCTCAGTTTATAGGCTACGTACACAAATTCACCGATAAAGATAAAATGTTTCGATTCATCTTCACCCATCTTACATCTTGAAGTTACAGTGACATCTATTACAATGGACCGAGCTGGGAGGTAGAGCTCTCATTTTGCCACAGGATCCCCCAAGCAGACCCCAGCAATAGTGAAACTCAAAATCACCATGACATCACAAGAAACCTGCTCCACCAATGAGAGAAAACCTCCTATGTGACATCACTTCCTAACTCTACTATTGGCTGGCAGAATATCTTTTGTTCTGGGCGATGAAAACAAGAGATATATAAATGTGTGCAGAGACGTTTTAGAGAGTTAATGAGTTTGGTTTAAACAGTTTTTAACTGTAGATCTGGAATCCTTATTCCGGAAGGAAAAGTGAATGCATCGAGTGACCAGAGAATGTTCCCGTTATGAAAAGCCGTCCTAGCAGTGCCGAAACTAGCCATTTTGGCACCCGGGGCAAACATGGATTTTGCCCCCCCCCCCCCTCCGCAAAGAAAATTTCCAAAGCAAATTTTTTCTAAGTTTCTAAAATTTAAAGTATATAATCAGAAAATCTGTAATACTGAACTAAGTAATCAGCTTTGTCAAATACTGACTCATTAAAACCTTGAAAATGGAATCGAAAGGAACCGTAAAATATTCCGCTTTATACAAGTTTTCATCTTAGGAAGTATAGTTATTGATATTCTCAGGGGCGTATTTAAGGGGTCGCGATGTTCTCAAAGGGCCCCCAAAATCCTCTTATGAGTTCAACGAGAAAAATTATTTTTTGATCAAAGGATTTTCTTAGCACTTTTTTTTAATTAGTATTGCTTCATAATTTTCATATAATTTAAATAGAATATTTTTTATATCATTTGCAATTCCCAGAAATGTTTTAGTTATGTTTAAATGTTTTTCCTAGTCTTCTTTTCTATTAGCAATTATCAGAACTGTGAACGGTTGTGGAGGGTTGAGGTGAGACTCAAACTTAAATCTGAGCTGAACGGAACCCTGTTACTGTTAGAGACTTTTGTGACGATTTAATTACACAGATTCAGAGTCTAATTAAATCAAATCTGATAAATCTAAATCTGGATCGTGACACTGGGGCCCCTGATTTAGGGGTCCCCCACACTTAGTATGCTGTTTACATAAAGCTGATATTCAGAATCCATTTGACTTTGTTACTGATTATAATCGATATTTTGCATAATTAGAGTATGATAAGATTAAAAACAAAAAGAAATCGAGCTTGATTATTACAGGGGCACACGATGTATTTGTCCAGGAAATTTACATCTGGATCTAAAAAAATATTTACAACAAAAGAATCGGGCGGCAAAACACGTAAGAATGGCAAAAAGACGAAAACAATTTTTTTTTTGCAAAGACGACTTTATTAGCCATGGCACCATGTGCGAGGTTCTTTTCTGCGTCTCTACAAATGCTATATTCTGAAAAAAAAGGGGGGGGGAGAGGTTATTATTTTATCTTGCATATGTTTCATCTCCTTAGTTTTTAGTGTCGTTAGTAATAGCCAACCTCGCGCCTTTTAAAGCCGGATTTGTATGTAAAAAAGTAATTGTAACAAATGGTATGGCGGCATTTTTCATTTATCTCAAAATGGCCAAATGACGAGAAAATAATTTGGGAGAATAAAGGCTGGGGCGGCTGCAGTTTTATTAGTCATAGCAACTTGGGTATGGTTTTCTCCCTGCACCCCTACAAATGACATTCTTTTTTTAAAAGAAAGTTCTAACAAAAAGTTTTATTTTGCATATTTTTCAAATATTATTTGTTTTTAGTATCCCAAGCAGTCGCCCAACTTTGCTCCCTCTAATAATACTAGATTGGATCTGGATGAAAAAGTAATTTTAGCAAAAGTAACAGGCCGGCATATTCCAGTTGCCGCCAAGGACGGCAAAACGCTTAGAAAGCTTTCGCAAAAAGACGAGTAAAAAACTTTTTGGAAGATAAAGCCAGGGTGGCGCCCTGTACGAGATTTGATTTTTTACTGTACCTTTACAAATGCTATACTTAAAAGAAAAAGATTTTACTGAGAATTTTACTTTGGGCATTCATCCCCCAATTTGTGTTTATTGTCCACGGCAGTCACCCCTCGCTCATGACAAAATAAAAAAAGAAGAAAGCTCCATGCTGTGAGAAAAGGGAAAAAATAGAACAGCCTTCGTGGAATATTTTTATCTAATAGAAAGGTCAAAGTGAGGGAATCGTTTGCTAATTATCCATGCTGGACAGTGCAGTACCGTATCCAGACGACGCTGAACAGTGTCATATACAGACATGAGTAGGGACTGACCTTCAAAAATGTTAGTGATTCTCCTAAACCACAGGAAGAGATTTAAATGATAGACGGTATAGACGGGATATATTTGGAATGGGAGAAAGAACATAGCCTAAGAGAACAGTTCCTTTTTTATTCATTTGCTATCTTGTATTGTAGACGAATCTTTTTATCTATTTGACTATTTTAATGCATTTGGTTCAGTTTTTCTTTTGGATTTTCCGGCTGCGAGACTTTTTATACAAATTTCATATATATATACATTTCTATATCAAACAACAAACAAAACCTGCATTTGGCGCCCCCTTCGCCTTCTGTTCTGCTGGCGCCCGGGGCTCGTGCCCCCTCTGCCCCCCCTAGTTTTGGCCCTGCGTCCTAGGCACCCAGTTTTGCGATTGATGATGATTCGGTTGTCAGCAATGAGAAGTCTCCCCTGATTTCTTTAGGAGAGAAAATAAACAGAGCTCCCATCATTATGAAAGCATTTCTACACTCTAAGACAGTTTTGTGAAGGGTCTCAGCGCAGGAAGCTTTTATTTCCCTCGCCCCCTCCCCCAATCCCTAGGCAGTAAAGAGAACTTTTAAAAACTCTGATAACGTTGAGAGTTCAGTGGTAAAATTATTGTACTTGTACTGAATTGGTATTGATTATAAGCTAGAAAGAAACCATTTTATTTTGTTGTGAAAATCTCATATAATCCAGAAAATGTTTTTCATTATTACCTTTTGTACATAATAAATTTCTCTTTGTTTTAAAATGGATTCATGGAAGTTCCATGTTACTACTTCTAACATAACACCAGCCTCTGTCACAATACAACAAAACACATATGCAATCAGATGAGATTTTTTCCTGGTTAGTGAACAAAGCTCATCTGTCACACTTCGAAGTGAAACACCCATTTATGGAACAAAACTTGTGAGATCAACTAAAACAGGTCTATTTTCAATTTTATTTATGTACTAGTTTCTGTGATACTCTTTGGGCTAGAAACTTGAAATTTTGCATAGTGATTGCTTTTAAGATGTACATGCTCGCTAAGAATGGTTTCGGAAAAAAAAAAATAATAATTTAAGAGGGTGAAATGAACAGAGAGCACTCTAAAAACATTCTAAATTACAATGTGGAATTAATACAGATAGAAACTTTATATTTGACATATGACTATTACTTTTAAGACATAAATGCTGGTACAGAACAGTTTTTAAAAAATCAAAAATTAAAAGGGTGAAATAAGCGCACGACTTTCTGAAATCACAATTACATTAAAATCACTGTACGGATTTCAAAATTTCCTTCAGAATAACATTGGTCTCTGCTTAAATCTGAGCTACTTTTATCTGTGTGCAACTGCCTGCACGGGGATTCAAGACCAAGAAATGTTCTAAAATTACGATTTCTTTGAATATGTTGAGGCTAGAACCATGAAATTTGACATGGTGGTTACCTTTAAGATGTAAATGCTTGTTAAGAGTGATTCTAAAAGCATCTAAATTTAAAAGTGCAAAATAAATCGAAAATGTTCTGAAAACCATTATAAATTACATTTTTAGTTTGAAATCTTAGGACTAGAAACGTGAAATTTGACATAAAATTTACTTTTAAACTGTACAGGCTCGCTCAGAACAGTTTCTAAAATTTTGAAATTTAAAAGACTGAAATGAGCAGGAAACATTCTAAAATAATGATTACTTTGGAATTGCTAAGCTGATGAAAAATCTTTCCTCAGCATAATAATGATGACAATCTCTGCTTAAAAATAGGCTATATTTTATCGCTTGGCAAACTACCCTCAAAGGGGTGCAAGAGTGAAAAACGTTTTAAAATTCGGATTTCTTTAATTTTGTTGATGTTAAAAGCATGAAGATTGACGTGGTGGTTACTTTTAAGATGCAAAGCTCGGTAAGAACATTTGTTCAAATAGTCGAGATTTAAAGGGATGAAATGGTTAGAAAACACTCTATAATCATGACTACTCAGAAACTATTGGACTAGAAATTCTTCATGTGGTATGCAGGCTGCAGGCTGTTATAAGGGTGTGATTCTCTCAAAGAAAGTTTAAAAAAAAATTCAAATTTCAAATGGTTGGAATGGAGAAAACTGTTACAGGTTTATTTTCACTGTGATTTCTCTGAAATTGTCAGCATAGAAACTTTAATTTGGCATAGGCTAAAAGACGCACATATAATCAAACAATGTTTTTTTTTTGTTGTTGTTGTTTAAACTTTTTAAAAATGTAAAGAGAAGAAAAATTAATTATTTGTCATGCCAGTGTTAGATACAACTTTTCTGAGAAATGAGATGAAATGCAAGTACCTGTAACTGCTATAATTAATTAAAATGACTGTAATAAAGAAATATGATTGCCAAGTGGGTATGGAAGTACTACATATTTAGCTTTTCGTTGCACAAAAGAGATTGGTAAATAAACCAATGTGTTCCAACTTATTACTTAACAGTATTTTAATTTTTATGGTGATTCAAGTTAACATTAATACTGCAAAAATAGGAAGTTTTGTTTGTTTGTAGGAACTACTGAACCAATAAAAAAAAAAAAAATCACTTTATGATAGCTCTGATAAACAGGGTTCCCAAGTAGACTGCATTCTTACATAAGTTTTTTAAAGATGTTGCTAGAAATGTAAATAGGCACACAAAGAACCCCTTGGCATATTTCAACACCCACGCATGCAAAGCCACGAATTTTACTAGTATGTAATAAAGAGGAAAATATAAAAAGGTTTTGTGAACTTAATTAGTTTTTTTTTTTAAATACAATTTATAATAAATTATGTTTTATTGGCTGTGATGGTTGATTTTGTTTGTGTTTATAAAGAATCTGAAAAAGATATATTCATTTTTTCATCATAACCATGGTAGTATAACTATGTTCCTAAATGTGCTCTGATAGTTTAACTATGCATTCAAGTGTGCTGTGAGATAAAAATGGTTCAAAATCTTTGAAATTGCGTGGCTTTGAATCATCGTCAATAGAAGTAAAACAAAAATCTTCTCATGCTTATAAAAGATAAAGTTCAAGTGATTACTGACATTCTAAAAAAAAAAAAAAAAAAATCTTAAATTACCTTTTTTTTTTTTTTTTTTTTTTTTTGTATATGACGTGGGGTTTTTTCCTCTTCAAAATTTACTTTAAAAATTAAAGTACATGTGATGCATGATGAGTATTTGGAATTTGGCGGATCTCTGTATATGACCATTGTATTGTATGACCTATGTATATGACCATTGGTCATAAAATTAATGACCAAATCTCTGGGCAATTTTGTATTGAAATTTATGAAACCAGTAAGCATATATTGTGCACTTAGTGCTTACTGTTAAATTGTAATAGAATAAAATCTGTTTGAGATATTTTTATTCCCTAAATGCAGTATTAAAAATTGTGTGTGTGTGGGGGGGGGGGGGGTAATGAGAGTGTGACATACATAAAAAAAATGCAGTAAGTCCTTTAAAATTCTTGGGCTTCTTAGGTATTTTTCTAGACTCCTTGGATTTCTTTCTTCTCAGGAGTGTGTGAATCTTGAATTACAAAATTACTTTTATTTCAACTATATTTATTAGAGAAAATCTTAAAGTGTGCGGATCGAAATAATTTTTTTATTTCCAAATGAATGAAAAAGGTCCTGACCAGGAGTCGAACTTAGGACATTTGGCTTAATGTCCTAATTCTCTACCAACTGACTACAAAAGTCAGAGTCGTCCAGTTGGTAGAGTATTGGCCTATTAAGACGTTTCACCTGTGGTATTTAACGTTTATTATTGTTTTTAATTGCATTGAATTTTTATGTAAAAGTAATGCTCTCTTTTCTTTTATGTTGATATAATAGCTATTTTATTTTATACTATGTTTCTTTTGTGCCTTTCAAAAAAATCCGATTATGATTATTTTTTAGATCTATTTTGTATAACGATTATTATTATTATTATTTTCAGAATAATTCGTGCTAGTGTAGTTCCTCAAACTTTTCATGCAAGATTTCATGTGAAATGGAGAAGTTATTTGTATCGCTTAGCAATTATAAAGCCTGAACTAAGGAAAATGTTTCCAACAAAAAACTGTGAAGAATGTTTACCTATTTCTCTTCTCAATAGGTGCCACATAGTGCCGTAAGTATAGTACAAATCATAATATCTGTCTGATTAATAACTGAGACTAATATGTTATAAATCCCTATCTACTTGCTGAACTACCATTCTTTTGGAACTCTTGATGATAAAATACAGTAAATGATGGAAATAATAATAGGTGGCTGTAATTTTGATTCAGTTTGAAAAATAGTGCTACTCAGTATTAAAATGGGAGCTGAGAACCTGTTGTACCTTTCAAAAGATCTTAAAAATAATTTTAAAAAATTTAATTAGAAGTATTTTATTTTATTTTAGCATATGTATGAAAATTTATTTTATCAACTCTTCAAATATGATTTTATAAAAAGTTTTATTTTCTGTGTTTTTAGCCAAGCAAAATTTTTGTTTATAATGGTTTAATCTATGTGTAGTTGGCACAATATAATAATAATAATCAACTAGTGTTTGCTTACAAAATTATCACAATTTTTTTTTTTTTAAATGGCATTTTATTGGAGAATTTTATATTCTTTAAATCTATATAAACAAATAGGCTTAGATTACTGCCTCCAAATTAAAATATGAACAAACTTCTTCTGTTTTTTTTTTTTTTTTACTAACATATAATTTGAAGTGATTTAATTCTTTGGTGTGTGTGTAGAGGGGGGGGGGCAATTTGTAAAGCAAAATCCATTAATGTATGTTTGAGATTTAATTAAAATTTTATTAATATTGTTCAATTGAAGATATCATTAGTGATAGGAAAAATGATAAACAAATTCAACTGAGATCACTGCTACATTTTAAAACTATTTATTAAGATTTTACTTTTTATTTTTCAGGCCCCTTATAAGTACTTAATTTTCACCAGTAGTCTTAATTTCATTCACAAATCTTTCAGTCAAAAAACTCCTCATTCCTTCTTTAAATGCAGTTTTCAAATGACCCAATATTTCTTCTAATATTTTATATAGCAATGCCACAGTGGGGATAAAACTGCGTACTTGAGTATAATCTTCATTAAAATGCAAAAGTATATGATTGCAAAAAGTAAACTTTATTCTTAATCAAATTTATTCAGCTGTTGGTGAATTACATATATATTTTTTTTTAATATGTTGGCACAGTTTGATTGGCTCAATATCTGTAATAATGATGCCTACTGATGTAAAAAAATAAAGTGCAGAATTGTAATTATCACACTAAAATATTTTGGATCAGAAAGTAAATTATATTTCAGCATTGTGATTTATGTTTAAATTTGTAAAATAATAGCTAAATAAATCTACTCAAATATCCAAATTTTTTTAATGAAGTATTTTCTTTAGTTTTTAATAATACAAAATTGATATTTTAATAGTAGCAATTTGAGTAACCTTATTATAATTGTAAAGCATTTCTTTTATATTAATGTTTTATTAAATATTTATACAATAAAGTATTTCAATGTATTTAGTTTCCTGAACAACATTTGTCAAGCCAGAATATCATCTAATTTATTCAACCAAAGTTACAGTAAAATCTGGCCAAGGATAGCAAACGGGGGGGGGGGGGGGGGGGGAAGTAATTTTATTTTAACTGCATTAGAGGGTGACATCATCTGTTTTGGAAAAAACATGGGAGAAAAAATAAATAAATTGAGCATTTTAATTAAAATTTTGCTTTTTAATCATAAATATAATATAAACGTGTGAAACAACAACTTTGTCCCACTTGAACTTTATTGGAACATATATTTTTTATTTTAATAATTTTAATCGTTTTTATTTTTTGTGGCAACGCTTATTTGAGAAAAACCTTTCATTTCATTTATGAAAACAATGCTGATTTAATTTTTAATTAAATGTAATTTTCATCAAACATGTTTTAACGAAATGTGAGTATACAGTAGACTCTCTCAAATCCGCACAGCTTGGGACCAGAGGTAGTGTGGATTTTAGAATTTTGCGGATTTCTGGTCACTGTTTTGTTTACATTTTTTTAAACAGTAATTTGAATGTAATAATACACTCAAAATTATCATGAATGCTTACAATAAAGTAAAATATTAAAATAACCCTGGAAAATAATGTAAATGTTACATAATAATTAATAATACATGAAAAAATATGCATAATAATGATGAGATAATTTTTTCTTGAATTATTCAATGAAACTCGCCTCTTAAAGGTACATTAGTAATTTACATCAAAACCATAAAATTACAAAATTGTATTTGATGTTTGGCCAGATTTAATAAACTAAAAAGCTTGATTAATACATAAGTGTATTTGATAAAAAGATCAATCACCACTAATATCAGGGTTATCTTGAAAAATTTCGGAAATAAATTTATACTTCTTTTATGAGAAAGCAAGAGTTCAATGATATTAACTAGAATTACATAATAAAATGAGTACGGAATGATATAAAAATAAAAGAAAACTTGAATTTCCCCCCCTATATCTTAATTGTAAGTTTCACTGTTTACATCTGAAGCAATGTGCGGATTTTAGAAAATTGCGGATTTTAGGGTTGCGGATTTGAGAGAGTCTACTGTAATATGTCAGAAACCTGTTAAAAAATTTTTCATATGGTATCTCATTTATCGTTTTTCGTTTTTTATTTGCATAGAAAAAGGGATGTTGACATCAGAAATAATAAATATGATACATTTTATTAGTATTTCCTAATTTCATAAAATGAAACGATTACTTTAAATCCTTTTAACTAAAAAAAAAAAAAAATTATCCTACTGTTCAATTATTCAGTCCTTTATAAAGTTTTTTTTTTTTCATCAAAATCATCAGAAGAAAGGGGATTTTAGTTAAATTTAAATAAGGGTTTGGTTTTAAATTTTAAAATCAGGTGAATACAATCAATTCTTAGTTGATATTACGAAGGTGAAGGGGGGGGGGGGAGGTAAATGTATGTGTTTATTTTATAAGTAGCCAGTGACTGATTTACAAATTTGGGGACCCTGGGCACAGATGCTTTAATAATTTTGTGATATGTAATGATGTTTCTTCTCAATTTTTTAGCAGTAAAAGTTTTTATAACATCCTCATAATCTTAAGTGCTCTATCTCACTGACGATTTTTCAATCTTTCGTCAATTTTAAATATCCAATGGTAAAATTTATTTTTAAATATTGAAATGCAAATGAGATATTTTTTAAAATTTCTCCCATAGGATTAACATTAGCGACCTGGCGTTTTCTCGTGAGTGATGTAGCCCTTAAAAGTTATTTTTACATGAAAAAAAAATAATAAAAATAAAAACTTTCCATATTAATTTTGTGTTTTAATAGTTTAAAACTTCAGATTTGGGCTAATAATTAAAAAATCTTCTGTAGCATTTTCGGACCCCGGAAAATCGGGGGCCCTGGGACAGTGGCCCGAATGCCCTGCTATAAATCAGGCACTGAAAGTAGCTGCATTACGTAATAAAGTTTAAAAATATATCGAATTTAAAATTATTCTTGAACAAAGTTCTTTTTTTATAAGTTATTTAAAGAAATTAGACCGGAGTTCTTTATTGTCATAAAAATAAAGATATCAAATATCGGAAAATTGAAAATATTGAATTAAATATTAGTTTTAAAAGCAACCAATTATTGTTTTTTAAGTATTATTTTATTGGTATTTAGGAAAAACATACCCCCCCCCCCTCCACCCCATAACAAAAAGAAAATATACGTAACTTTAAAAACAAAGATTTAAATAGATTGCATTATGTTTACACTCCTTAGGTAACATATCTTGTTTGTTTGTTCATTGAGAACATACATCTGACTTGTGTGCTTGACATCAAGTGCCCGATGTAACATATCCTTCGCATAACAAACGTAGCAAAAATCAAAACAAATCTCTAGTCTCAAACGTTTAAATAAATAAGAAAATATCGAGGAAAAAAGATGCCAAGACAGCGATAACTATGCCATACTATTGCCCTACTTACTCCCCGCCTTTGAAATAGTTTCGGAAAATGACGTAAATAAAAAATTTCGTGGCAAACGGTGATAGAGGGAAAAGGGCGAAAACTGCCCAGATCCTCCTTCTTGCTTATTGTTTATTCTATGGGTCCCTTAAGCTTACTTGATTGATGAAGAAAAGATTTTCCGGTCAAATGAAACTTTACACAGAATGAGGTTTTGGTGATTAAATTGTATAGGGTATTCTTTTTTTCTCTCTAAGTGTAATGTTTAGCTGCTTTAGTTGGTGTCTATATTTGGATTTTTGCAATTACAGATCAAATTTAAATATCAACACAATCAAAGAAGTACTTAACATGTTTCGTGGCTGTCATGACTTTTCTGCTTTTACAAAATACACCCTTAGAGATCCTTGGAAAGTTACCAAGCGTGTTATAGATGAATTTGAATTTTATGAACTTCCTGCCTATACCTATATCAATGATCCTCAACTTTCAAATATTACTATGTGGGAATTTCATGTGAAATCAGCATCATTTTTATATCACCAGGTAAATTGCCTTCTTTCATCACATTATTATTATTTGTTAAATATAAATATTGCCATGATATTTATAAAATATTTTTATTCTATGTATGTGGTGTTTGCAGGTGCATTTAGTTAAACTATTTCAGTGATACAGTTTAAGAAACTAAAGAAAAACGTTATTGTTTAATTTCATTGTTTATTGAAATAAATAAGAAAATCATCATATTTGTCGAGAAAAAATAAGTAGAACTAAGGAAGGAGGGCAGAAAAATGATATGTAATTAATTTTTTATTCAATTTTAATGACATGTTTAAATAGCTTTTTTCATTTCCTTTTTTTCTCCTTAAATATCTCCAGTAATAACTATGTAATTCCTATAGCAAAAATTTAAGCATAACTTCCTAGTCTAAGTATACAAAGATGAAGAAAAAACAAAAAAACTATTTTGTACTGCATACTGTTATTAACAATTTTCTATTGCATACTTTTAGTATCAGACTCAGGCAGGCTCGAACTCGAAGTGGGCTTGGACTCTGATAACAGTGCCTGAGTTCATCTTTATTCTAAATGTGCTTTGTAAATATGCCCCAAATATGTCTGGATCAAATCATTCTATTAACACTGAAGAACAATTTAAAATACAAATGGTTTTAAAACATAATCATAAAGAATTTAATAGTATTTATTATTTAGAGACAGTGATAGAAATTGGGAAATGAAAGGTAGATATTAAATGATGCCTACTATAAACATCTTAAGCATCAAATTAAAATTTTTAATTCCAATTTCTAAAATTCATTTTAAACATACCTGTAACATTGTATGTTACTTTTTAAAAAAGCACGAATATTTTCTTTTTATTTAAAATTATTGCAGTTCTTAATCTACAAGATTATAATATTTGAAACAACTGTAAAACTGATATAAAGCCTTTTTAATCATTACTATATTTAGAAATTAATAGAAAAATGCACTTAATCATGTGAAACAAAATTAAAACTTGATAACTTCCTAGCAAGTCAGAAACAAAATTTTATCCAATGTTGATAATTACACTTGAATTCAGTAAAAAAAAAAAAACAACAAAAAAAAAAAAAAACACCATATAATGCAACTACAGTCAAATCTTGTTAACATGAAATCAAAAATGGCACTAATTTTTTTTGTGTGTGCGTATGTGTGTGTGTGTGTGTGTATTAGCCATTAAAATAATAGTACCATCTTTTCGGTTGGGACTGCATTATTAATTTGTTTTAAGCAAAGTTTAACATTAAGCAATTTAATGCTAACTCTGTTTGACTGTATATAAATTGCAAAGATGAAACTCAAACAATAGCTCCACTAATTTTAATAAAGTTAGTTACTAAAAAAGAAGTTTTCAGATGATATCCAGGCAACTATTTTTATTTACAAATCAAATAATCATTCAAACAGAATTATTATTTTTTTTAATCAGGATGTCTAATTCGTTCTTTCACTACATCATTCCATCAGAGATTTATAACTTTATCTGGACAAAAGTCTGCTAAATTGGGTCCATACAGTTTTAGCATTAATAAATCATTAGCAGTATCAGTGGATAAATGGTTACATATATAATTCTTTATTAAATTCAATTGACTGCATTAAACTTACGACACATACCCCTATCTCCTCTGCTCTTTTTTCAAAAATGCTTTGGAAGTACCACGTGTGACAGGGAAAAAACAAACTAAACTATGAACCAAAGCTTTTAAAGTTAGACAAAAATAAATGTTAAAAACATATTTGTAGTCAGCAAATGCAGTAATTTAGTTGCTAATGACCACTCATTTCAAACACTGTTTACAGAAATACATAATATTTAAATAAATTAGCTATCACTATGTTACAATTGTTTCTTAAACAATTTGTCAATGGTTAATTTGCTTTACCAATTTTGATTTTTCTTTTATTAGTTTTTCTTGAATTTTGTGAACAGTCACTAATTCTTTATCAGTTACACAGCTTTATGTTTTGAGGAAATTTATGTATTGCCTCTTTAATTGAACCCTTTCAAAAACTGAATTAGTTTTTCTGTCTCTTCAACATCTAACAGTTTCAAAATTGTTTTCCTCTAGCAAGGCCGTAACCAGAAAAATATTTCGGAGGGGGATTTGTGGGTTCAAAATTTTATTCTTCGTATCGTATATTATATTTGTTTTGTAATACTTTAATAAAGGTAAAATTATTTAAAAGTTGTCTATTGTGAATTCGAGTAACCGAAACTTATCACAAAAGAAAATTGAATATTTGAGTCTTCTTAATTGCAAATAAACTTATAATTTCATATGTGTTGATGGTGATTCTACTTCTCCATTGTATCAACAATAGTGTCAACCAAATTAACAATTTCTGAAGCTTTTTAGATATATTTAAAAGTGTCTTTTGTCAGAAATGTATTCCAGGAGCATATGTCAAAGCGGTTAGGTTTGTCAATTTGTGGATATTTGGAATTAGACCCAAGCGTTTAAGTTAAACAAGTTGGAATTAGTTAAAACTATTTGAATATTCCACCAAATTGTTTGATAGCATGAAAATTCTGCTTTTTACAGAGTTCCATTTCAAAAAAAAATTTTAGGAATTTCAAAACTTTCTATTGTTTATTACCTATTTTCTATTTTCTTAAATTGTATTAATCTTTTCAACATGCTGACATAATCAAAGAAAAAAAGAGTTGCTAGCTCATACAATTTTTATTTAAGATTTTTAATTGTACTTGATTTTTTAATTTTGACTTTCTTGATTGATACTTAATGGCTTATTTCTAGTAATCCTGAAAAAATTTCGGAGGGGGGTCAAACCCTGATGATCCCCCCATTGGCTACTGCCTTGTCCTCTAGATTTAAAATA
This sequence comes from Maratus michaelseni, assembly GCA_963931845.1. Classification (NCBI taxonomy): domain Eukaryota; kingdom Metazoa; phylum Arthropoda; class Arachnida; order Araneae; family Salticidae; genus Maratus; species Maratus michaelseni. The sequence goes on along the minus strand of OZ007590.1, from coordinate 176,362,488 downwards.
GAAGACATGATTTTGTTTTCAATCACCACTAGGATAGTACTATGTGTGTACATATTATTATTTTATTTCTCATTTCAAACTATCAAAATTCTAATAATAGCGATTTTTTCATTAAAAACCTTTGAATTAGGAAGATAGAGATCATATAATGTCTTGAATTTAGTAGATTGCCAATATTTCTACAATGCAAAATTCAAAGTTTACATCTAAGAAGTTATGCATTTTATAGACAATTATTTTTTATAGAAATGGGTTATACTGATCTTCAACTTATATATATATTGCTTGTTTGGAAAGTCTTTTCATTTTTTCCCATAGTAATTTTAGTTGTATTCATATGATTTCAATATTATTTCAAACAATTGTTTTTCTCATGCATTGTGGCAACTGATATATCAGCTTGTGTTTTAAGTAAAAATTATCGAAATTCTGAAATGTTTATATTCCAATTTAAATATAGACAAATGAAAGGTGGAGTGCAGCATTTTTATTAAATTAATTTAGTTTTTTATTTCAAAAGGGGTGGGAAAGCTGCACAATTATATAAAAAAAAAATGTGTATTGTGTATGGTACATAGATAATAACTATTTCCACTTATCATAATTGTTCTTGGAAAATTTCTTCAATTTACAATTCACCTAATGTAATAGACCCTTATTTTTCCTTAATAGGTGAATTAATCAAAAACAACTGTTTATTATTATTTCTAAAACCGGGTAAGTTAAAAAACAAAAAATGTTTCCATTCTACATGAGAGGGAAAAAATTCATTTCATACAATGTATGAGTATCTATGATATGCTCTCAACACATAAACTGGAAATGAAAAATTCATTCTATACAATAATTTTCAATGCAAAAAGTCATGTCCCCAAGCAGAATGAGTCTTTTCAAACAGTATCAAAAGTTGATATTCATGAACTTTTGATGAATATCCACTTTGGGATTCAGTGGGATTACAAGGGAATTGTGTAGTGTGAGCATTCTATCACAAATCAATTGTACTGTGTGCTGTTAGAAGTTAAGTAAATTAAACAATTTCTTGTAGCAGAAACATCCAGAGGTGGTAAATCTTACAGATGTTCCATTCCATCAAGATAATAGCAGACCTCATACTTTTCTGGTCCTTTGGCAAAAAATAACTGGAACATCTGCTACATGCTTCCACACCCATCCTATAGACCTGGCATTGCACCTTCAGAATGCTATCTGCCTCACTCAATGCATAACTTTTTAACTGGAAAAACCTTTACTTCAGGAATCAATGCAAAAATATACCTGAGGGAGTTTCTTGCTATGAAATTAATATCATGAAATTTCTTGATAGATGACAACTTATTATTGAACAAATGGCCAATACTCTGCAGATAAAAGTGTTTTTATAATATATATATATATATATATATATTATCCATAGTAAAAAAAAATGAAGGCTTTTTGGGCAAACTAAAATAAAATAATCGAATCCATGTATTTGGATGGTATTAAGGTAAATATTATTAGTAATAACAATACATTCAAAACAATGACAAATGCTTTTCTGTGACACTTATTGCCATTTTTTTGTGACAATGAAAGTCAAAGTAAACTAATTAACATTTTACTGTTTACTGTGTATATAAATATGCTACTTTTTTATTTTCAAACCGATGAAAGAAATAAAAATAATGCTTTGTCTGCATCTCTGAAATATGAAAACAGGGAACTTGGACAGACTCGGACTGATGAGCCAGTCCGAGTCTGTCCAAAATTTTTACAAAATCATTCAGAAAAAAGTCATTTATGAACACAAAAATTAAGCAAAATAACTTGAGTTACAGATAACAAGATTTTACCTGTTCTTTATTTATTGCTATTGTATTTGTTATTCTGAATAGGCAATTGTTATTATACTCATTTTAGGTTCATCTTTATAACACTATTTATTTATTATTTCATTCTGTAGATGTGATGACTGTAACTGAATTATATGTACACATTAGGACTATGGATAATGGGAATTTGGGTCTATTGTGTTAAATGAAAACAAATCATAAAAAAAAAAGTGTGATTTTTTTTTTAAATGATTAAATAAAATTCATCTTAAATCAAAATACTGTAAAAAAAAAGTGAAATGTACATTATGCATACGTGCATGCTTTCCTAATAATGTTGAAAAGTAACAGGAATTTGTTTCTACTTTAATTTTTTTATGTTTTCAGTGCATGCACATTTTTGCTGTTGTCTCACTTTAGCTCCTTCATGATTGAATATATAGGTAAGAAAATTAGTTGGAACTGCTATAGCTGCTGGTTTTGGAAGGATAAGTTTATCTGATGTAGAAAGATTATTAAAATATCCTACTCCAGATAAATATTGCAAAGTACCTTTAGCTCCAGCATGTGGTCTTTACCTGGCAAATATACATTATGGTAATGAAGGTAATATATTATATATGATTTATTATTATTTACAGACTTGCACTATCTTTGAAGTGGAGAAAAAAATACATTTATTATTAATTTGATAAGTACACACAATTTTTCATTGTGTATTTTGATAACAACATTGTTAAATTCTGTAGTATGTTAAGTTTTGTGGTTGGATGTAACATCTTTGTCTTAAATAACATGACATGATGTTTGATGTACCTTATAATTTTAAAATCATAAATAATTATTCTAATTGTTTAACAGACAGTTTCTTTAAAATAAGTTTTTATTTTTATACATTCATTCCTTAACATTTCTGCTTTTAGCATTCAGTTTTGATTATTTGTAAACATGTAATTGTAGAAATATTTAACATTTAAATATTTATTCATCAATTTTCGTATATTAATTCCTAATAAAAGATAAGTGTGAAGCTAGAAATAAACTCAATTAAATATGGGGTAATTAATCTTGGGTATTGTAATATTTGAATTATGATATAAGTTCTCAGCCATTTTTTCCTGTTCATTTGAAATGATATACATGTAAATATTTCGTTATTTCTATTCTATACTTTTATTCAAAACATTTATATTCTACAAATTTATACCTAGATACCAAATTTCAGGTTATAAAAGTTTTTGATTTAAATTACTCAAAATTTTGACTCTCTAATGTTAAATTACTTATGTACATTTTATTTCTCTATTTTTTAAAAATAACAATCTCATTTTTCTCATTTTTTTTTTCTTAGTATTCAAAACCCCAAGCATGAATATTTTAATCTTGTAATTTCCATAATTTTATGATATGAAGTATAAATTATGAAATCAATATGAAAAAATTATGAATTATAATCTTAAAAATTTTTTTTACTGCACGTCAGAAATTTTTTTACTGTGTTTTATTCATAATTGCACATACTATATGCACATTTCTATATGCCCATACAAAATTTTAACCTTTGTTTTTTCCAATAGTTTTTTTTTAATATTTTTTATAAAACACTATAATATTGGTTTAGGGAATGATGTAGGATTTGAAAAAAAAAAAAAAGAATGATTGATTTGATATTTTTTGAAATCTAAATATAATTTTTCTTTTGTCCCATGTACATAATATTTTATGTTAAAAGTTTGTTATTATGAATGATTAAGTACTGATAAAATTTAAAGTGAATCCGTTGGCTCTTTATAAAATATTTAGTAACTCTGTAGCTAATGGTAAAAGGATTGGGAAAATTTGTATAAATTGACTAATTAAAGAGTGTCAAACTTTTTTATCGTGTCAAATTTAGATGTAAAAAAGGTTTGTGCCCATTTTTATACAGAGATTACTGTATAAGAATAAATGTAAAATATCAAATAAAGATAGGCATTATTTCCAATTGGCTGATAGCAGTGTAATTTTCCTTCTATATTATTTGTAGTAAAATAAATAGTGGTGTTTACTTACATTTTTCCAGGCTAATTTATAATATGTGTATATATTCGATGTATAATTTATGTATATATTCAATCTTTATATTTACAATGTTAGTACACATTAATAATATATATATTTTAATGGTCTGGTCACTTTAAATAAAATTTCATATAAATTAACCCGCATTTTTGTATAAGAATATAGCCTTGCTATATATTAACTTCATTGCCAAGATTTTATTTTCAGTTGACATAACCTAGTGGTTCTCAACAATCTTTTTATTGGTTAGAATGCAGAATTGTAATCTGAATATTCTTTTGTGACCAACAGATCAGGAATAGATCAATTCCTATAGGCATGATTGCAAATTTACATCTTCTTGTTGTTTAAGACAAAATAGTTTTAAAGTAAAACATCTCTAACGTACACTCTCAAACAGCAGACACTTCTATTTCACAAACACCTTTTCAATCCCTAACATCTGTATAGTTGTATTTTAATTGTTTGTGACTTTTATTTATTAAATAATAATTAATTAGGAAATCTGGATGGGATAGTTTAAATCATATAAATATTTTATTACTGAAATTTTAGGATTAAGATTTTAATGTCAAAAGTTAATATTTTATGTAATATTGGGAAAAAAAGTGTTTTTATAGCCTTTTTTTGTTATTTTCTTCTTGTATTTCCCAAATAAAAAACTGATAATCGAACTTAAAATTTTTTGATTCGGTTTTATTTAAATCTTTTGGAATAATTTTTCTTACTTTGAGCAACTTTTATTGTGTTTTTAATTGAATTTTTTTGTAAAGAAAATTCTGATTTCCTTGAGTCAATTTTTTTTTTTTTAATTCATAAAACACTTATTTAGAAGTACTGTAATTTCCGGTGTATAAGCCGTGGCTAAAAAAAATTCTGTTACAAATCAGAATTTTTAAAAATGAAATAAGGCCAAATAAGTTCCATGTTTAAATAGGTTAAATTCCATTAAATAAACTTTCTGGTCAGAAACAGATTTATTTGAGCCGCAGCTTATACATTGGAAATTAGGCTATGTTTTACATTCAAGTGCATCCTAAATGAAAGCGAGAATTGTATTGTTAAAAAGTTAACTGCATACTAATTCTTGGTATAAAATAAATATTGTTAACTAAAACTAAAAAGTAATCTAAATAATGTAAGAATATGAACTATTTAATGGATATAGTTTAAAAGCAATGGAATTAATGCTTTTCAAATTTCACATTATTTCAAATGAAAGTGTATTTTTTTTATTTCCATTAGCATTTTAGCTGCATCTACCTATGATTGGGAAAATACTTTAAATAAAAAGATACATTAGAACAAGTGGGTAAATGGGATTGAAGAATGCAAAAAGGGTTTCGTTTAATATTCCTTTCAAAACATTTTATCCTTTCTTTAATAAATCCAAATATATTTAAAAAAAAAAAATCATGTTTTTTATAAAGTAAAAATTTACTGGTCTATTTTTCATTTTTTCAAATGTCAGAACCGACCCAAACCCGCTATTATACTCTGTCATAATAATATGTGGACTAAATGCGATATTTAAAAAAAAAGTAGTTACTCCCCCTCCCCCCTCTTCCCTTCTCTATTAACAATCCCTAGTCACATTATTAATTACATCATAGTCTATTAGCATTTTATTTCTTTTTTCTACTAGGGGCCTCTACCCCCTATACTCGCCAACCCCCGTCCTGACACTACAAACTCTAAAAACACACTAATTTGATTAACTCTAAAATGATTATGGAAGATTGAATTATAATTAAGCGACCAGTGGTGATCTGTTGTAATCAGGTTTCCATTCATTTTCCTTTCACTGAGGTATTTTAAGGCCGAATCAACTGCTGTCAAAAGAGCTAACAACTGTTTTCATGACTGATTAAATAACATCAATTAAACATTTAAAAATCAACTTGTGTAAAATGGCTAAATAAACAATGTCGCTGCATCGGGGAATTTTATAATGCTGTTATAAAAAATTGGGTATTTATCTGTTATCCTGTTGACCACTATCCAAAAAAGAAAAAAACTGTCGCCAAAATATAGGGAAAAAAGTGTGTTACCGTGGCATCACATTCAATTGACATCAGATGCGTTACACGTGTTTGTTATGTCATCGAGAGATTTTTATTCGACATTTATCTGTATTTTTAAGGATATTTTACCCATTTATTACTTATTTCATTAATTTAAAAAATAATAATGACCTTAAATGGCACGCCATGATATTAAAAGAGAAAAAATGTTGTTATGCCTAGTTACGCACAACAGATCCGTTTCAACTGACGTCATTAACACTAATATTTTGTCGAAATAAATTAATATCTCATGTAAATGTATTTTTATATTGAAACTGTTGGGAAATATTGTTATTTGAGCATTTTAAATATGACGTAAGTTTCCCTATTTAATGCTTTGAATGTGTAATAATTTAATTATTTCTCTTTTTAATATTCATGCACAAGTATATTTTTTATTACATAATTTTCTACAATTACTGCTTTTAATATGTGATCATTTAATTATATTATTAAAGTTTTATTTCTGTTTTTGATAGTCACGTGTAAATACATTTTTTAATTGAAAGGGAATATTATTATGTGTGCTATTTTACAAATTGGCAACAATTCAAATAAATTCTGTGCTTCAGTTGAATATTTTTATCCATTAATGAGTAGGTTTTTAAGGTTTTAATTAATATCTTGCATTAATGAAGACAGTTTCAAATTTTTGTGATTTTCAGCATGACAGTGGATATTCAGCTGTAAGTATACAAAATTTCAAGTCTGTAGCTTATACATTTTCTGAGAACCAGCTCTGTGACAGACAGACTGAGAAGCGAGACAAATAGGGTTTCATGATATGATTGAAACTTTAAAAAGGGCGTTTTCATGATCAGAACAAAAGCATCAGTAATTTTCCAGTACCATTATTCAAAATTAATGTAAAAAGATTATCACTAGTACTATAAAGACAAACTTTGCTAAATAATTAATCATTGTTCTATTATATAAATACCATCATAATCAACTGAAAATAATCAAAACATTTCATAATAGATTTTTTTTATTAATATATTAATATTTGTTTTTATTTGTAAAATTTAAAATTAAATGTAAAATGTGCCAACACATACCAAGATTCAAATGACAAAATACTTTCTTAAAATTTAGTGTGGTTATAAAAAAAAAATTCTTCAAATTTAAAAGTTTAATCTGATTTAAGGATATTTAAATCAGGTTTTTTTCACACTTGTGAAATAAGCAAGTTATCAAGTCAGTTTTATATAACAAAATATATCAGAAATACTTTTTTCTTATACATTTTACTTTGATTAAATACATAAATATCATGTATATCCATCCATATATATGTGTTATTAAATAGCTAAGATGCTCTTTTAAATTCACTCCAAATTGCCTGTCTGATTTTCTGTTCAGTTTTAAAATCTTGGTTCTGTCTTTCCTCAAACTTTACAATTAATGTAGCTCTCTTTAGCTAAAATGCCAACAAAGTCTTCTTTTCGATGTTAAGTATCATAAATTCTCCTCTACTTCAAGTCCCAATTGAAATTCTAAGTAACTTCGATCTCTTTGACCAATAATCCGATATTTATGACTGTTTAAGTCTATAAAGCCACTGTACCATATATATATTGAAGTAGAATCCAATTATCCAGGATTTTTTCTCGAGCATCTGTCTAACATGAAAACCCTATAAAGATGTAAATGCAATAAAGCACTTTGATCAAAAAGTGCTGTCTCTCATAGCCATATCTGAGGCTTTTTCAGGCAGTTTCCTGCTAACTGCTGTTGCATTCAGAACCACTGGAGTGTCGGGAAAACTTTCAAAGAAGCTTCTTGTAATCTTAATGCAGTCTCCTCCCAAAGTATATCTCTCTAGTGCTTAAATATAAAAAGTGATATTCATTTAATTAATAAACCCACACCAGCCATGACTCCGCTGTGAATTTCATATCGTATATATATATATAACCATTAAATGAACGTTAAAACCACCAACAAAAACTGTGTAATTGTGAATAAAATTAAAATAACCAATTGACAACAAAACAGATCCCCCCAACAAACTGAACACGGATATCAAAAATATAGTATTTAAAAAAAAAAAAAAAAAAAAGAGCAGAAATTGAATAATGGAAATTTGTGGAATTTAGACAGAATCTTCAGGCAGCAAATGCCTACATTTCACAAATAAAATGTGTGGTTTCATCTTCATATTAGTCATAAAATAGCTAAAGAATATGAATTTGGGACAACCACACACAGAAGTAGAGAAATACACAATGAAACAACAATTAAGTTCAAAATAAAATATGATTAAAAAGGATTGAGAGGGAAAAAAATAAAAACATGAAATTACCCCATTTGAAAGCAAAATCAAAACTTCTGTCAGCATTTTACAAGAATTGGAGTTTTATGCAAATGTTGCCAAAAAAAAAGGTTATTTAAAAATTGATGGACCATGGATCAAGGAACAAAATGTAATGCATAGCCAGGCACATACCCCAATATATAAAACCAGCACCCTCTATAGAAAAAATAAAATTTAACTTCCCATAAATGCAAAAGAATAAATCAATGTGGTGCTGTCATCTAAATATATACAATTGTAGAATTTATTGGATTATGTTTTAAAACAAATACTGTCTTAAGACAGATAATTGATCAAAATTATGTTAATAAATTTATTGTATTAGAGTAATGAATAAAAGATGTATTTAAAAAAAATGAAACTTATGATAGTTGATTAATGTATCACAAAATATTTGTAATTATCGATGACACATCATCATTTATATTACTGTGACACATTGCATCATAACTTAAGTTAATTTATACTTAGTAAAAAAAATGTATATAATAAAGATGCTAAGGAATTAATTTTAATAATTAAATTTTGAAATTAATTAGTTACATTTAATGTCTCAACAAAGTTTCTTAAAAATTAAATACACATGATATAAGGGGAGAGAGTAAAAAATAAATAAATAAAAATACATGCAACATATTCTTATTACATACATATGTGTCTCACAAATGGAATAAGTACATCTTTTTAAAAAATGGATAACCTTTACTACTTATCGTCAGTTTATTTTTATATGGAATGCTGCTATCATATTTTTTTGTTATTATTGTTGTTTATTTTAAAGGTTTAATATAATAAGAATTTGGAAAAATATATAAATGAAAAATGTTTGAAAATGATCATTAAAAGGTTTGGACAGTTTTAATTAACATATTTTAATAAAGTTATATATATATATATATATATATATATATATATATATATATATATATATATATATATATATATATATTAAAATTAAAAAGTGCAACTATATGCTTCTTTCTAAACAATATAGATTTTTTTATGTATATTTTTATGCTTTTGCCAAAGCTCTTTGTCCCATTGTGGCTTCCATATGAATGCATATTGTACAACTTTTAGAACATGAATAAATTTTTACATTTATTTGCTTATAACCTTTCTGAAAATGAAAATAAAAAAATATATATTAAAACATGTTTTATCAGAATTTTTCTCATCTGTAACTTTTGATGGCAAAAAAACAAGAAGATGCCCTGGAAAAACTGAATATAAATTAAGTAAAGATACACTGAACATCTCAATTGAACAAATTTTCAAAATGTATCTCTAACACAAAAAAAAACCCTAAGAATGTTCAATTAGATATTATTTATTGTATTCTGAAAACAAGTTGTGAAATTGCATTCTTTTGATTATTTGAAAATAGTAGATATCCACATTTTAAGCAAGGTTATTAAAAAAAAAAAAAAAATTTTTTTCATTGCTCATTAAAATGAATCCTTCCACCACATCCATGGGGTCATTTTTTTTTATGTAAAAGCATGAAATTTGCAGAAAATATTACTCATCTGCTTTCGAATGAAATAGCCTTTTTTTTTTTTTTTTTTTTTTTTTTTTTTTTTTTTTTTTCTTGTTGCACTACATTTTTAGTAGTTATAATTGATTGCACTTTGATGGCAACCTTCCCCTGACTATTGTGTTTCTAAAATCAGTTCAAAACATTAATGTTGACACTATTTTCTGAAAAATCTATATAAGATAAAGAGAAATGGCCTTCCATTTTTACTTTCTTCTATCTTTACAAGAAGAAAGTATTGGATTCATGATAATTTTCGACTTCCGGTTTTCGACGGATTTATACGTTTTAGAAGGTCCTGAACATGATTTGACTATTTTTAGAAAATGTCTGTCTGTGACTCTGTCTGTATGTGACACAAATTTTGTGGGCGCTCTATCTCAAGAACTAATGCTCGGATTTTAATAAAACTTTATTTTCAGTTAGTCCCTGATATAAATTGGTGCTGATTAGTTTTTGGTAAAAATCGCCCAGCAGGTGGCGCTGCTATGCAGCATTTTTCGCGATTTCCTCAATAGCTCTATCTCAAGAACTAATGCTCGGAATTTAATAAAACTTTAGATTAAGTTCGTGCTTGATATAACTGAGAGCTGATTAGTTTTTGGTAAAAATCGCCCAGCAGGTGGCACTGCTATGCAACATTTTTTGCGATTTCCGCAATGGCTCTATCTCAAGAATTAATGCTCGGAATTTAATAAAACTTTATATTCAGTTGGTGTCTGATATAAATTGGTGCTGATTAGTTTTTTGGTAACAATCGCCCAGCAGGTGGCGCTGCTATGCAGCATTTTGCAGGATTTACACCATTTTAGCGATAGTCATATCTCAAGAAATAATGCATGGATATTAATAAAACTTGAGTTTCAGTTAGACCTTGATATAAATGGGTGCTGATTCTTTTTAGTGTATGCGAAACCTGTGTGAAATAGAAGAAAGTTTTGGGATTGACACATCCAACTAGTTTATTATCTGAATACAAGTACTTACTTATTTTGTGCTTTAAAGAATAAAAATGACTATGTTATTATGTGTTAAGGTTTAGATTTGAAAACAGTCTTAAGGTGACTCAAATGACTTGCCCAACAACGCGAAACTTTCTGACACATTTTCTGACTCATTTTTAAACACAAAGGCATAAAATTGGCAGCTATTGAAGCGATTTGGAATCGAAATGAGTTTTCTATTTTTGATAAATATATTACTTATCGAGTTATAAGCAATTCGTACGACATGATGACATGCATTTCACCTTACTCATTATGCTGTGTCAGGAATTCGGTTCAAAACAGCGACTTTGACACTATTTTCTGAAAGATCTTCTGCCTTTACCAAAAATTGGAAAACATCTTTCAATTACAAAGTTTCTGAATAAGACCATCTGCCAATTTGATACATTTGCAAACAAGAATGAATGTAAAAATGTGTCATATAAGACTTTTGCCTTCACCAAAAATTGGAAAACGTCTTTCCATTACAAAGTTTCTGAATAATAGCATCTGCCAATTTCATACATTTGCAAACAAAAATGAATGTAAAAAGTCTTCTGCCTTTACCAAAAATTGGAAAACATCTTTCCGTTACAAAGTTTCTGAATAAAAGCATCTGCCAATTTGATACATTTGCGAACAAAAAGTAATGTAAAATTGTGTCATAAAGTCGCCAGTTTAGATTTGAGAACAGCCTTTTTTTTTTTTTTTTTTTTTTTTAAAAAGGGCGGGGAGACGTAAGGCTGAATTATATAAAACTTTTTATTTTTTTAAACAACAGATTTCAAAATGTAATTATAAATGTCTTTAAAACATGTTTGCAATATAATTTACAATGTATAAAATACAAGACCATTTATGGATATTTTCTTTCTTGTAGATTTTATTGGTAAAGAGCCAGTAAATCGTCACAAAGAATCCTTTGAAGATGCTTAAGGCTGTATATATGAATGTAAATATTAAGCTGAAAATAAAATTGTTTATTTCCATAAAGAGCATTTTGATTCTGGATTCATAGTTGTGTTTAAATTACATTTAAAATCTTCTGAAAATTCTTCTATATTTGATAATGATCCTATTACCCTGAAAAATAAAAGATCCACTGAGACTATTGGGTTATTATAAGAATTTCAGTATTTTTTTAATAGATGATCAATGTACTATAATTTAAAAAATAATTTTTGAGTTTATATGCAAGACATTTTGAAAGATACTTCCATAATTCCAAAACTTTTAAAATACACAAGTAAATATGTTATACAAGTAAATATATTAGACTAAAGATTTTCTTATGTCATAATGAAAGTGGTGGTAATTGTAATAATGATAATAATAATAAATGCTTCACCTAAAAGATTTTTTAAACAAATTTAATTGTATAAATAACGTGGAATTTTACAAATATTATTAATATTTGTATTTAATGATTTATGTTAGTTGATCAAAATAAATTTCTTTAAAAATTAACTAATAATTTATGTCTACAGTCCCAAAAATAAAAACGCCCCCCCCCCCCCCCTCCACACACACTAACCCTGCCACAATCATCATATAAAAATGTGACAGGAATAAATCAATTAGTAATAATATCTACTGATTAATGCTGTATTTAAATATTGCTTAGGGGTCATCTATACATAGAAATTGTACCAAATGTGAAATTTTTCAGTAATAACGTTTAATTTTGACATCATATTTGGATTAGACTTTTAATTAAATTTTACCTTTGGATACCAAATGGGATGGTCATTTGATGAAATCGTTTGGGAATTATGCAGGTTTAAAGTTTGGATCTTCTAATGATGAACTGCAAAACATATTGCAATGTGGATAGTTATTGAAGCATAACTTAAAAACAACACCGGAATGAGCTGCAATTTTGGATTTTTATGTTTGAAGATTCTAGAAATTTATTACCACGAAAATATCCATAGGCTACAATTCATAATGTGACAGGAATAAATCAATTAGTAATAATGTCTACTAATTAATGCTGTATTTAAATATTGTTTAGGGGTCGTCTATATATAGAAATTATACCAAATGTGAAATTTTTCAGTAATAACGTTTAATTTTGACATCAGATTTGGTTTAGACTTTTAATTAAATTTTACCTTTGGATACCAAATGGGATGGTCATTTGATGAAATCGTTTGGGAATTATGCAGGTTTAAAGTTTGGATCTTCTAATGATGAACTGCAAAACATATTGCAATGTGGATACCTATTGAAGCATAACTTAAAAACAACTTGCCAGAATGAGCTGTAATTTTGGATTTTTATGTTTGAAGATTCTAGAAATTTATTACCATTAAAATATCCACAGGTTACAGTTCATATTTTTCTCAAAAATTATCATATATATTATTTCTGTTGTCAACATCTTTTTTTCTATGAATTTATGAAACGTGCAACCAGAATGAGGTATCATTTGAAAGGTTTTTGAAGCGGCTTCTAACATAGTACACTCATATTTTGTTAAAACATTTATCTCATATTTTGTGTGTTTTTTGATTAAAATTTGCTGTTAATTAAAAATTAAATTGGCATTGTTTTCATAAATGAAAAGCAATGTTTTTCTTAAATCAATGTTGCCACAAAAATAAAATACCACATTATATCATGCTCAACAATGATTTAAAAAAAAAAAAAAAAAGAAAGTACAAAACAGGTAAAGTGGGACATTGTTGCTGCATGGGTTTATTTTATATTTATTATTAAAAAGCAAAATTCAAATGTATAGAAGTAAAAGACGTCATTGATCAATCAAAGCAGTATTTTACGTATAGTCTAAAATGTATGCTTTGTTATATTAAGTTAAGTTCTATTTTATATCCATTCAATTTATTTTTCTTTGTCCCGTGTTTTTCTGAAAGAGTATGATGTCATTCTCTAATGCAGTTAGAATAAGATTGTTATTTTTTCTCTCGAGTGTGCCTTTTACATTAATACTGCACGGGTTTATTTTATATATTTATGATTAAAAAGTAGGAATTGACTTTAAAGAAAAATTTTATATTACTTGTTTATTTGGTGAGTTATTCAATATATCTTTAAGTTTATTATTATATCCTTTTGTTGAATATTTATTATGAATTGTTCTTATGAAGTTCTTCTGAAGAATCCAAAAAATATTCATAGTTTCTCATATTTGCATTTTCAATTTACTATTTTTTTTACATGTGATTTCATTTTAATATATATATATTAATTATTCTTCAAGAAAAAATTAATTGCAACCTACTGATCTTTTAACAGAAAATGATGTGTAGAAACTTAGAATACGAGAATTCAAAATCACAGCTCGTTCTGCCAAGTAGTTTTTGAGTTATGATTCAATAACTATGCACATTGCAATACGTTTTGTAATAATTAAAAAAATAATTTAACAGTAGGAATTTCAAAATTTAAACCTGCATAATTCTTAAACTACTTGACTGAATGATTTCCTGCTTGGTGTATCCAAAGATAAAAGTTACTGAAGAATTCAAATATGATGTCAAACTTAAGTGTTAGCGTTGAAAATTCTCAAGTTTGGTACAATCTAGATTACACCTTAGCAAGAATTTTTAAATATAGCATTAGTTAGTAGACGTTATTACAAATGCATTAGTAGTAGTCAAATTGCTGTACAATGGTATTTGGCATAATTAGTAAAGGTAGTGCATTATTTTTTTTTCTCCAAGACTATGCACAGTTAAAAGGGATAAGTTAAAGGTTTCTTAAGAAATATATTTAATTTTATGCTAAAGATTTTCTTTTAAAACTTTAAATGTTACGTTAGATCAACACTAGCAGGCTACACCCGCTATGCTGGCCCATTTTTCCAAATGAACCATAAATTAAATGAAGTAATAGCAGTTATTTTGACCTTTTATTTTAAAGCAATATGGACCTTCACCTGAATGTCCTTATGCATTGCTGAAAACGATGTGAACGCCATTGTGCTGCTATATTTTCTAAAGTGTTGGACAAAATTTGATTTATTAAGAAGCAACTATTTTAGTTGATCATTTATAGCAGGATTTGATAAGGAAATGGGGCCGTTATAGAAACAGAAATTAAAATGTTCTCCAGTTGTCACACTATTAAAATGGAGATCATTACAATGATTGCAGAGATTAACCCTTGCACCTAAATAATGCATAGGTAATTAATTCTTATTTGTAACAAATGAACTTTCTTGAACTCTGGGCCTCTCAGCTTAGCATTGTGTGTGGTTATAATTCCTTAAATGCAATCTCACTCTACATTTTGTTATATTTCGTAATACACGTCCTCTTCTGGCAGGTCTACCAAGGTTTTTCATCTTTAGATTCAAGTCGAGTAAATGTAGTCAAAACTGTAATAAATTATTAGCACATAAAGAACAATATTTAACTTTTATATTTACAAAAAATGGACTTTTAAAACTGAATTGTTTAAATAAAATTAAAATGACATCATATTCACTGGCTTTTCATTTTACAGACCAGTTGCAATCATGTGACTGTTAGCCTGGCAAGAAGCCTGATTCTCATAATTCAATAAACCTCTAGTTTGCATCTAATAAAATCTTCTGTAATCAAGTCCATAGCCAAGTTTGGCATACAATATGAATAGTGCTTGCAACGATATGGTTAAAAATGCTTGTTGATCGAAAGTTTATTTCAGCAAGAATTTTTATTTCAAAATGTTGGCTTTTGTGATAATAATACATAATTGCATAAATCTCCATCAGAATAATCGTTAGTTAAATTTTGAAGCAGTGAATATTTCTATAAGGGAAACTAAAAAAAATCTTAAAGAATGGACAGTATTTGCTGACCTGAATTCGAGACTATAAAAATCACATGTTTGGAGAAAACAAACTGCCATGTTTCTGTTGTAAAGTATGGTGGACATTTTTTTTAACTATCTGAAATTAAGTTATTTCACAATAAGTGTATGTGTAGTAGGCACTTAAGACTTAAATTTAATTATTTGACTCTTATTTTTTTAATATTAATTGCTATTTACATAATTTACATTTGAATATAAAAAACTGCATCCAAAAACGCTCTCATACACTTGAAAAAACAACATTATTGAGAAAATCGCTCATACTGATGTCATGCTTATGCATTTTTAGCACACATAATGATGTTTGGAAACCACATTGTTTAGCAAGAAAAGTTAAATTTAAATCGTAACTAAACAAATAACATGTATCATATGTTATTTGTAACTACACTCACTTTACTCACAAATAACAGTTATTTTTACAATTACATATGCTACTAAAAATCAAAAAGAAATATAAAAGAAAAGAAAAAAAATCAAAAACAAAAAAATGTAACTTAGATTTTATCCAATCAAAATTTCAGATGTTTTTTTTTCTGATCCTGGTGCAAAAGATAAATAGCCAATTATTGTTTCAATCACAATCTTTGATACTGAAAATATTTCTAAGCATCATAAACATTCTCTTTATGTTTGAATTAAATATTTTCGTTTTATAATATTGTTGCTCATTAAAACTTTTTTCTATTTTTTTAAAAATAAAATTAGTAAAAAAAAATATTTTTTGATGTGTTTGTATTATTTTCTAACTGATAATAGTCGTTTCAATTATTTAACTAACGATAATATGAGGTAGCCAAGATGAAAAAAATGACCAGGCAACCATTGCACCCGAAAAAAGTGAAAAATTTTATAAGAAAAATGCCAAATTTTACTATAAAATATCATGGTTATCTCTCTTATAATAAAATCCGAAGGCAAGAATCTGTCTGTAACCATTCCAGGTGGTACCACTCTGGTCTGCGAGTCGACTGTAGTTAAACGCCATGTTAGGCTTAATGAAAAAATCATGTCTGTTCAGATTATTTTTCCTATAAAACATGTATATCATATCCTCTTATAATGTTTTAAGTTCTTAATTAAAAATCCAGATTAAACATCCGAATCCCAGATATAAGCCATATAATAGAATATCTCCAGTAGGGGAACGCTGCGTTACGATTTTGACTCCAAAATAAAGTTTGGTAATGCCCAGTAAAGTAATTCAAGTACTGGTTGGAGCGCCATCTATTGTCTGTATTTGAATTTAAAATCAAACACCGTTTTTTAAGTATAACTTTTTTTTTAGCTGCATTTAAAAAGAAATGCTGCGTTGTTTTTATCGAGTTTTATAATTTAAAAAAAAAAAAAAACGAAACATGAATTATTTTAAGAATTTGTGAAATCTTTATAATAAGTTTACAAACTGCGAATATTTTTTTTTCAACTATATTATTAAAAAGAAACAAAAAATATTAATTCTTATTCAAGACAAGCCTAGAACACAGTTAATTTTTTTCTTTTAAATTTTACTGTACTCAGATAATTTAAAGTAATTAAGACCGTATCTAGATAAAAATTCTGGATACGATTTATTTAGTTATTTAGATTTTTCAGTTTAATTTTGATAAATATTTCATGGATTAACTTATTTTTTCTAATTAAAACATATCCTGCAATGTTTTTATACGCGTTTATTATTATTATTACTAAAAAAAAACATGAACAAAAGAATTATTCAGTTTAAGAATTTGATAAATGTTCATAATACATTTTACAAACTACAAATAATTAAACAAATAATATATATATATATATATATAGCTGTATAAGAAAAAAATAATTCCTGTTCAATACAAGTCCTGAAGCAAATTTATTATTTTTATTATTTAAGTTTACTGTACTGAACAAACTATTTAAAATATTTAAGATAATATCTAGGTAATTTTATTAACATTTCTTTTGATTTTTTTTAAAAATCAAAATATAAGTTGATGTCTGTGTATATAGTGCATTTGATCAACATATTTTGATAAATTAAAACTTCTGTTCTTATGTGTGTGCATTTAAATAAAAATGACATAAATAAAGATATGCAGATTATTGTAAGAAACAATTGACAAACATTTTTAAAGAGAGAACAAACACAAAATAAATTTCAAGAATTCAAAAAATTAAACATCTGGATATTGACTTTTGCTGGTGCTGCCATCTGTTGCCTCAATATAAAAATAACTCCAGATTTTAAAAGAATTATTTTCTAATTGCTCTGTCAAAATTCTTAAATAAAGCTTTCATATCATGAAACTTTTAAACAAGACTTCGTAGAAAATGACTGACTTTTTTGTCATAGAAATATTTGGCAAATACAAGGTCTGATTTTATATACTTGCCTTAAACATTTCATTTAAAAGTGCCTGTTTAACACAGTGTCAAAGTTTTATTACAAAATTTTTTATGAAACTTTTGTATAAACTCTTAAACTAGACTTTTAGAAAGAACTGAAAGAAGTTATTTTAAACATTATCTTACTCACTCACTTTTTTTTTTTCGAATTAAAATAAAAATCAGTTAAATATTAGATCAGCATTACATATAAGCCTACACTGGAAATAGAAAACAATGATAGATTTCTTATACTCAATTCATTATTCCGTCTTTCGACTTTCACATAGTCAGTGTCGCATCCGTATACAAAACAGTTTCGAGCCATATTAAAATATAATGTAAAAATAATGATTTATAAAGGAAATAATAACACATTCGTATAGTGAACAATGTTAATTTGATGCTGGTACAGACCGCAGAGCCGCATGTGACCACTTCGGCGTCAGGCCCAAGTTTGCTTGGAGGATGCCATAGGCGAAATTTCTCCTAATCTATTTATATCTCCATGATATAAACAAACGAACACTGTTGCGAACAATGAGAGCTGCTTTGTCAAATATATAATTTTTTTTCTGTTATAAACTTGACAAAGAGGGCTTGCAGAGGCTAAACCCATATGGTGGGCCACCCTGCTTGGTTGAATCTGAATCTGTTGCGAACAATATTGTTTTGGCGCCATCTATCGGCTTTAAAATGTTCTTTTCTACAATACAAAAGCTTTCAATAATAAAACCTTCCTACTGTTTGTATGAAGTCTTGTGAAAATGGAACGCGGATCAACAATCCGTCATTTTTGACGGGGGTTATATACTAGTATGTATATATTATACATAATAATGAGCGTGGTGAAATTGTCTATCCATTGGTGAAAAGCAGAAAAAAATCCATTCTGTAGTTTTTGAAGTTAACTTGGACATACAGACAAACACCTTCAGGGCAATTTGCTCTATGGTATATATGATATATATCATCATATTTTAAGTTTAATTATCGGCTATTCTTTTTTTCTACCTCAGCTTAAATGAAGTCCGATTTTTTCTATCAGCTGTTCTTTTAAAATGAAATATATTTATGAGAAAAATTTGTGTAACTATTCATTCTTAATATGAAATCAAATTTTTAAATAATAAAAATAAACTTCTAAAAATATGTAATAATATAAAATTATTACAGATATTATATGGATTTAAATCTGCATTAATTTGGAAGAAAAAAAAAGGGGGGGGGGAATTTGAATTTTGTTACTTTTAATTATGGGCTACATTTTTTAACATTTTTATTTTAATATTTATCAGAATAAAAAAGTAGTTTTTTACAGCAATTCAACTGAAACTACACAAAAAAAGGATTGATTTTTTTTAGTTAAAAATAAAATATTTTTAACTGTTAATGTTGTAAAATATTTCTGTTATAGTTTTTGTACTTACCTAAATTTTGAAGGTGTATGGACATAGTGTTTCATAGCATATTGCATACTCTCATCTGTTTGTTTTCTGCACCATACCTAAAATTTAAAAAATGTTTTTTTTTTTTTTTTTTTTTTTTTTTTTTTTTTTTTTTTTTTTTTAGCGTAGCTTTGAACATTTATAAATTAAGGCATATTTTCTAAAATTACATAAATTTTCAATTGTAAAACAGACTTTCTTTTTGTTCTGATAGATTTGTAGAAATCATATATGATTACAAGACAAACAGATTTTAAAGTAATAACAGAAAGAAAGAAAATGTATTTTACAACAAATTCAAATATGTACTATAATATTTATATATACAGCATCTAATTAAACATTGATTACAATATTTAATTGTAGACTTTTAATTAATCGTATCACATTTTAAACAAAGATGTGATGGTTGAAAACTGAATTAAATTATCTTTCATGTTTTTTTTTGTTTGTTTGTTTGTTTTATTTTAATGTTATTTTATTACAGTTATAATTTTAAATTATGGATCAGTAGTAATCTACTAGAGTATCAATCGGTTTTCAATATTTGATTTCAAGTTTCTTTCAGAGAAAAGCATATTTGCCTAAGAGAACACTTAGGTAAAATTAAGGTATCCTACTATTAATAAAAAAAGCATTTAAAATCAAAAATTAAAAAAAAAACTAAAAAACAGATTAATATCACATAATGAAATCAATTACAGCAGATGCTTCCGGCTCTATACAAGCTCCTCATCAATATAGCTAGCAAAAGTTTTGAGACAATATGTTTTCTTGACCTAACTTTTTCTGTAAGCAAAATTTCTTAATAATGTAAATTATTAATTTGTAGCTTTAGTCATCCTACATGGGGCACAACTACTGATATGTGTGGAAATTTTTAATTTAAAAAATAATAAACGTGAATTTAAAAAATGGAAAGCAGAAGTTTTAAAACGATCTGGTAAAATTCAAGTTTTTAATACTTGACTTAAATACATGTGATATTGTCACACACACAAGGGCTCCGCTAGCTGAGTGGCTAGAGCAGAGGAATTCCACGCGGAAGATGTGTGTTTGATCCTTTGATGTGTGTATTCCCTGTCTTTTAAATTAAATTTTCGTTATTTCCTTTCTATACGAGCTGTATGTGTTACGGTTGGTTTCAACAAATTTTTTTTTTTTAATCTACATTAATTATTTAAATCACTTTCTCAACATTTATTTAAAAGCACTCTTTTTTTCTGTTTCTAATAAAAATTTAAATAAATAAAAGTAATTGTTATAATTATAATAAAATCAGTTTTTATTTTTTCTTCTTTCTTTTTCTTTTTGCAAAGTAATTTCAACATTTATAGTCTAACGTAGCTTCCTGTTTTTCAAATACGAAAAGCAGACAGCAAGGGAGGGATGTTTTGTCAGTAGACTGCACAGGTGGAAAATTTGGAGTCATCTAGTCTGACTTTGATATAAGAATGACCGACCGCCCTGTATAAGAATTACGTTATCTTATGAGTGTACTATACACGCAATTAGGCTTTGTAAGTTTACGTCAGGCTTCAATTGGCTCTGCTATCAGGCGGATAGCTGGCGCCCATGTAAACAGAGGCTAACAGGACCCCCCTTCAGCACACGCCATGGGGGTGATGCATGGTTTCCTTCCCCCCATGAAGCGGCCGGCAGAGTGGAGCGGCAAGCTGTAGTCTTCACGATGAGTCCATTTTTCCTTTTGTTTCCATTCCCGTACCCCTGGCAGAGTGGATCGGTCCCGTTTTTCAAGCAGCGCGGGAGAATGAATGTTTACGACACTTGTTGCTTGGCCAAGAGACCTGTCGTTTGACTCGTAAAAAAAATTCGACTTATTACGGGGCTCGAAGATTGGCCTGTGGGCTGGATCGCGAAGTTGTTGAAGGCGGACAGGTTTCTGGAAGATTTTTTTTTTGAGAGTGGGGCATTGATGGCCCTACATTAACCATCCTAAATCATGATGTTATGATGAAAAGAGGCTATAAGGGCATTTTCGAATTGCGGATCTATAACTGTTAACGAGAAATTAAGAAGAAGATATGTGTAGCCTATTTTTTTTTTGGCGTAGTGGCGCTCCAAGATTATGACTTCTTAACCATCAGAAGTGATCATAGATATTGAACTAAACCGGTCGTTAGAAGTCGTAGTGTTCTGAGTTACGGTGATGGCTATCTTCGAATAAAACACATGCTTCAGGAAGGTGAAATTACTGACTCCGACGGTGAAGTTCTGGACCGTAGAATGATTTTCCCCTCCGGACTAGATGATGGACCTAGTAGTTGATGGCAAGTGATGCAGTGAGATGAGAGGATTGATGAATGTTAGCTTGAAACCACGTCTGAATTTTTCCCCAGCCTGAATACTCCAGCTTAAGTGCTTCATCAGATTTTGAAAAAGGAGGAAATGCTCCTAAGTGCCCATTGACTAAAATTGTAGAACTCTCTACCTGTTGTAAGTACTATTTGCATAGTTTTTCTTTTTATTTATTTGTACCTCTTTAAAAAAAAAAAAAAAAAAAAAAAAAAATATGTTTGCTATACCAGAGTTTAAAAGTGAAATGAATATCTTTGGATAATTTCAATAAGAATAAACATTATGAACAGAAATAGTCTGTAGGTTAATATATAATGTTTGTATGTTTGAACGACCATTAAATGGTAATATGATGGTAATTTTAAAAATATGATGTGTAATTTAAAAGTAACCAGTGAGTGGTTTCAACTTAAAAGATCAGCTGTTATATTGTTTTATTAAGATTATTTTTGATAACTTAGTTGCTTCATTATTTTAAATGTTCAAATAAATTGTGTTTTTTTTTTGTTTATTATCAAAGTTGGTATGTTTTTCTCTGTATAAATCTCTAAATAATTAATTTTTTATATTCACAGTAGACCTATAAGAATGGCCTAACCTTTCTGTGATTAATTAAAAAAAAAAAAAAAAGGGAGAGAAAATTCAACTTTATTAAATTAGGACTTTAAAATTTCTTAAGTTTAAATTCATAACTGACTGTTTTAATGAACATAAATTGAAGTTCACTCAATGTTATACAATCGTATTTTTGATCTTGATTTAAGGATGGATAGATTAATAAGTGAAACAGTAATATTAAATTTAATTTCATAAAATGTTAAATTAAGCTTTAACTCTCCTCTTTCAGAAACATTGTTTTTCTAAAATATACACCAAAATTGTTTTATTTTAAAAAGTAAAAAAAAAAAAAAAAAAAAAAATATATATATATCCAGTCATTATACACCACTATACGATTCTTGGTTAACCGATCGGATCTTGTTCAGAATCTCTATGGTTGTTCTAAAATTTTAGTACATCATCATATCCCTATTCTATTAACGGATTTAACTCTTTCCCCTTTTGGTCCTCATATTGGAGGAATTTCAGGTTGTCTGCATTTTTCCAAATTATATGATGATTACACTTTTGTTAATTTAATGTGTATGGAGATTTGAGCTTGATCGGGTTGGAGTGGAGTTGGGTGTTCTTTATGCAATCCAGTATGCTACTTGATTTAGAAATCTGTTGCCCCTTACTACATTTAATATTGTCTTAAAATGATGAGTTCAAAATTATCATTGTTGTATTAACCTATTCGGATTCTTAAGTTTTGATATTTTGATTAGTTTAATATTATTTGCTACCTTTTCCATGGCAACAGATTTCAGTGGAGCTAATCAGGGTATACTTATTTTTTTCTAAATATTTAATTGTCAAGTGAAGATTGAGTAATAAATGAGCTTTTTAAGTTTAAGTAAGTTGTGTTTTAGAAAGAACCCCTAAACTCCACAACAAATGGAGCCGTAACAATTCGGTCTCTGGGTTATTGTTTTTTTTTTTACTTGTATGTATTTATGTATCAAAGAGCAACTGGGT
This sequence comes from Maratus michaelseni, assembly GCA_963931845.1. Taxonomy (NCBI): domain Eukaryota; kingdom Metazoa; phylum Arthropoda; class Arachnida; order Araneae; family Salticidae; genus Maratus; species Maratus michaelseni. The sequence continues at coordinate 176,339,177 of OZ007590.1, read as the reverse complement.
GTTTTTGCAATTAAAATTTTATTTATATGTTCAAGTGTAAAAAGAGGTCTAGGCTCTCTCTCTGTGCTAGTAAGCTACAATTCCCAGTCAAAATTATGCCTTGTGAGCATAACCTTTTCTTATTTACAAAAAGCATAGTCCTGTACTTAAGTTTTATGTATTTATAAGGTTTTCCTTTCCCCTCTCTTTTTCTCATTTTTAAGTTGTCCCCCCCCCCCTTTTTTCATTTTCTTTTTGGTTTGTTTGTCATTTTCTAACTCTAACTATGGCTGATAAGCACTCGGAAGCAATTGCCACTATTCAGCGAAAAAATGCTTTAGTGGATAATTTGTCAAACATTCCCCCATTCAATGGAGAGGCCAGCTCAGTCTGCTTCTCAGATTTTTCTGAGAAATTTGAGAGTTTTGCCAAATTATTCGACTGGAATGAGGAGGAGAAAAAATTCGTTTTGTTAGCTAGATTATCAGGAGCTGCTTCTAGGCGAATAAAAATTCACAAAGCAAAAACATCTGATGAGCTATTAAAAATCTTAAAAGAGAGTTATACTTCACAGGCCACACCAGATGTTGCCCTCAGTCATTTTTTAAATTTTAAACAGCCACCCAATATGAGTGTTCAGGAGTTTTATGACAAGGCATATGATATGTCATTAAGAGCCCTTGTAATTGAAGGTATCCAGGGTGAAGTAGTCGATAAAAGCCGAACGGCTCTACTACACTCCATGCTGTTGAGCAATCTTACACCAGAAGTGCGAAAGGGGGTAATTGCGAGAAATCCACAATCCCCAGAAGAGGTCCTCAAAATTGCGCTTCTTGAGGAAAAGGCTTATAGGAGCATTAACCCTTTCTACAACCACCGCGAGGAAATTCTCAACCCTAATTTGACCCAAAACCTACCCTGTGCTGCAGTTTTTCAGCAAGATAGCTCACAAAAGAAGGAGATAGACCAACTAAAATCTCAAATTGATGTTTTAGCAGCTAAGATAGACAGTTTAGTTGATCTTAGGGCTAGGGATGTACAGGAGAAAAACCAAGAGGTAAGACCCGTAACCTGCTATAGGTGCTCCGTACAAGGCCACTATGCCAGAGATTGTCCACTAAATTTTGTCGACTATAATTTTAGAAGGGGAGGTGGTCAAAATTTCAGGAGCCGTGGGCAAAATTATAGAAACAGAGGTGAAAATCCTAGAGGGAACCACAATCAGCGAGGCGGATATAGGGGAAGAAGAGGTGGTTATTACCAAAACAATAGGAGCACAGCTGCGAACAGAAATGAAGAGCAGGCGGTAAATAACACCCCAGTAGCTAACAATGAAAGTGAGGCTTTAAACTATTAGTGGCCGGATCAGATGTGGTCAAGTCGATCCCCAACAGGCCCCTGGACCCCCCAACTGTGTATAGTATGTTTCAGCCCCAATCATATACATTACCAACTGCAAGAATTTACATAAATAAAGTTTGCCTAAATGCATTATGTGACACGGGTTCTGCAATTAATCTCCTGAGTGGTACTGATTGTAACTGTTTAGAGAATTTTGAAATGGAGAATTGCAATATCCCCATTATGACTGTCACCGGTGAGAAAGTTCACCTAAATAAGAAAGTATTTTTAAAATTTGTTTTTGATAATGTTCAATGTCAAGCTGAATTCTATGTAGTGGAAGGTAAATTAGCAGAGGAATTTAATATGATTTTGGGAATGCCATTTTTGAAAGAGTACCGGGCAAGTATAAATTGTGATACAAATGCTGTCGCTCTTAAAGTGCCAGTTTCAGGCCAATGTAAACAAAGCGTAGAAACCCCAAGTAATACTTCAGGGTGTAATACTTGTCTTGCTACTAATTCTGTAAATATTTCTAACTCTGTATATAGTGTAAATTCTAATAATAATTGTATAAATAATGATTGTGTTAAAAATAATTCTGTAAATATAAAATGTGTCAACAAAGTAGGGGAGAATTCAAAAAGTAGTAATGCCAATAGCCCTCCTGAAAATTGTGCATGTGAGAAAGTTCATGACTCAGTTAATATTGAAAATGGGAATCATAGTAGTGAAAATATGGTAGTTCAGGACCCGCAGTTGAGTAATATGGGAAAAGATGTTGAGATAGTCATTCAAACTGAGTCAGATAAGGAAGTTGAAAGTGTTGCGCAGAACTTTTGCATGCAAACAACATCAGGCGGTAGCTCTGAGGGTAATAACACTGAAAATTTTTCAAGTATTCAAAGTGTCGACAACATTCTTTCAGCAGCGAGTCAGGTAACTCAGGGTAATTTAGCTGAAGAGACTACTGAAATTTGTAATATTGATGAAAGTGAAGATTTGGTAAGTATAGAGGATAAGGTACCTGAAGTCGAGGAGGAGAGCAATGAAGATAGCAGTAGTGATAAAACCAATAAAAATAAAAATATAAGTTTCGCTGTGTTATGTAGCAAAATTTCAATTCCCCCGCAGTCAAAAATGTTAGCCCAGGTTAAAAGTTATAAGGAAAATTTTATTAAGGAAAATGATATTGTTATGTTAGAACCTTTGGCGAAAAATTTAAATCAAGGTCTCCTTACCTCCAGAGCCATTTGCACTAAAGAACATGGCCTATATATCTCATTTGCAAATTTTTCAGACAATAGTATTCATTTAAATAAAGGAACCTTTGTTGCCAAAATTCAAAAATGTGTAGACCAGTCAAATATACCCGTAACTGATAATAAATTAACCTATAATATAAATTTGGCCCCTCCAATTGGTGACTTTGATCACACTGATCTCACTTGGAGCTCTGAAATTAATTTAGATCATTTAGAACCCCCATTAAAACTTAAAATGCAAAATTTTCTAGACAAAAACAAAGATGTATTTGCAGCATCGGTCTTAGATTTACCCGGCTGTGATACAATCCCGCATGAAATTAACTTAACTTCAAATAAACCAGTTAAAGGCAAAGCTTATAGAGTCCCCTACAAATTACGTCAAGAAATGGAAGACCAACTTAATACTTTGTTACAGGCGGACATAATTTCCCCTTCCATGTCTGAATTTGCTTCTCCGGTTATTCTGGTTCGGAAATCAGACGGTTCCTATCGACTTGCTGTTGACTACAGAAGATTAAATAAAAATCTTGTTAAAGATGCTTACCCAATACCTAACATTACCGACTCTGTTGATGCTTTAAGTGGGGCTAAATTTTTTTCAACGCTAGATTTAACTAGTGGGTTTTTTCAACAGGTTATTCGCCCAGAGGATAGGCATAAAACTGCTATAATCACCCACAAAGGACTTTTTGAGTGGACCCGTAACTGTTTTGGGCTCTCAAATTCAGGTAACAGTTTCCAAAGACTTATGAATGCTATTTTCGGTGATTTAGGCAATCTTGGAATTCTTGTTTATATCGACGACATTGTAATTGCCTCCAGTGATGTTAATTCTCATTTTGAGAAGCTTAGCATGGTCTTTGAAAGGTTAAGACTGCATAAACTTAAACTTAAGCCCAGTAAATGCACTTTCCTTTCGAATAAAGTACAATATCTAGGTTTTGAGATTTGTAGTGGCCAAGTATCACCTATCAATAAAAATATTGCCGTAATAGAAAATTTTAAACCTCCAACTACCCGAAAGGCTGTTAGGTCATTTATTGGAACTCTATCTTTCTATAGGAGATTTATACCAGATTTTACTAAGAGAGCTAAAAATCTAATCAACTTAACGAAAGAGACAGGAAAATTTTCGTGGAATGAAGATGCACAGAAAGAATTTGAAGACCTTAAAATGGCTCTTATTTCAAAACCATGTCTTGCACTCCCTGATTTTGAGAAAGAATTCCATTTATATACTGATGCCAGTGGCGAAGCATTAGGGGCAGTGTTATCACAATTAGATGAAAATAACATGCTCCATCCTGTTGCCTTTGCCAGCAGAAAATTGAAAGATGCTGAGACCCGCTACTCCACCACTGAAAGGGAATTACTAGCTTTAGTTTGGGCTACTGCCCACTTCAAATGTTACATTGCTAATACCCATTTTTTCATCTATACAGACCATGCGCCTCTAACATTTATGTTAAAAATTCACGACCCTACATCTCGCATGGCTAAATGGATCTGCACTCTCTCAGACTTTAATTTTACAATCAAGTTTGTTAAAGGTAAGTGTAACAGTGTCGCAGATTTCCTTTCGAGGTATGTCAACAATGATAACTCCAATGATACTGTTAATTGTAATTTTTGTATACAAGTCGAAAAGGAAGTTACTTTTATGCCTCATTCTAATCTACTTGAAAAAATTGGTGAATTACAAAAATCAGACAAGAAATGCTGCGAGATTGCAAGAAAACTAGACCAAGGTGTAGAAATTGCTCCTAAATACATGAAATTTTTTTTTAGTGATGACATTTTAGTTTGTGAGGATACAAGGGAGTCAGCTATTTTGAATAAATCTGTAAAGTTAGTCGTGCCAAAAGAATTGGTTACTCAAGTTTTTGCACTAACACATGAGTCCCTAGCGGCTTGTCATCAAGCCTTTCAAAAGACCATTGATCGCATTCGTGAGCACTTCTATTGGCCAGGAATGTCGTCAGATGTCAAGCATCTAGTGGAGTCATGTATTAGTTGCCAGCAGAAGAGAGCTTATAGAGCGAACCAGCTCGCCCCTCTGCAACGTATGCCGACCCCCCAGTTTCCCATGAACAAGGTTCATTTGGATCTCATTGGACCCTTACCGCAAACTTTTTCGGGAAATAAGTATATTGTCGCATATATAGATTCATTTACTAAGTGGCCAGAAGCATATGCGGTTAGTTCAACCACTTCAGATGTCATTGCGGACACTTTAGCTGATTTCATATCACGCTACGGTGCGCCCTGTTTTATTACGACGGACAACGCGAAGAATCTAATTTCAGATGCGATAGAGCACGTATATAAAATGTTTGGTATTAATCATATTAAGACCTCATCTTATCACCCGGCTGGCAACTCGCAAGTGGAGAGACAGAATCGTACTCTTAAAAATGCACTTTGTCACATAGTCAACCAAAATCAATCTGACTGGGACACTAAACTCAAATTTGCACTACTAGCTATGCGTTCAGCTGTCCACTCTTCAACTAAACTTAGCCCAGCTGCAGTTATGTATGGCAGAAATATGAATCTACCATATAATCTCTTTTCTCAACCACCTTCTTTTAATTATAATGATGCACCCTCTTTTTGCGAACTCTTAATCCCAGCTCTTCAAAAAGTATACACTGAAGTACATAGTAATTTAATTAAAGTTTCTGAGCAGCAGGAAAAATACCGTGAAAAGACAGCTGTTGATAAAAATTTTAAAATAGGAGATCTTGTGTGGTTATTTACACCCACAGTCGCCCCTGGTAATACAAAAAAATTAAGCAAGCAAAATAATGGTCCTTTTACTATAATTGAGAAGCTAAATGAGGTTAATTTTAAAATAGCGCTAGTTGCTAATCCCAAAAATTGTCAGGTTGTCCATGTTGACAGGTTGTCTTCTTTCAAAGACAGACTCCCCATCTGGTCCAGTAAACCAAAACGAACAATTGGCCTGGGATCGACTGAAAACGTGACCATCGATTCACCACACCAACCGCGCGATTCTCCTCCTGTACGCAGGTGTAAGCGTAACCGATTCATTCCCTGGGCACCATATGATAGTAACCGCGCACCAGCAGTAGTGAACGTCAACAATAACGAAACTCCGGTAGCGCCGGAAGTGGAGGAAACAGACAGCGACGCGACTGAAATCATAAATCCCTCTCCCCCACCTCCCATTTCTCCGGAGATTGCAGCGGCAGAGAATAACGAGATGTGCGTAAATAAAAATTTAGCAACGGCAGAAGGCAGTGAAATGCGCGTAGGTAAAAATTCAGCCACGGCAGAAAGCAGTTCAACTGCTGAGCACAGCGATTCGCGCAGGTCTCGTTCATCGATTCGTCCAGCTGCTAAATCGAATAGAAGTAGTCGTTCAATATCGATTTCTAGAACCGACTATTCGCTACGGGATAGAAGAGACCGTCCGAGTTATAAATACTACTACCTTTTTTCGTTATTCAAGCATTTTTATTCAATTTTACCTTGTTTATTTGTATTTATTTATAGTTTAGTTAATGTGTATGTATATTTAATTATTTTTTTTTTTGACATTTTTAAAACGGAACTTAGTTTTTCTAGCGTATTAAAGGTTTGTTTTGGTTGTGTGTTGATACTCTCATGTAGGCATTTTTAACCCTTTTTATGCCTATACTTAAGGTTTTTGTCTGTTTTATGGTAGATTATGTGGTATATACCCGTCCGCACCCCGTTTTCGTAGATTTTGGGTATATTTTTGCAAAAAAAAAAAAAAAGAAACGAATGTAATTTTTGTTACTTTAAAATTTTTTTAGGATGTTGTGTTTTGTATGCCCTTTTGCCGAGGTAGATCTGTTTAGTTCAGTTTTTTTTTAATGCATCAGTGTTTTGTATATAACTTTTTAAGTATGTGTTTACTTTAATTTCTACATTTTAACTAGATAGATTTATTATTTACTATACAGTTTGTGGTTTTATTTGAGCTTAAACTTTAAGGAGTGTGGGCCCTTTTTCTTTTTCTAGTACATACTGTCTCATGTACATGCCTGTATGTTGTTGTGTGTGGCTAAAAGTGCTAAAATTAACTATTTTATTTATTCTACTTCCTATTTTTGTGGAATGTGTGTTTTCCTTCCTGGTGATATATGTCACCACCCCTGTTTTTTATTTTATTTTGTGGAATGTTTTCCCTGTAGTGCCCAAAAGGCCCGAAACTGCTTTTTGCTATAAGTAGCACAGAGGCAGAGATACTCTTTCCCATGCACATTACTTGTACGTGCATTTGTAAAATCTACATAATATCCCGAATCATTAGACTGTGTTCGAAAACAAACATGTGTTCTCATATAAAATTGTTACAATTGTGTGCGTAATTCTCTAACATGGTCTGTGATACCATAATTTGTGTCTTACAGATGTATATGTATATATTTTTTTTTGTGTGTCACCAGTTGCTCTTGTGTATTTTTGTATAATAGAATTAATATGTGTTTTACAAATTTCATTGACATTTACAGTGTTGTAACTATGATATTACTAGTACTTATTTACATTAATAGATAGTGTTGTAATATACTGTGATGCCAATTATTGAAGTTATGTATATAAGCAGTATAGTGACAATTAATCAGTGGGCACTTCTCTTCTTTTTCGGCTAAAAATTTTTTTTTTCAAAATTCAATTTATGTATTATTTACAGTTCTGTTGCCAGAAGTCTCAGGAAGGATGCAGTTATGCGTAGGAATGACAGTAGTAGGGAAGTGAGGTTTCACAATCAGGTGGAACATGTGTTCTTTTACAGGTGCAGAAAATATCTTGGTCATTTTAGTGGTAAAATCAGCCTTGTGGTCCCTCCTCTGGTAGTACTCTTTTATGGTCATGTTTCAGGTAATATTTTAGGTAATGGTTTCTACGGATGTGCGAGCTCTGGTTGTATATATCCGGAATATATTGTCAGGGTGGTATTTCAGCGGTGAACTCTCTGGATCCCGTCCCGGATCGATGTATGATCTGTGTTTGTGGGTCAGTTTTTTCAGTGTTGAGGTCCCAGCATGCCATGTGGTACCAAGTTACCTTTCAAAAAAATAATTTGTTTTCTCAAAAAAAAATTTTTTTTTATTAGCCGGGGGGAGCAATCTTGTTACGGTTGGTTTCAACAATTTTTTTTTTTAATCTACATTAATTATTTAAATCACTTTCTCAACATTTATTTAAAAGCACTCTTTTTTTCTGTTTCTAATAAAAATTTAAATAAATAAAAGTAATTGTTATAATTATAATAAAATCAGTTTTTATTTTTTCTTCTTTCTTTTTCTTTTTGCAAAGTAATTTCAACATTTATAGTCTAACGTAGCTTCCTGTTTTTCAAATACGAAAAGCAGACAGCAAGGGAGGGATGTTTTGTCAGTAGACTGCACAGGTGGAAAATTTGGAGTCATCTAGTCTGACTTTGATATAAGAATGACCGACCGCCCTGTATAAGAATTACGTTATCTTATGAGTGTACTATACACGCAATTAGGCTTTGTAAGTTTACGTCAGGCTTCAATTGGCTCTGCTATCAGGCGGATAGCTGGCGCCCATGTAAACAGAGGCTAACAGGACCCCCCTTCAGCACACGCCATGGGGGTGATGCATGGTTTCCTTCCCCCATGAAGCGGCCGGCAGAGTGGAGCGGCAAGCTGTAGTCTTCACGATGAGTCCATTTTTCCTTTTGTTTCCATTCCCGTACCCCTGGCAGAGTGGATCGGTCCCGTTTTTCAAGCAGCGCGGGAGAATGAATGTTTACGACACTTGTTGCTTGGCCAAGAGACCTGTCGTTTGACTCGTAAAAAAAATTCGACTTATTACGGGGCTCGAAGATTGGCCTGTGGGCTAGATCGCGAAGTTGTTGAAGGCGGACAGGTTTCTGGAAGATTTTTTTTTGAGAGTTGGGCATTGATGGCCCTACATTAACCATCCTAAATCATGATGTTATGATGAAAAGAGGCTATAAGGGCATTTTCGAATTGCGGATCTATAACTGTTAACGAGAAATTAAGAAGAAGATATGTGTAGCCTATTTTTTTTTTGGCGTAGTGGCGCTCCAAGATTATGACTTCTTAACCATCAGAAGTGATCATAGATATTGAACTAAACCGGTCGTTAGAAGTCGTAGTGTTCTGAGTTACGGTGATGGCTATCTTCGAATAAAACACATGCTTCAGGAAGGTGAAATTACTGACTCCGACGGTGAAGTTCTGGACCGTAGAATGATTTTCCCCTCCGGACTAGATGATGGACCTAGTAGTTGATGGCAAGTGATGCAGTGAGATGAGAGGATTGATGAATGTTAGCTTGAAACCACGTCTGAATTTTTCCCCAGCCTGAATACTCCAGCTTAAGTGCTTCATCAGATTTTGAAAAAGGAGGAAATGCTCCTAAGTGCCCATTGACTAAAATTGTAGAACTCTCTACCTGTTGTAAGTACTATTTGCATAGTTTTTCTTTTTATTTATTTGTACCTCTTTAAAAAAAAAAAAAAAAAAAAAAAAAATATGTTTGCTATACCAGTGTTTAAAAGTGAAATGAATATCTTTGGATAATTTCAATAAGAATAAACATTATGAACAGAAATAGTCTGTAGGTTAATATATAATGTTTGTATGTTTGAACGACCATTAAATGGTAATATGATGGTAATTTTAAAAATATGATGTGTAATTTAAAAGTAACCAGTGAGTGGTTTCAACTTAAAAGATCAGCTGTTATATTGTTTTATTAAGATTATTTTTGATAACTTAGTTGCTTCATTATTTTAAATGTTCAAATAAATTGTGTTTTTTTTTTGTTTATTATCAAAGTTGGTATGTTTTTCTCTGTATAAATCTCTAAATAATTAATTTTTTATATTCACAGTAGACCTATAAGAATGGCCTAACCTTTCTGTGATTAATTAAAAAAAAAAAAAAAAGGGAGAGAAAATTCAACTTTATTAAATTAGGACTTTAAAATTTCTTAAGTTTAAATTCATAACTGACTGTTTTAATGAACATAAATTGAAGTTCACTCAATGTTATACAATCGTATTTTTGATCTTGATTTAAGGATGGATAGATTAATAAGTGAAACAGTAATATTAAATTTAATTTCATAAAATGTTAAATTAAGCTTTAACTCTCCTCTTTCAGAAACATTGTTTTTCTAAAATATACACCAAAATTGTTTTATTTTAAAAAGTAAAAAAAAAAAAAAAAAAAAAAAAAAAATATATATCCAGTCATTATACACCACTATACGATTCTTGGTTAACCGATCGGATCTTGTTCAGAATCTCTATGGTTGTTCTAAAATTTTAGTACATCATCATATCCCTATTCTATTAACGGATTTAACTCTTTCCCCTTTTGGTCCTCATATTGGAGGAATTTCAGGTTGTCTGCATTTTTCCAAATTATATGATGATTACACTTTTGTTAATTTAATGTGTATGGAGATTTGAGCTTGATCGGGTTGGAGTGGAGTTGGGTGTTCTTTATGCAATCCAGTATGCTACTTGATTTAGAAATCTGTTGCCCCTTACTACATTTAATATTGTCTTAAAATGATGAGTTCAAAATTATCATTGTTGTATTAACCTATTCGGATTCTTAAGTTTTGATATTTTGATTAGTTTAATATTATTTGCTACCTTTTCCATGGCAACAGATTTCAGTGGAGCTAATCAGGGTATACTTATTTTTTTCTAAATATTTAATTGTCAAGTGAAGATTGAGTAATAAATGAGCTTTTTAAGTTTAAGTAAGTTGTGTTTTAGAAAGAACCCCTAAACTCCACAACATATGCAAATGACTTTATAATTTCGATAACTTTGCGCAGATATGTAAATTAGTAGCTTTATGTAGTCATGTTCCCAGAATGTTTTAGAATATGCGAAGCTTCATATATAAAGCACGAAACAACCAGGCATCTCAGCCGGGTTGTTGTATGCGAAACTCACTTGCTTAATCCTTAGAGCATTGGAATTCTATTTCGTACATGAAAATCTTAATGTTAGTATCTGTATCAGTTGCAGTATGAAGACAGGGAAAAATACGTCTTTGGCCATTTGTATTTTAATTATTAAAGAAGTGGAGAAAAAAATGTTGCATTCTGCTATTCCCAGCAATTTGGGAATTCCAAAATCAACTGTTGGCCACATAGTAAAGAAGGGGAAGGATGGTAAACGTGTGTGCGATCTTCCAAGATTAGGAGCCCCAAGAAAAACGACTCAACGTCAAGACGTGTTGATCCAAAGTTAAGTCGGTCGCTGATCCAAACAAGAATGCTGCTGAAATATGTAAGGAGATGACCACCGAACATGGACTCACAGTGAGTGAGGACACCATAAGACGTCTTCTGGATGCGCTGGATTGTGTGCACGGGTCCCTGTGAAAAAAACCTGTCATCTGGGCAAAGAACAGGAAAATCGGATTAAAATTCACTAAAGAGCACGAAACATGGACAACCAAAGATTGGAAGAAGGTCCTTTGGAGCGATGAATCGAAATTCAGTTTGTTTGGAAGGGATGGCTGACGTTATATTCGTCATCTAAAAGGCACCAGAATGAATCCCCGGTACTAACGTCCAACAGTAAAGCACAGAAACGGATTAGTAATGGTCTGGGGATGTTTCCATCATCTCCCATTAAAGCTCAACGAATGAAAAACGAATGAAAACCATTAAAGCCACGAAACATGGACAACCAAAGATTGGAAGACGGTCCTTTGGAGCGATGAATCGAAATTCAATTTGTTTGGAAGGGATGGCTGACGTTATATTCGTCATCCAAAAGGCACCAGAATGAATCCCCGGTACTAACGTCCAACAGTAAAGCACGGAAACGGATTAGTAATGGTCTGGGGATGTTTCCATCATCTCCCTCGTAGACATCGTTGGGATTATGGATCAGAATGTTTATAAAAACATTTTAGAAGATCACATGCTGCCTTATGCTCGTAAAAAGATGCCTCGTGGATGGATGTTTCAGCTGGATAATGATCCAAAGCGCATCACCAAAATGGTGACAAATTGGTTTACAGCTAAGAAAATTAAAGTTTTGGACTGTCCGAGTCAGGTCACCTGACCTCAATCCAATTGAACATCTTTGGGAACACACTGGAAGAAAAGTCGGTACATGGAAGCATTCTTCAATGGCAGAACTCCTTCAGAATCTTCAGTCGGAATGGGCGAAAATCCCTAGATCCACTCTAGAAAGCCTTGTTAATTCCATGCCCAGACGATGTGCCGCAGTCCTTAAAGCAAATGGATATGCAACTTATTAAATATTGCTGTATTGTGTTACATTAAGACGCTTAATTTCAATAAAAGTTTAGAAAAACTGAATCGTCTTAAAACTTTTGCTTAAGTAATTTTGTGAATTTCCGAATTATTTTTAATTCATGCATATGTCTCAATTATTCTAATGTTATACTTTGTTGAGCTTTAAAAGAGGTACAAATTACTAATTTACATCATTAAGATATTTTGCTTACAGAAAAAGTTAGGGCAGAAAAACACATCGTCGCAAAACTTTTGCCAGCTACTCTATAGATGTCAATCAAAAACCAAAGCTGTTTACACATGTTCACATTCAGAAATATTCCATTTAAAATATTAAAATCCTCAGGGAGTATACTTCATAGGGGAACCACATATTCTGGTGCAGTGCCGAAACTAGCCTTTTTGGCGCCCGGGGCAAACATGGATTTTGGCGCCCCCCCCCCCCTTTCCGAAAAGAAAATTTCCAAAGCGAATTTTTTCTAAGTTTCTAAAATTTAAAGTATATAATCAGATAATCTGTAATACTGAACTAAGTAATCAGCTTTGTCAAATACTGATTCATTAAAACCTTGAAAATGGAATCAAAATGAATCGAAAAATATTCCCCTTTATGCAGGTTTTCATCTTAGGAAGTATAATTATTGATATTCTCAGGGGCGGAATTTAAGGGGTCGCGATGGTCTCAATCGCGAGGGGCCCCGCATCCAAAGTTCCCCCAAAATACTCTTTTGAGTTCAACGAGAAAAATTATTTTTTGATCAAAAGATTTTCTTAGCACATTTTTTAATTAGTATTACTACATAATTTTCATGTAATTTAAATAGAATATTTTTTATACCATTTGCTATTCCCAGAAATGTTTTAGTTATGTTTAAATGTTTTTCCTTGTCTTCTTTTCTATTAGCAATTATCAGAACTGTGAACGGTTGTGGAGGGTTGGGGTGAGACTCAAACTTGGATCTGGGCTGAAAGAAACCCTGTTACTGTTAGAGACTTTTATGACGATTTAATTACACAGATTCAGAGTCTAATTAAATCAGATCTGATAAATCTAAATCTGGATCGTGACCCTTGGGCCCCTGATTTTAGGGTGCCCCATACTTGGTATGCTGTTTACATAAAGCTGATATTTAGAATGCATTTGACTTTGTTACTGATTATAATCGATATTTTGCAGTTTTAGAGTAGGATAAGATTAAAAAAAAAAAAAAAAATCAGCTTGACTATTACAGGGGCACACGATGTGTCTGTCCCGGAAATTTACATCTGGATCTAAAAAAATAATTACAGCAAAAGAATAGGGCGGCAAAACACGTAAAAATGGGTAAAAGACGATTTTTTTTTCAAAGATAAAGCCAGAGACGACTTTATTATCCATGGCACCCTGTGCGAGGTTCTTTTCTGCGTCTTTACAAATGCTATATTCTTAAGAAAGAAAAAAGGGGAGGAGAGGTTACTATTTTATCTTGCATATGTTTCGTCCCCTTAGTTTTTAGTGTCATTAGTAATAGCCAACTTCGCGCCCTTTAAAGCCGGATCTGTATGTAAAAAAGTAATTGTAACAAATGATATGGCGGCATTTTTCATTTATCTGGAAATAGCCAAAGGACAAGAAAATAATTTGGGAGGATAAAGGCAGGGGTGGCTGCGGTTTTATTAGTCATAGCAACTTGGGTATGGTTTTCTCCCTGCACCCCTACAAATGACATTTTTTTCTTTCAAAAAAAGTTTTAACAAATAGTTTTATTTTGCGTATTTTTCAAATAATTCTTTCAAACATTATTTGTTTTTAGTATCCAAGGCAGTCGCCCAACCTCGCCCCCTCTAATAATACTAGATTGGATCTGGATAAAAAAAAAAAGTAATTTCAGCAAAATTAACAGGCCGGCATATTCCAGTTGCCGCCAAAGGCGGCAAAACGCTTAGAAAACTTTCGCAAAAAGACGAGTAAAAAAATTTTTGGAAGATAAAACCAGGGGCGGCTCCGGCTTTACTAGCCATGGCGCGCTCTACGAGATTTTTTACTGTACCTCTACAAAGGCTACACTTAAAAGAAAAAGATTTTACTGAGAATTTTACTTTGTTCATTCATCCTCCAATTTGTGTTTATTGTCCAGGGCAGTCACCCCTCGCCCATGACAAAAGGGAAAAAGAAGAATCCATGCTGGACAGTGCAGTACCGTATCCAGACGACGGTGAACAGTGTCATATACAGACACGAGTAGGGACTGACCTTGAAAAATGTTAGTGATTCTCCTAAACCACAGGAAGAGATTTAAATGATAGACGGCATGGACATGATACATTTGGAATGGGAGAAAGAAAATAGCCTAAGAGAACAGTTCGTTTTTTTATTCATTTGCTATCTTGTATTGTAGACTAATCTTTTTATCTATTTGTCTATTTTAATGCATTTGGTTCATTTTTCTTTTGGGTTTTCCGGCTGCGAGACTTTTTATACAAATTTCATATATATATACATTTCTATATCAAACAACAAACAAAACCTGCATTTGGCGCCCCCTCCACCTTCAGTTCTGCTGGCGCCCAGGGCACGTGCCCCCTCTGCCCCCCCCTTAGTTTCGGCCCTGTTCTGGTGGAATTGTACATGCTTTGTTTAGGGGAGATTTTTGTAATCTTGTAAACCAACCTTCTAGAAAAATTTTACTTTTAAAATTATTCTAGTTAGATTTCATTATTTTAATATTTTCGCAATCTGCGATTTAGTCAGTATCTATTGAATGATTAAAAAGTTTCAATTGTAAATTGCCAAATTTGTAAGCGTGTTCAGGCTCTTCTAAGTGGATGTTGCATGATCGTCCAGTTTCTCACCAATATAAACAGAGTCACAATCTTTACAAGGGATACTGTAAACTATAGCGGTATTCTGTAAGAAGGGGGAGATTTTAGACTTGAATTTGCATAACATTCTGAGGTTCAAAGACTGTACCAATATTAATTGATTTGAATAAATTAGAAAATTTTATAATATGGAATGGAGATATAGCTTTTGTGGGACTCCTGTGGATTACGGTGGATGATACAGATTGCTCTGAAAACATTATTTTTATCCATTGTATAGGGTAACCATTGTATTTGAAATCGGTAAAGATTTTTCTCTTTTTCTAATTGAAAAACTTCGTCATTGCTATAATATTTTCTCGCTCTTTGAGCTGAGGTTCTAACAAAAACGATTTTATGGGAGGATTTTTGTAACAAAATATTCTAGAGACTTTCCTTTCTTTGTATGAAATGTAATACTATTATGAGAAACAGTAAAATGACCACCGCCCATATTCAAATTGCACTGAAATAGATGTTCCCTATTTCCGAATGTAATTAATATTACACAGTCACACTGACTGAAATACTGTCCGTTTCCAGCATTTTTCACGACTCCTTTGCATTTTGCACAAAGTAAGGAAATCCTGTTTGTTAATTTCGTTGAAATATCTGCATTAATGTTAAAGTTAGGATCCAAATGTAGATTTGGTTTGGAGTGAGACAGCCTGTATTTTTAACTGAATAAATGGATTGTGTCCCTGCTTTTCTATACAAAAGTTGTTCGTTGTTGTACCCATTAAGGTTTGTACCATGAGTTCTGAATTGCCCTATATAATCAAAGATATATTACATTGATAAAAAAAACAAACTTTATTTCATGTATTCTGAACTTATGTATGGACGTCTGAAAATTTTATAGATGTATGGGGGGGGGGGGATAATTTCATGATTGTGGTGAAAGGTCATTTAGAACTGCATTTTGTAATAAATGAGATAGCATTCATGAATTCCTCTTCTTACAAAATATATGAATGGAACTTTTTTTACTTAAGTTTTAGCAGTTACTTTAAGTTTAATTTTTTCCCCTTTTTTATTCTTTTGTACAGGGAAGAATAATAAATACTATATGTATATTTCTTTGCAAACATATTAATCACGTTTATATACCTTGCTACTACCTTGAAATAAAGAAAGCCATTATGTGAGCGTTCTTCTTATATTTCTTTTAAAACATTAATACTTACTGAAGCAAAGGCAATCCAAAACATTTGTTTTTCATTATACTGTAAACCTGGAAGGGACTTTTCAGATCCTATCCTTTTAAGTAGTGTATTGTATGCCTGAAATTAGAATTACAGTCATTATGAAACTTGGAATTTAATCTGCCCACCATAAAAAATAATAATTGTGTATTGATAAATGTATATATATATATATATATATATATATATATATATAGTATTAATATTCGTATTATTTTAAGCATGATTTCTCCTTAGCTTATTGTGTTTCAGATTATTTACACAACTTTGTAATAAGAAGCAAATGTTTTAAATATTGGTGTAGGGCATATTACCACAGAAAAAAAATTATTAAAAACTGATTCACTTAGGAATGCGATTTTGGAGAGTAATTGGATTTTTTTTTTCAAACTTGTCTACTTTGATGTGCCTTATTAATTTTCTCAATGTAGCATTTTATGTCAGTTTAAAAACTATTATTAATTAATAATCAAGCAATTAATGATGAATATTATACTTATTTCTGCCACATTGCAGTCTGTTGAGTTTTTCCCTGAATTTATATTATTCTCCTCTAGTTAATATTCAAGCGAGGATCTTTTCTTAACCATGTATATTTAATTAATTTTAAAATAGAGTTTTAAAACAATGTTTTCTTCATTATTGCACTTCTATCACATTGAAACTTATCTAAAAGTTTGAGTAGAATTCTTAAGAAATGATGTGTTTTCTGAAATCACAGTTTTATGTGTGTTGTCAGCAAGCGTGTAAAAATATCTGAGAACAGATATATCTTTCTTTAATGGAATTAAAAAAATTGAGCAACGTCTAGAAATAGTTGTATCGCATGGCTGCAAACATTTTACGCAAAGTTAATTTTTGGTCTGGAAAATTTAGAACATTTATACAAAATATTTAATATTGGAGAGATATTTAAAAATCTGTAAATAGTGTTTCTCCAAAACACATTAGCAAAATATTAAAATTTATAAATAAAAGCACAACTTTGAAATTAATTAATGAAATATTTTTAATTTGCTTGAAAATAACTTTTAAGTTGAATTATCTTTCAGTGAAGCTTGAATATGTGGAAATAAAAGGTGTTAAAACAAAAGTATTCTTTTAAAAATATTATTCACAAATTTTATTTTACTGGTTAAACTATTTCCTTTCTGCTCTCTCTCTCTATATATATATATTTTAAAAAAAAAGAGTTGGGGGGGGGGGGATAGGTTTCTTTATACTACATAGAAATCGTTTTTTATGTATTACAATTTTTTTTTTCTAAAAAGATCTAAAACTTGCAGAAAACTCTGGTGTTTAGATTTATTTTTCTATACTTAAATAACATTGCCATATTTAAATAAATTGTTATTCAAATTGAAATTTTAAAACAGAAAGGGTCAACTCAAGCAAAATACTTCATAAGCATTTTCAAGTAATGACAATAAATTTAGCTTCCTACATAGTAAGCTGCTTTTAATCCTCCGTTGTCTGCAACATTCTCTCCTAGTGTTAGAGTGCCATTTACCTAAAGAAAGGAAGATAAATTAAATTTCAATATATTGAGTTTAAAAAATTAATTTTTTTAAAGAAATTTATGTGCAAATAGTTAAATTATTTTTTCTTACATAAGCACTTGCTACTGGTACATAATAGTTGTTATACTGCTCTTCATAGCATTTCATTTTATCATCAAACATTTTCCAGCTATTTTTTGACCACCACATTCTATAGTTCCCTTGAGCATCATATAAACTACCTTAAAATTATTTTAAAACAATATGAGAAATAAATATTATTTAATATAACTTAAAATGAATACAAACAGGATTAAACAGAAAGTGTATACATTAATTAACTTTTAAGCAGGAGTCTGTACAGACTTTTCTCTCAGGGTCCCATTTTTGTGAAATTGTGAACAACTTTTTACATTTGTGAATAACCTAGTCATAATTTTGTGGATTTAGAATGATCGTTATATTCAGGTTCTTATTTATATATTTTTTAAGGAGATATATGTGTTTAAAATACACATATTTTCTTTATATAGAAAAGGTGAGTCAGATTTTACGTTTAAATGATTAAATTTTTGGAAGGTTCAGTTTGGAGATGAAAAAGTTTTGTGAAAGGGTTTTTAAGACAAATAATTTTGTGAAGAATAGTCTGTTAAGGTAAAGATTTTTGTGAAGGGTCTGTTTTGAGATGAAAATTTTTGTGAAGTGTCCTTTAAAGAATCCAATTTTTTCCTAAACAGATCCCTGCTTTTAAGTATTTGTTGAAATTATTTTTATATTAGTTTCACAGTTAGATATTTTTGAGTATTGAATGAATTCAATAAAACAGAAAATTTGAACATTTGTATATCTTGCAGAATTACATATAATAAGAACATACATATCTTAGACAGAGTACGTATGTTTATGCAAGATCCAATAAATAAAATATTCATATTCAAAATCTTTAATCAACAACAAAATTAACAATTTAATAATTTTGTAATTAAAATTTGTTTAGTGCAGGTTTAATGATATTTAATGTAAAAAATGAAAAAGAATGAAAAATCATGCATCAAGCATAGATTATGATACACTTTCCAACACATCTAGAAAACTATAACGAAACTTTGCCGTTAAATAAGGTGAAAAAATGTATGTAAATAAACAGTTTAGAAAACATATAACACATTTAAAAATCCAGTTTTAGAAATTTCCTTCCATAGTAAAAAAGCAGTCTAATTATTTTGTGCAGCCCTGTATATGATATATAGATTTGCATCGATATTACATAGCATGCTAAAATGTTGTTTATTTAGAAAGTTCACTTTTAGCATTTTTCGCCAATAGATGGAAATGCAGTCTATATTCTTTTGTACAGCCCTGTGTATTATCTAAAGACTTTTGTACACATCACATATTAAACTAAAAAAAAAAAAAAAGAATAACACAACTTAAAATGCACTTCCAGCAATTACCAACCATAAACGGCAATGTATATTTTGCTTTGCGTACTCCTGTATATGAATTTATATAATATTTCACACACTTCTGTTATAGTATATAGTTCAGCAAGAAAATGCATAACACAATTGAAAACTATCCTTAAGCAATTCACTCCCATAGTCAGTAATAATTATATAATTAAAGTAAATAAGTATATATATATAGTTTCAATGGTTAATTTTTGCAATAAGTTTATATATATATATATATATATATATATATATATATATATACTTATTTATATATTTATTTATTTAAAAATATATATAAGATACCATAATGAATAAGAAAATAGTTCGAGATGAATTGTTGCAATTCAAAATGAAAAGATATCATAATATAAAAACATCATAAATGACTTACAATCATAATTACATGCGCATATGCAGCATAATAATTCGAATGCTAATATAACCATTAATTAAACATTACCGCAACACCAACAAAAACTGTGAAATTATGAATAAAAATAAAATAACTAATTGACAACAATACTGTTTTCACCAACACGCTGAATATAGATTCCAAATGCATAGTACAAAAAAAAAGGAGAAATTGAAGAATTGAAATTCGTGGAACTTAGACAGAATCGTCAAGTCCCAAATGCCTAAAGTATCACAAATAAAAAACCACACCCATAAAATAGAGAAATAAACTGTGAAATAACAATTAAGTTCAAAATAAAACAAGAGAAAAAATGATAGAGAGAAAAAAAACATCAACCTGCCAGACAGAAAGCATTACTCAAGCATGAGTCAACACAGAATACAAGCATTGGAAAACATCAGTATCAGTACATGTTGCCAAAATAAGTTTTTTAAAAGATGATGGACCAAGGATCATCATTGCACAGTAAAGCCAAGCACACACCCCAATATATATAACCAGCACCCTCTATAGAAAATGTAAAATTGAACGCCAAATATGTATTCAAATGAATTAGTGAGGTGCTGCCATCTATTGAATTATTATTGAATAAAGTATATATATATATATATTAAATTTTGGTTAATTTTTAGTTTGAAAAAGTACATTCATTAATGTTATGTTATATACAGAATAAATACGAACGAATTAAAATGCGTTAAATAAAATTGAAATGTGTTTTTCTAAATTTAATTAAAAAAATATACATTATATATTGGGATATTAGAGAAATTGCAATGGAAACTAATAGTAGACAAACGTGTTTTGATTTTTATATAACATATTTTAATTTATCTCGTTGTGATACATAAGTTTATTCATGTAAATAATAATAATAATTAAAAAAAGCAAAATTTTGGTGTCTATATAAATACAAATTGCGTACATTATTTTGTCTTTTTACTTTTCATTAAATCTGAAACGAATTTTTTTTTTTTTTTTTTTTTTTTTTTTTTTTTTTTTTTTTGCAAATTTAAACAATTACGCATAAATTTTTCAATTGTGGTTCGAAAATAACTGATGAATATTTCTGTAAAAATTAAGAGTTTTTTAAGAAATCAAACCAAGGTAAAAAAAAAAAAAAAAAAAAAAAAAAAAAATCAGAGAGCCAGCACGCTGCTCAGCCACTTACAAAAAAGAGTAATTTATACGATTATAAACTATTGCATAAACTTTGAGACTTGTTTTATAAAGAACCCCCTGGCTATTGCAATTTATGACTTTCATATGTTTATGAAAGCCATAAAGTGCAATAATTATTGCATGTTATGCCTATACTCTATCGATACCACGAAGGTTCGCCATGTTCTCTTTCTGTTTCCGACCTCGGATCCTCCCCTTGTTAGTTTGAAAGAAGAAAAAACAAAAATATGTGAAACTGGTGTAAAATTTCTTGGATAAAATATTACTTACCAATGCTGTCGAAAGCATGAGTCAACTCGTGGCCCACTATCATACCCAAACTTCCATAATTGATATAGCTGAAATGATTAAGAAAAAAGCTGTTATTTTTCTTGTTAAGTAAAGCTTTATACATTATTCTTAAATTTTTTCTTAATAAAAATGTTTGCCTCACTTCTTGAATCATTCCCTTGGTGACGCTCAGTCGGTTAAGAGAGAGGGAAAAATAAAAGTTACCTCCACATTATTTTATTACCAAATAGATGTAGGGAAAAACGAAAATAGCTATTCAATACCAATTGGGAGTTATGTCTTCTTTAAATGTATGTTTAAAAGAAGGCTTAGGGGGGGCCGTCTTCATATAGAAATTGTATCAGACTCTGAAATTTGCAATACAAACTCCTAATTTGACATCCTAGAAGTCATTTGGTGAAGTAGCTTAGTAATTGTTGCAATTTAGAGTTCTATACTCCTACTTTTAATTCATTTTTAATAGTTTCAAAACAAACTGGGTATCATTTAAACATTTAAAGTAGCATAACTCAAAAATTACTTGGCAGAATGAGTATAAATTTATGAACAGAAATCAATTTCTAGAAGCTTCAAATATGTAAATCCAATATTTCAGCTCATTCCGAAAAGTAGTTTTTGAGTTATGCTTAAAAATATATACCCGCACTGCAGTTTGTTTTGCAACTATTAAAAAGGAATTAAAAATAGGAGTATAGAACTTTAAATCGCCATAATTCATAAACTACTTCACCAAATGACTTCTCATTTAGTAGTTGGTAAAATTTACTGAAAAATCCAAATAGGATGTCAAATTAGGTGTTTGTATTGCAAATTTCAAAGTTTGATAGTTTCTAAATATAAACGATCCCTAAGCAAAAGTTAAGTTTAGCATTAATTAGTAGACGTTATTACTAATCGATGGTCATATTTTTGTACGATGATTTGTGGCAGGGTTAGTTGGAGTTTTTCTCTTTCTTTCTCCCTCTCTTGAACGACTGTACATGTACCATTTGACCAGCTGCTATGATCAGAAAAATACAGCTAACATTTATTGAACAGTCTTTTTTTTAAACTAATGTTTATAATTAATACATTTGAAAGTATAAAAGTAATAAAATCAAGAATGAATGTAATAGAATTTATTATATTGTTAAAGAGATCAATATTTGTTTTGATTCTTACTTTGGTCTTCCTGCTGCAAAAACCGTATCTTGTAAAACGCCGACAGGGATTACTGAGGAAAAAATAGATACAGTTATACTTTGATTTTTATCGTTCAAATAAAACAAATCGCAAAAACAGAGTTTTTAAATTATTTTCTATGTATTAATAATTTAACAACCGATTCTCTGCTCTTGACTTTTTCAAGTATAAACAAAAAAAGAATAATGATACGTGGATTATGAAACAATTTTCGCAGCATTATAAGAACTATGGTACAAGATTTTGACCTTTTGTTGCAGTTTTAAAACAAAGCGCTTTTGAACACGCTGTTTTTTGCCAAAGGACGCAATTTGTTCAAATACAACAATTAGAACATAAAAATAGCAGAAATTCAAGCTTGCTATCTAAATTTATGAGCAATTAGCTATATAACCTCTAATTGTACGAAGAATGTCAAAAAGGGGTCAAGAATGTCAATCAAGGGGTACGGTGGAAAGGGAAATGGTCATGGCTGAATTAGAAGAAACTTTTAGAAGCAGACTTCGACCCGAGAATATCAGATTTGTCATCTAAGCATGTGAGTACAACAAGAGGCAAATATCCCATCGGGCAAAAAGGGCGGCTTCCCAGGGGCCCGCGCCAATTGTGGTCTTGTTAAGGGCTCCGAACCGCTCGACCAAACGTTTCCACTGTATAAAGTAATAATATTTTTGATCTAGATTTGTTTTAAAATGTTTCTTCGTGAGAAAAAAGTAAGTATTAACTTTTTTTTCTTTTACAGGCAACGTTTATATAATTGTCCGGGAATGTATAGATTTGATGATCCTGAAAGTAACCATGAACGCAAAAAACAAGTATATTTAAAATATTGTAAACGGTAGAAGATTTTGCGAAATTAAAAATAATTTTGCACGTTAAATGTGAAAGTATTCGTATTTTTCATACAAAAAATTACTTATAATATATATTATTCTATGATATATCAAATTTTAAAATTTTTTTTATTAGTTCAGTAATGCAGTATACGTTGTACCTCACTGAATGCTTTGCCAGGGCCCCGCCCGACGTTGCCCGGCGCTGAGTATACAATAAACTAATAGTAAGAAGAAAATTCTAGTGAATAAGTGAAGGATCTCGCCTAATGATTTTTTAATTCGGTGTTTTTTTTTTCTTTTTTTGGGATAACGTTGCATTTGTTTGAAAATCGGAATTTAATACCTCCAGGTTTGAAAGAACGAATCATTTTCTGCTGAAAACCCAAAAAAGATCTGAATTCAACACACCAAAAAATTTCTTCTTACTACTTGTCCATTGAACACATATGCTTAGATGGCAAGTGTAATATACTCGGAGAGAACTTTGATTCTAAAACTTTCTTCTAATTCAGCTAAAGGTTTTACTTCTAAAAAATTCGAAGATTTGCTTGATTTTCTTCATAATAGTATTTGCCATATAGCAGATTTCAATGGTTAACTATTATTTCAATGACGAAAAAATTAACAACAGAAAAAGAATTTTTAAAATCAGAAATGCTTTTTTTCATTGAAGATACTCTGTCATTACCTCTGACAAGAGAAAGAAACAAGTTGGAAATTGCACGTCAAACGTGAGAAATGAGGTGCGTTCGTACTGTTATTATTTCAGTGGAATTAATTATATCGTCTGTTATTATGATATGATTAATTTCCGTAATAAAATAAGTACATTTTAAGTTGGCAATATTTTATCTTTTGTTGACATTTACTGAAAATTCAAATGGGAAACTTAAGCCGAGCTTTGAAAATTTCAGAAATTGAAATCCATATTTAGACTTTTTTTCATTTAGTATCTATTTCTCCGGAAACATCTATCCAGAAAACTTTCGGTAGATTATATGATTGCTATAATTAAGCAATTTTAGTATGCAAATTCGGTTTTTAAATTCAGTAATACGGAAATAATATGACTCCATCTTAAATAGGACGTAATCATCATAGCAACCTAGAATCATTACCAATCATGGGATATCATTGAATTAATTACGTATGATAGGATTTAATAGAAATGAATAACGTGACTATAATTTGGTCATAGAGGTTATAAAATGTCATATATGACTATCATTTGGTCATAGAGGTTATAAAATGTCATATACGTCATATATGACTATAACGTCATGCATGTCAGATAACTTGACGATATATTTCGGTCGCTTGACGATTAATCCTCAGAAGCTGCTATAAAGGAAGTACCGTTTTTTTAAAAAAAATCAAATTACTTAATAAATATTTTTATTAATATCTTTTTAAGTTTTGACTCGATTTTCATAATATTTGAAATGACTTGACAAAATTTTGCAACGATTATATATATTAAATTTCAAAACATTTGGTTGGGTAGTTTTTGCGCTGTTATATGCGGACAGACGGACGAACGGATCAGTCGACGACTATATTTGCTACGTATTTATACAATTACGAACGCACCTAAAACAACTCTTTCTGCTATCTTGTGAACGAGTTCTTGAAAACATTTTGAAAAAGCATTAACGAAATTACGTTTACCGAAGCGAACGAAATAGCTACTATCTTCTGCGAAATCACTAAAATTTTCGCTTGTGTTTTAGCACAACTTTCTATATGAA
The DNA here is from genome assembly GCA_963931845.1 of Maratus michaelseni. Lineage (NCBI taxonomy): Eukaryota > Metazoa > Arthropoda > Arachnida > Araneae > Salticidae > Maratus > Maratus michaelseni. The sequence goes on along the minus strand of OZ007590.1, from coordinate 176,314,648 downwards.
CTATTTTAGAGTTTTTCGAGCTCCCTTGGGAGTGTAAGAGAGGGGAGAGGAGGAAGGCAAAATCCGCTAAATTTTGCTGCTGTAAGTTCCCATTAGCGATGATTACATTTGTTACTTGGTGGAAGTATAAATCTCAATTTAATTGTATGCCAGTTTAAAAGCTTGGGAACCCCTGTTCCAATACATTAATTAAAAAAAAAATATATAATTTAACAAATTACAACGACCATTGGGAAAATGCAGAGGGATAAATGTTCGGACTCTACCATAACCGTTACCTCGTACTATAAGACATTAAATTTTTTTATTAATTTAGCCCCCCCCCTCCCCCCAAAGTACCCCCCTCTTATAGCAGACCTATTCGCCCCACCCTACTATAACATAGCTTCCCCACGCTAGCTATTCCACCCACCTACTATAGTATGATCTCGGCAGCAGGCGATGTTACCACCGCACCGCCGCCACCGCTTGCTGCTGACGCAGAAGTTTCATTCCCTATTTACTGACTTCCCGTTTGGTATCCGAAGGTAGAATAAACCGAAATATCCAAATATAATGCCAACTTTATGTGTTAGCATTGAAATTTTTAAAGTTTGATACAATTTCTATTTGTAAACCATCCCCTAAGCAAAATTTAAGTAGTGCTTTAACTCTTGTTTAGATTGATGACCGAGCTAAAGATATTTTGAGGAAGTAGAAGACCACGTTTTTTGCTTTATAAGATGATTTCTCATCCGACGTCAATTTTTGAATTCGGCTTTTTTTCATATCTGTTAATTTGCATCTATCCTTTTTGTAACTTTAAAATTTTTGTAACGATTTTATGCATTTCTATTGCCTATTCAAAGAAAAATTATTCTAAAGTTACAGAATTTCGTTAAAAACGCTTAAAAAAATCTTCTAAAGTTACAGAATTTCGTTAAAAATGGTTAAAAGAGTAAAGTGGGTACATCATTTGGTCCTTTCTCGACCGAAAGCAACAAACCTTTTTCCCAATGGTTAATAACTCAGTTACACACCAATAATTATAAATATAAAATACAATGAATTTCTTTTAATTTAACGCGGATTTGAAGTAATCGGTGAATAATAATAATAATAATAATAATAATAATAATAATAAACTCCGCTTAGAACACCCCTGTTGAGTATTCAGCTTCAAAATTATATCAACATGCATATTTTTAATTATTAACCTCAAATATAAAATTTAGTGCATTTCCACCCAGTAAAAACTGAGAAAAACAACAAAGCATAGAATAGAAGATGAGTGATCAAAGCCTAAATTGAATAGTCATAGTTTTTTCAGAATAAGCATCTTATATATTAAATTTGGTGAAACTCCAACCCCTAGAGGCTAATGAAATAGCTATTACGGAAATCGTGAAAAACACGGTATAACAGCGTGCTCTATTGGGCGACATACACCTAAAATGTAATCTGTACCAATTTATGTCAAGGCCTAACAGAATATGAAGATTGACTAAATTCTATGGATTAGTTAGTTCTTGAATTAGAGCCGCAAAATTTGTCAGATCGTTTTCAGGACATCCCAAAACCTGTAAATCCATAAAAAAAACGGAATTCGAAAGGTTTCCCGATTTGAATACATTCTTGTGGATACAAAAGAACGTAAAAATAACCTAAATCGCCATTGTTTAACCCCTTAACCCTTTCCGGCACAGACAAATTCTGTTCGTAAAATGCGAAATTACTGACTGACACCGGAATTTACAAACGACTTTTTTAGAAAATAAGAACTCCTTATTTTAAGCATTCATTGTAAATGCAAAATTTTATTAAAATATTCTTGGTGCCGAATGCAAGTTTGGAATTAAAATTAGGTGTGCCCGGAGTGGAACCACTGTGCCGGAAAGGGTCGAACCCGATAAGCGTAGGCTACTTTTTTTAAATTCAGATTTCTAGATTGCTACCAATTTTTTTAAGTACAAATACTCGGTTTACTTAATGGTAGATAAAAAAAATGCGAGCATAAAGCCAATTACACTATTTTAAAAAACTGGTGGGAATCAAACAATCTGAATTTTAAACAAGAACGAAAAATCATGCGTCAAGCATAGATTATGTAACACTTTCCAACGCTTCCAAAATAATTTTACAAATCATACCGTTTAATAAGCTAAAAGATAACATCTAAGAATTCCGAATACTTTTATTCAGCCCTGTATAGGATGTATAGATTTGTATATATACTACATAGGATGCTAAATTTTAGTTCAGTTAGGAAACGCGTAGCACAGTTTAAAATTTTCCGTCTGGAGTTAAATAATACGGAAATGTGTTCGCGAACTTTTGTGCTTCCCTGTATAGGATCTACAGAATTTATACACACCATGTAATAGACAAAAAGCGAGTTAAAATTAAAATCGCGTTCATTAACTTAAAACGCACTTCCAGGAATTATTGTTAACATACAGTAGAGAATTCTTTTGTGTGTCCCTGTAAATGAACGATGACTGCTATACACACAATATTCTGTAGTAAGCCTCTTGTAATGCACCTTATATAAATTTCAATGCGTTTAAAATAGGGAAACATTATTTAAATAAACCGCAGACGATTTTTCTCCATAGACGTAATGTAACGGAATTCTTTTGACTGTCCCTGTAAAGTAACTATAAGTGCTATGCACACCCTATTCCATATTAAGCTTCTTCTAATACACCTTAGTGATATATATAAATTTCAATGCGTTTAAAATAGTGAAACATTATTTAAATAAACCGCAAATGATTTTTCCCCATAGACCGCAATGTAAGGGAATTCTTTTGAGTGTCCCTGTAAAAAACTATAAGTGCTACACACTTCCGTTGAAATAGGCAACATGCTATAGATAACGATTACAACATATAAAAATTGCAGAGCAATCCGAGCATATTTACGGGAGTTAGAGCACGGCCAGACGGCCAGACGGCAGACGGCCAGACAAACCGAAGTCAAACACTTTTCAACTAGGTTGGAAAGTGTTAAAAAGTAGCTTACACTGCCCGTGAATGTATCGGGCGCGACGATTAAGGGGTTAAATCCATACGATATTAATATACGTATTTTGATTACCGCTTTTGTATAGTGAGTTAAAATGACTAATGAAACAATGTTTAATAATAATAAGAATGACATTAGTAAATGGGTTTCAAATCTCTCCTTACCAATACTTCATACTCACTAATGGTATTTTCGGCTGGTCTATAATAAGCATTCGCCGTGAGAAGATTGTCTACTTCAAACCACCTGAAAATTAAAATAATATTTTGAATAAAAGTACAATGCCGATCTCAGGGAATGATAAATGCATAATCAAAATACAATTATTTAAGAAAATTCAACAACAACAACAACAAAATCTCCAGCAAGGATGTAAAATTAACAGTTTCGTTCAGATCACTTTCCAATATACATAAATCACTTATTGCATTTAATTGAACTTATCACAGAAAGTCTTTTGTTTAAGCATGGTCTATTAAGTACTTTTTAATTTTCCTTAAAATGGAAATGTAGGAAATTAATATACTAAAAATAGATCTTAAAAAAGAAAAAAAAACTTTCCGTAAATAATAATGTATTTTAACTATTCACAATTAGGATGATCTTAAGTTCAGGATGCTTATATTCAGTTGGACACTTTACGCAGTTCATTTAAACTGTGCTAAAGTGCGTCTCAAAAGTTTATAGACAATCATCTTTTCGGATTTAAGAGCTAACTAAATGAGTAAGACAGACGAAATATATTATGCAAATACATAATGATGAAATAAAAATAATAAAATACTCAAACAACTTTTAACAGTCATAGATTTAATATAAAAAAAAAAATAATAAAGTCGAAAAAAAAAAAGAAAAAAAAAAAAGAAATGCTGTCCCAAAAATATATAGACAACCTGTGTTAAAAGCTGATTTAAGTACAGTAATTCCTCAACATTCGCGATTTTACCATTCGCGAGTTTTGATTATTCGCGAATAAGAAAATGCGGAAAACTTAACATTCGCGAGAACCCACTATTACATTATCATTTCTTTGCGAATAGAGAGAGTCGGAATTACTTTAAACAAAAACCTATGCTTTTTAAGCTCTAATTATTTCTCAAGTCAGTTAATTTGAATTATCTTTAATAAATAAATTTCATATTTATGAATATATGTGTACAGTCGCCTTCCACATATATGTTATGCCTAACGTATTTTTAATACATATATCATTTTGTTCTTTGAAATGCTGTGCCACTCAAATTAAAATTTTATAGAACGTAACTCCTCTTTTAGTGCAGAGAGATAGACCCAACATTCGCGGATTTAACATTCGCGAAGTTTTCTTGGACGTAATTCTCGCGAATGTTAAGGGCCAATAACATTCGCGAATATCCAAAATTTGTATCTTCCAAGGTCATGTACTTGTGACGCAATAGTTTCTTGAGACACAGCCACCTCTAGACAGGCCGGCGCACCGATTTCAAGGAAGAGAGTCACGTGACCTGCCGTAGGCGCTTTGCAACGACCGATTGATCTCTGTTCCTTATAACAATAACTAATCCTATCTGTTGAACAATAACTAATCGTATGTATCTTAGTATAAATTTACTTATCGTTAAAGAGATAAATGCTACATTTTGTTATTTTAATCTATAACATGACAGAAGAATAACGGAAATTCCCGAAACAGTAAGTAGATATTTACTTCTTATTGTTCATTTGTTTACATACATTAGAATATCTTTTAAATGTGTATGATTTCCACGGCGCTTTAAATTCTTTAGAACTATTTTGTTATATTTTTTAAAGTAAACGGATAATGCTTTTAAAATATGTTTCCGTAAGCTAATTAGTTCTAACACATGGGCTGATAAGTTCCCGGTCTAATAAAGAAAACACAACTTTTTAACATAACATTCATTAAAATAATATTCAACTACATACTTTATTGTTAAAAATACATAAAACCAATTATCAAATAGACGTTAATTAAAATTATCAAATAGACGTTTCGTGCACTTTCGTACACCTCATCAGTACTTCGAATACAATTGCAAAGCCACCAGAACCAAAACAAGAAAAATAGTTAAAGTCACAGTTTAGTTAAAATATTGTATTCTGTTGGAATCTGTGCAGCCTCGTTAATTGGAGATTCAGCTAAAACCGTCATCCAACCCTCCAGGAAGATACGACTGCTGTACACGCAACATTTTGAACAGGCAATTTGCGCGTTCTGAAAATCAGGCACATGGTCAAAATCCAAAGCATGTGCAACCAATCTCGAGGTTAGATTGCCTCTATTAAACGAATCTCTATGTTCTTTCAACCTCACATTTAAGGATCGTCCAGTCTCGCCTATATAGCTGGATCCGCAACCTTTGCAAGGAATTCGGTAAACTACACCTGTAAGGTCAAATCTGGAATATTTATGCTTGTAGTTACCCCAAAAAATCTTAATTGGATTTAAAGGCGCATACGCAGTCCTGATGCCCACATTCGCAAAAATACCAGATATTTTCTCAGAAATGTTGGCGTAGTACGGTAAAGATATATTTTCCCCAGGTGTGGCACGTTGGTAAGGTGTGGGATATTCATCCGATCTCTTCGATAGTTCCGATAAAACTCTATGGCACCATCTTCGCGGGTAATCGTTATGACGTAAATCAGAAATTATTCTACCAATTTCATTATTGTAACTGATCTCATTATTACAAAATCTTAAAGCTCTATTGTACAATGACCTTACCACAGCAACTTTATGTGAAAGAGGGCTGTTAGAGTTGAAATTTAGATATTGACCGGAAGAAGTAATTTTTCTATACACGGAAGTTTTTAAAACATGAACATTGTTGATCAAACTTCTCTCTAGTAATATATCCAGGAAGTGGAGTATTTTATTATCTTCATATTCAATAGTAAATTGGATGGATCTAGACATTGAATTTGCCTTGCCTAAAATGTCGACAAGATGATCCTTCTCCGCAATCAGAAAAATGTCGTCTACATACCTTCTCCAAAATTTTATTTTAACACCCAAACTCATAATAATATCATTTTCCAAATATTGCATAACAATTTCTGCGACTCTTACCGAAAGTGGGGAGCCCATCGCCGTTCCTTTCAACTGTTTATAAAAGTTACCCTCAAAAACAAAACAGTTCGAAACCAAGCAAAATTCTACGAGTTCACAGCAAACTCCAAATCCATATCAATTTCAGCCGCAAAATCAGACCACATTTTTAACATAACTTCATAATTTTATAACTTTATAACTTTAATAAATAACACAACTTTAATAATAATAATTTAAAAAATAAATAATAATAATAATTTAATAAATAAATAAAAATAATAATTTAATAAATAAATAATAATAATAATTTAATAATAAATGACATAATTTTATAACGAAAAAGCTCCAAACAGTGCTCAGAATCATCGACTCGTTGTTGTTTTTGGTCAAAAGTCAACACGCGCGGCACCCACTTTGACAACAGCTTTTTCATACACAAATGTTCATTCAAAATAAAACCTACACGTTCCTTGGATATCTTCAGAGTCTGAGCTATCTCCTGCAACTTCACTTTACGGTTCCCCAAAACGATTTTGTGGACTTTTTTGATGTTTTCCGGAGTAACCACCTCTTTTGCGTGGTGCATCACTGGTGTCCGTACGACCACGTTTAAATTCAACAAACCAGTCAATAATGGTTGATTTACCTGGTGCAGTGTCCAGATAACGCTTATCAAGCCAAGCTTTTGTTTGAACGGTGTTTTTCCCCATCAAATAACATGTCTTGAAATCCTTGTTTACCCATTTTTTTTGTTTATCAACAAAGTCGTTCAACTAAAACCACTCTAACGATTTATCCACACGGCGAATCGTCATGACATTTTTACTGCTACCTTCTAAAGGTTAGTATTTACTAAAAAAAGCATCGGTTCGGCAATTGTAACACCATCTGTGTGCCAGACCGGGAACTTATCAGCCGATGTGTTATATGTTAATCAAAATTATTTATATGGTAAATACGTATAAGTATCATTTTATTAATTATATTCATTCATTAATTTTTCAGCAGAGCTGAAATTACGCTGCTAAAAAATTAATTAGTATATAGATATTCACCGATACTGGGTATAATTTGTCTCATGCATGTCAACGGTGTTGTGTTCATGATTGACTTTCCATCTTGTGCTGCGTGGTTGTAGCCTTGCCATATAAGAGTCAGAGAATGCTAGATCGGATGTCGTCCGGATTGCTTAATTGGTAAAGCACTTGGTGCGCTAAACGAAGGGATCCGGGATCGAACACCGGTCTGGACATCTTTTCACTCTAATGGTTGTACGCTGTTTAGTAAAGTGATAATTCACATCCTTTGTATTTCATTAATTTTCAGCGTAATTTCAGCTATGTTATTAATTAGTATAAAGATAAGTATTTTTCAATCTAACATGTTCAATCTGATAGCCCTTTTCGTTGAACGTTCATATAACATCTTTATTTCCAAGATACAAAAGCTTTTCTTAAAATATCAAGCTTGATTCTATTCCACTCTTCAATCACAATCTTCCAAACCGCTTATAAATAGCTTTTTTTTAAAACTCCAAATGCACAGTAATCCAAGACATGTCAGGCGATGTTGGTGGCATGCATTTAAATGGAATAGCCGCAATTCTGGTTTCATTTCTCTCTCTTTTTTTTTTTTTTTTTTTTGTCTTCTTTCTAAAAATATAGTTGTAGATTTAGAGGTATGGCTGGTTAAAAACATACTTCTGATGGTAATACGAGTTAATTGGGACTTTTTTTTGCTTTCTTTATTTAAAGTTTTCCGTTATAAGAGAATCCGGCAATAACCATAAAAGCTTTAGCAAAACTTTCCTTGTTTTCTCTGAATCAACATTTTAGACCATTTACCTCCTTTTTTTCGGTAGTAAATAGATCTTTGTCTATTGCAATCAGATAAATATATCCCTGCTTCAACAATCGTAACTATACATATTTCTATTTTCCACCTGCCAAATAATTTTCATACAACAATCTATTCGCATTAGGCTATATTTTGATTAGCTATAAATCCGATTTTATAACTTTGCTTACAGTTCCGATGGAGATGTAGATTGTATTTTGAACTTTATGATTTAATTTCACTGTTTTTTTCTCATTTTTATGAGTAAGGTTTCTTTCCTTTTTGTTATTTTTTTAACTTTATGATTTTTTCACAGATTTTTTCTCTATTATGGTGTGGTAGTCCCAAAATCATATTCTTTAGCAATGTTATGGCTAATATGATGATGAAACCACATATTTTATTTGTGGTATTTAGGCATTTGGGACTTGAAGATTCTGTCTAAATTCCACAAATTTCATTTTTCCAATTTTTAATTTAATTTCTTCTTCTTTTAAATAAGTATATAGTATCTATATTCAGAGTGTTGGGGATCACTATCGATGTCAATTAATTATTACATACTAATTCATAATTTCATAGTTTTTGTTGGTGTTACGGTAATGTTTCATTAATGGTTATATATATATATATATATAAAAGTTTGATTTATATATATATGTAAGATGCTGTAACTAAAGCGTAGTTAAATAAAAATTATAGCATAAACAAATAAACTGGCAAAGCGCTGTCATATATACTTTTCAACTTTATTGAAAAATCTTGCCTGCAACTGAAATTTTAAATAGTTTATAGTTGAATGTTTCTATTAAAAAGTAACCGTCGCTACTACCACTGTCAATGAATTTTTTGTGCCCAGAGATTTTTTTCGGCTAATATTAAGAAAACTATTGAATATAAAAGTATAAAAATTGGTAGTTTTATAGAGAAGTGTTCGATAAACATGTTGAAACAAAGAGTTTTTAAATCTAAGAATTATTTCAAGATATATTTAATGTTGTTGTCGGTCAAAAAAGTTCTGTTAAAAGAGTTTTATAGGACAAAAATATGCGTAGGGATTTAATCAGATTTTAAAGGAATATAGTTGATAAGCTTGCGGTGTGCAGTGTGTAATTATTTTTTTAATTTGACTAATCTTTTGAGGGATTTTTTTTTTAAATATTTTATGCAAAATTTCCTCATTGTGATATAGATTTATTTCATATTTCGAAAATAACAATTTTTATACTGTTGCCAATTTGTAAAACAGCGCAAATAATAATATTCTCTTTCATTTAAAAAAATGTATTTACATATGACTATTAAAAATAGAAATAAAACTTTAACATAATAATTAAATGATCGCGTGTTGAAAGCAGTATATGGAGAAAATTGTCTCATAAAAAATATACTTGCACGTAGATATTAAAACTCAAAGGTAATAATTAAATTATTATGCGTTAAAAACAGTAAATTGGGATAATTACGCCATATTTAAAATGCTTATAAATTAATTTTCCCAAACAGTTTCAATTTAAAAATATATTTACACGAGAGATTTATTTATTTCGAAAACCTATTTTTACCTATTGTAACAAATTTTAAAACAGCGCAAATAATAATCTTTCCTTTCAGTTAAAACATATATTTTCACTGAATATTAAAAGAGAAAGAAAACTTTGGTGAAAATTACGTCATACTGAAAACGATACATTTAAAAGGTCTTATTTAAAACAATTTTCTTATAGCCTCGTTGTAAAATTCCTTGAGAAGGCAACATCGTTTACTTAGCCATTTTATACAAGCTGATTTTCAAATGTTTAATAGCTCTTATTTAATTAATCATAAAAACAGCCGTTAGCTGTTTCGACAGCAATTGATTCGGCATTAAAATTCCCCAGTCAAAAGGAAATTAATGGAAATTCAATTACACTGGTTGTTTAATTATAATTAAATCTTCCGTAATCTTTTTAAAATTCGCTTTTTAATTCGCTTAGTTAGAATAAAAAAATAAACTGGCAAAACGTTATTCGATATATTTTTCAATTTTATACAAAAGTCTTGCCTGCAGCTGAAATTTTAAATAGTTTATAGTTGAATTATTTTAAATAGTATCAGTATTCAATAAGTAATTAGATTATCTGCAAAAAAAAAAAAAAAAAAAAAAAGAAAAAGAAAAAAAAAAAAAGAGTGAAATATTACCTAAATCTAACTCTTTTTTCATGCAGTCCTTTCATGCTTTGTCCTAATCGGAAAGAAATAACCTGTTTTATATTCCTGAAGTGATTGTCTGTAACATTGACCTGTCAAAAATAAAATTAACAAGTTCGTCATTTTTGTCATAAGGCGAGTAAAGAAAGAAAAAAAAGAAGTCGTATATATTAATAATAGCTTAGGATAAATACTTACATTTTCGTAATAACGGTCTAGATTGTCATCATTCATAATTTCATCTCGATAACCAATTGCAGCTTTCATTTTTTGAACCTAATGTGTTGTAAAACTTAAAAATTAATTTACCAAAACTAATAACAATCAAAATGAAGCATGCTAAATAAAACAACCGTTTAAAAATAAACAAGAACGAAAGAATAATGCGTCAAGCATAGATTATGAAAAACTTTCCACCAAATCCAGAAAACTGTAACGAAACTTTAACGTTTAAATAAGATGAAAGAAAGTACGTAAGTAAACAGTTTAGGAAACAAATAACACATTTAAAAATCCAGTTTTAGCAATTACCTTCCATAGTGTCAAAAAGTAGTCGAATGATTTTGTGCAACCCTGTATATGATCTATAAATTTGGATATATACTATACATAGCATGACAAAATTTAGTTCTGTTAAAAAATTTCCAATTTAGCAATTTTCTCCAATCGATGGAAATGCAGTCTGTTTCTTTTTGTACAGCCCTGTATACTATCTAAAGAGTTTTGTACACACCACGTATAAAGGGAAAATTTAATTCAGGTAAAAAACACATAAGCAACATAAAACGTACTTCCAGCAATTACCAACCTTAAACGACAATGTACCTTGTTCTTTGCGTATAGCCCTGTATATGAATTTATTTATATTCGACAAACTTCTATTAGTCTATACTAAATATAGTTCAGCAGGAAAATGCGCAACACAATTAAAAACTACCTTTAAGCAATTTTCTCCCATAGTCAGTAATACTTACAAACTCCTTTGTGTGGCCCTGTATAGGATCAACAGATTTTATACACACCACGTACTATGAAAAATTTTAGTTATACTTAAAAACGCAAACCAAAGTGGTAAACGCACTTATCACACATAGATTGCAATTATCGCACATAGACTATAACCGAATGCTTTTTGCGTCCCTGTACAGTGTAAATGAACGATAAGCGCAATGCACACCACCATACTTTTCAAGTGAGCAATTTTTATAGTGCACCTCAGTAATGCAATATAAATGCGTGTAGTAATGCGTTTTTTTTTAAGAATGTGTTGATTTCTTGTGTACTGATCCTTGGTTTTACCTTTTGGTGCATTGATCGTATGCCCAGCACAAATTCTATTTTAATAGTAAAAATAAAACTCTGCATGCACTGTTATTAGTCTGGGTTTAATTATTGCACGGGGGCATGGGGTTTAAGGGTCATTCTTCCGAAACTGCCAACTTTGTTAGAAATAATTCCCCATATTGGATTAAATTAACATCTCTGCAACCATTCGAAACACAGCTGTTCAAAAAAGAAAGTGCAGCGGAAAGTTTCTTCGACTTTGTGCAATATCTCATGAACAGATCATCGAAATAAATATCTTGTTCACAGTTAAATCCAATTATCTTCATCAAAAGCGATAGTGAAGTCATTTAATGACTATTTTATTTTATATCATCAAATAATGAACAAAGTGCACACACCAATTAAATAACTTGTATAATTGCTGCAACAACCAGGAAATCCCAGCTAATTGTGATGTACTTTATATGTTTGTGAAATATGCTCGTTTATTTGTGAAATGTGCCAGAAAACTCCAATTAAAGAGAATCTCATGACTATAAACAGTTCTAGGACAAAAATAAAACATTATCTCTCTCTCTCTCTCTCTCTCTCTCTCTTTTTTTTTACTTTAAAACTTTTAAGTTAGTCTGCCATAAAATCTCATCCTGTCAACACATTTAAAAGGAGCAAATGGCCCCGTAATTACTAAAATATAAGTATCTTATTGTAAATTAACAAAATTTAATCTAAAATTTAAATTTAATCAATTGTAAAATTCAATAATATTTAATTGCTTATACACAAATAATGACTTATTATTTGTGTCAATTCTAAAATTCTAAAAAAGTTATTTTACAGACTTCTAGTTAAAAAGGATATATTTAAATCGTGTACAAATGCTTTTCATGGATATCATTTCACATGGATAATAATAAAAAAAATTGGAAGTATGTTGATCGGCGAAAGAAAAGGTAGGATAATTCCATGTTCATTTCTCAATTGTTGAATATATCAATAGTTATTTATTTTCTGTTAATTTCTTGTGTACTGACCCTTGATTTTGCGTTTTGGGGTACTGATCGTATGCCCAGCACAAATTCTATTTCAGTACTGAAAATAAAACACTCTGCATGCACTGTTATTAGTCTGTGTTTAATTATTGCACATGAGCATGGGGTTTATGGGTCATTCTTCCAAAGCAGGCAACTTTTCAGTATTAATACATTAAATAAAAGGAACTATAAATGTATGACAGCATTGCAAAAAAATGTTTATTTTGAGGAGGAAAAAATATTTTTTAAATCTCTGGTCCTTTGTAATTGTCCGGTAATCTTTTTTAATTTAATTTAATTTTTTTTTTTTAGGACAATGATGCAATTGGTGTAATTAGAAGCTGGAACGTTCTGTCTAAAAGTTTTACAGTTAATGTACATATTTACATATTTTCTAAAATATAACTTTATTATGTATTTCATATTGTATGTAATATACACAATTTTCTAACTCACCCAGATTTTTTTTTTCTGCAGATTCCAGGAAAATGATTCAAATTAAACATAACTCTGAAGGCAAAAAACTTCAAAATTCCACAAAAAAGAAAATGGCACCAACTGAAGATATTTACTTACATAACTTTCTAAAGAAATAAAAGTTCTTGCAATAGGCACAAAAAAGAAAAAAAAAAAATTCTGCTGCTATATGTAGGGAAAATATTGAGAGTAATGTAATCAGCCAGGATAATGATATTTTTTTCAGTTACACACATTTAAGTAATTTTTAAATTATGAAAAAATATTGAAATTTTTAAATTATTTAAAATACTCTTTTATGAATGTATTAAATTAATTGTCATTGAAAAACTAGTTTTATTATTAATTTATTTAACATTTAGAACAACATAGATGGCTCTAGTTATATAAGCCAGGATAATGACTTGTAAACAATTGATATATATTATTTATAAATTAACATATTTTTTTAATTTGTTATATACCTGTAGGTTAGCCCAGAACATGAAAAAGTTATTAAAATAGTTTTAATTATTTTTGTATTTAGTTTTAAAATTATATAAGGTAGTATGTATTTTTCCGTTTTTGGGGAATGACCATTATACCTTGGGTAGAGGGCGCAACTGAAGGGTCACAAAAGTTCTTTTTATTAACATTTTTCAACATTAGTTGAAAAGTGTTTATGAATTCGGTTTGTCTGTCTATCTACCGTCTGTCCGTACTCTAACTTGGGAAAATATACTCGGATCGCCATGCATTTGACATATGTTATTAAGGTTTACTATGGCATGTTTGGTATTGAAAATGAAGTGTGTAGCATTTATAGTTCATTTACAGGGACACTCAAAAGAATTCCGCGTTGCATTACGGTCTATGGGGGAAAATCGTTTGCGGTGTATTTTAATGATGTTAAATTATTTCAAACATATTGCAATTGATATATATCACTGATGTTATAAGAGGTTTACTACAGAATATGGTGAAAATTTGCATTCATTATTCATTTACAGGAACACACAAAATAATTCGGTTACAGTACTGTCTATGAACAATAATTGGTGAAAGTGCGTTTTCAATTCTGGACCGCGTTTTTAAATATAACTAATTTTTTACATATTATTTGGTGTGCATAAATGCTATAGATCATATACAGGACAGCACAAAAGGTGTCGACTACATTTCGGTTTATTGACGAAAATTGCTGAATAGGAATTTTCAACTGTGTTCTTATAAAGCGTTTTCTATAAATGAACTAAATTTTAGTATATTATGTATTATATATACAAACCTATAGATCATATACAGGTCTGCTCAAAGGAATTCGGATATTCTTCCGACAATCGGTGGTAATTGCTCAAACCGGATTTTCAAATTTGTTATGCGTGTTCCAAATCATTTACTGTGCCATCATCTTTCACCTTATTAAACTGTAAAGTTTTGTTAAAGTATTCTGGAAGTGTTGGAAAGTGTTTCATAATCTATGCTTGATGCATGATTTTTCGTTCTTGTTTCTTTTATTTGAAGCGAGAAAAATAGAGGGGGAAAATACAAGCAGCATTTTTTTTCTGAAAGAAAAAATAATACTATTTAAATTGTCTTTTTCCCAAACTCATCCATATCTTTTCTTTTTTTTTTTTTCAAAAATCGAAATATATTTATCAGCATCTTCACAACTAATTAATTATTTTTAAGGGGAAGTTCTACTTCTTTGGCCTAACATTCACGTGATTTTTACGATTTTTTTTTTCGGTTACAAAGAAAAGCGATACCAACTTCGGACTTTTTGAATTATATTTATTGACATTTCACTTATATATTTCTTTTAAACGCTAAAGGTGTAAATTCACAACATAATACAAATTAAAATAATTTTTATTAGTTGTTTTATTAGTTTTTGTTTTTGAAAATGACACGAAAAGAGTTGAAACATGTAAAACAACTAATAAAAGTTATTTTAATTTGTATTATGTTGTGAATTTACACCTTTAGCATTTAAAAGGAATATATTATTACAAGGTGTTATAATTTATTATATTTTCCCTTATATATTTAAAATTTTGTGTGTAAAAATAATAATAATTAATAATACGCTTTGTGCAATGGGGAGTTATCTGCAGGTGGGCTCCGTCAATTTCCAATCGGGCGACCGTTTTTTCCGGTCACAAGCATCAGAAACAAATTGGGTCCCCATATTATGAAAGGGCATTATTTTTTTTTCACCAACATTTAATTTTAAGAGTTGCTTTTTGATAAAATGGCGGTTGTTTGAACAAAAAAGGTAATTTTTTTCAGTGTTTTTATTATTATTATTACTTTTTTTAATTTTGAGAGTTTGACAAAATAATTAATCAATGAAAAATATATTTTTCGGTGGTAAAGCTCCAGAAAAACGATTATCTTTCTTTTAAATTAAAAAATGGAGGAAATCGGTCGAATAGCTCTGGAGAAGAAGGGTAGCCCAGTTTGAAAAACATATTATATAGAGAAAAACAAGTTTTACAATAGCGTTATGTTTAATGAGCGATATTCCGTTCAGCGAGCAAAAAATACTTTAAAGAATTGGAATATCACGAAACCGTTTTAGGGTAACAAACAATCTTAACGCAAAAAATTGGATGCAAATATTAGATGTAAAAAAAAAAATCGAAAAATTTGACCTTAAGAAGTAGAACCCCTTCGTTAATATAAAAATAGTGACAAAACTTACTTTAAACAGAGCATAATTTTTAGTTTCCTTATCAAGCCAATCAGCGCTTTTGATACCGTTCGCCAAGGAGTTCTTTATGTCATCGACCATCATTCCCAGCTAAACCAGAAAGAAAAATCGTGCACATAAATCAGGACATAATTTCTAACATTTTGTATTCATTTAGCAGCATTGAATAAAAGTATTTCAATGCCATACTTTACAACGAGAACATTGTAATCTCTTTAAAACTTACTGCATTATACTTAATATGCATTTCAAATAGTCAGTGATTGATCAAGTTAATTTATTTTGTTATTAATTTTTTCAGATTCTATATCATGACTTTATATGAATTTAAAACTTTATTGAACATTTCATAAAAAACCGAACTTCTCAATGAAAATGTCCCCTTTTATGATGTTTGTTTAAGGGAAAAGCTGTTATAATGAGGGTTCTGGATCTAAAATCTGAGGTGAAAGTGAGGAGTGAGAAGGTTCTTCTTCCCCCACCCCTATAATTAAAAAATCGGGGGGTGGGGGTGGGGGGGGGAGAAAAATCCTCTGCTCCTCACTTGCTCCTCAAATTTTGTATCCAGAACCACCATATAGTACCTACTAACGTTGGACAGTTGGCTCTGACATATACATATCGTTCGGAATAGTTATTAGAATCTACATCAGGAGTAGTCTGTGAAATAAAAGTTGGGAAGCGGCCACTGCCGTGCAGGTCATTTGAGATCCAGAAATGCCAAAAATGATAGAGTGATGGAGAACATATCGAGAGATCTATTGTATGGAAAGTGCGGGTTGGATCGTGAAAATAAGTGTGATCACCGTTATTCAGCAGGCATAATCCGCTGTCACATATAAAAGTTTCGATTATTTGACCACGTAAATTAGAGTTTTGATTGTCCCAGATTTGGTGTGTGCATTAAATCATTGTATCCAATGATAATGCATGGACTAGGGAGTTGGAGAAACAAATTGTCCAGGTGATATGACTGAATATTTTGATTCGGTGGTAAATAGAGTGAACAGATCAAGATGAGATGTTTGATATGAACATGGATTGCAACATCTTGTAGATTTGTATTTAAAGTGAGATGAGTGTGGGGCAAAATGTTAGAAATAAAATTGATAATAAGAATAGATAGAAAATAAGAATAGATTACTACATTGACTTCATGGCGACTATTAATGAAAATATGAAAATCACATTAAAAAGTGCTCCTAATCGTATAGTTAATAGTAACTACTTTACCTTTGACGATAAAATCTCTATGCAAAATATTGGGCTTCAATGGGTTTCCCCCACATCATAACTATTAACCAAATTTATATTACGGCTTCTAGTAGCAGATTTCTATAGTAATAAAGAAAAGTTGTTTGTCTGTGTGTGTGAGTGTGCGTGCGCGCCCGTGTGTGTGTGTGTGTGTGTCTGTTTGTGCGCGATGGCTCGCGAAATCTATCGCACTAGAAGTCTGAAAATTTGGGGGCGAACAGTCCCAGGCAGGTCCTGATGCAACTGAGGCTCGGATTTTTAATTTTATAACACCCGTGCCCCTTGAAGTTTTTGTGTCCTAAATTGATAATAACTTGTCCTCTTTTTATCCGATCTTCTTCGTTTTTTGGTCCCTTTCTCCATTTAGTTATTCCCCATTTCCACATTCCAGTTAAAACCCTGACCCCATGGAGCCCGATACGGGGCCCCTTGAATTTTTTGTGCGCCATATATTATTTACCACCTTTTTAAAGTTGAGTCTTGGACTCCTCTCCCCGGTTCACCACCCTCATATTTTTATTGGGGCCGGTTCTAGGGCCTTTTTTTAAGCATTTTCCCCATTTTTTGCGCATTTCTTTCAAATTTTGTTCTAATGATTAATTCATACCCTATGCTTAATTTCGACTAATTGAAGATCTAAAGCGCTAAGTACTATAGGACCTTTTAACATGTTTTCATCTTAGGGCCCTGCTCAAAACTATCAGATGGCCCCTTTTGAGCCTCCTACTATAGCTCCCATAAAAATCATCCGATTCACTAGCTTTTTTTAAACAACGTCTTAGGTTCTCCATCTACTACATGAACGACAAAAAAATTTCTAGTACGTCAGGGGCCTTTGGTGCAGCTTCTTTAAAAATTATCCGATTCTCTTGCAGTTTTTTTTAACATATTTCTGGTGTCGTCCAACTATTTTATAAACTACCAAAAATTTCCTTAGACCTTAACTTCTACCTTTTTTGCTTATTAATCTTGTTTTCGGCATTAACTTACGTTTATTCACTACAGCCGTAAATTAAAAATCACGTTACTGTTAAAGGTAAGTGGTTAAGTTTAGAGGGGGGATTTCATCTGTAAATTAAACATCGCGTTAATGTTAAAGGTAATTCGTTAAATTTACAGGGCGGGACACCTTCCACCGCCTGTGGGCACATTCTTTACTCTGGTTCTATGGGCCCGATTTCAACGGGAATTGTTTCATTCAACTTAGCTTAAGATTGTTTTACAGATTTTAGTTCCATTTTCCACCGCCTGGTGACGCATTACTATTTCGGGTTGTATGTTCCCGATTACAACGAGGTTTGGCTCATTCAACTAGGTTTTCGATTGTCTTACAGATTTTAGTTTCACCTTCCACCGCCAGGGGCGCTTTCTTATCTCCTGTTTTATGGGCCTGATTACTACGGGGTTTGGCTCATTCAACTTGGTTTTCGATTGTCTCGTACGGAGTTCGCGTGCCAAACTCTTGGTCTCGCTGCCTTAGGCAGCTGGCCAGACTCACTGCCTTAGGCAGCTGGAACCCAGGTCACAGGTTCCTTCGGAAAGAGGTTTATTGGGAAAAATCTAGACTCTGCCGAAGGCATTGGGGTCCCGGAAACTAAGTTCATTTGAAACACTCTACGCTGCCGAAGTTAGTGGTTCTCCCGAAACTAGATTCATTTTAAAGATTTTCCGACAATATAAAATCGTACAAACTTGAGTTTTCTTTAAGGTTACTATCACGGTCCCGGACAACGCCGGGAGGATCAGCTAGTTTGCAATGAATTTGATTATACGCCCTATATGAATGGCTCAGATACGTGGACGATATCTTTATCATGTGGCAACATAAAGATATCTTAACTATTAACTAGATCGGATTAATAACCTTGATTCAAAAATTGTTTACTTTGGAATGTGAAAAGAATGGAACATTTCCCTATTTGGATGTACTTAATCAGAACCCACCATGGCATGGAACGTACTGTTTATAGAAAACCTAAAGCCAATCAGTCTACTATCTCACAAAATGCTCAATCATATTTTTCCTACAAAGTTTCCGTATTTAGACATTTTATTACGAGAACCTTCACAGTCTGTGTCCCTGATCAGTTAACCAGTGGCCTAAATAAAATACGTCATATTGTAACGAGTAACGGAAATAAAGAAAGTACTATAAATAGATTAATTCTGAACAGGGATAATAAGAAGAAAAGAAATTTCAATAAAGAAAATCCCATCTATCTATACGTTACAATATTTCCTTATAAACTTAAACTCAATGCCTGCCTTATCGTAAAACCCTCTTAAAAAAAAAACAGTTTGTAGGAAGATCTAAATCTATACTAATATTATGAAGTAGTAAAGATTGTTTTTTTGTTTGTAGGGGGTAATCTCTGGAACTACTGAAGCGATTTCAAAAGTGATGGTGGCAAATTGATGATGACAATCCCTACTCCAACATAGGCTATATAGGCTATATTTTATGTCGGTTCCAGTACCCCAGGGGGGTGCAAGAGTGAAAAACGTTCTAAAATTTCGATTTTTTTTTATACTGAAGGAACTAAAAGCATGAAATTTGGCATGGTAGATACTTATAAGATGTAAATGCTCTCTAAGAACAAATTCTAAAAAAATTCGAAATTTAAAAGTGTGAGATGAGCGAAACGTGTTCTAAAAACATTCTAAATTACAATTTCTATGGAATCTCTGGAACTACAGAACAGTTTTCAAAAGTGATGGTGGCAAAATGATGGTGACAGTCCCTGCTCTAACATAGGCTATATTTTATGTCCATACCACTACTCCCAGGGGGGGTGCAAGAGCGAAAAACGTTCTAAAATTTCGATTTTTTTTATACTGAAGGTGTTTGACACATTGAAATTTGGACAGATTGAATGATGGTGACAGTCCCTGCTCCAACTTAGGCAATATTTTATGTCGGTGCGACTACTCTCAGGGGAGGGGGGGGGGGGTGCAGGAGCGAAAAACGTTCTAAAATTTCGATTTTTTTTATACTGAAGGAGCTAGAATTATGAAATTTGGCATGGTAGTTACTTATAAGATGTAAATGCTCTCTAAGAACAAATTCAAAAAAAAAAATCGAAATTTAAAAGTGTGAGATGAGCGAAAAGCGTTCTAAAAACATTCTAAATTACAATTTCTATGGAATCTCTGGAACTACAGAACCGTTTTAATCAGTGATGGTGGCAAATTGATGGTGACAGTTCCTGCTCTAACATAGGCTATATTTTATGTCGGTGCCACTACTCTCAGGGGGGGTGTAGAAGCGAAAAACGCTCTAAAATTTCGATTTTTTTCATACTGGAGGTGTTAGAAACATGAAATTTAGCATGATAGTTACTTATAAGATGTAAATGATCTCTATGTAAAAGAGCAAATTCTAAAAAAAATCGAAATTTAAAAGGGTGCGATGAGCGAAAAGCGTTCTAAAAACATTCTAAATTACAATTTCTATGGAATCTCTGGAACACAGAACCATTTTCAAAAGTGACGGTAACAGTCCCTGCTGTAACATAGGCTATATTTTATATTGATGACACTACCACAGGGGGGGGGGGGGGGTTGGAAGAGCGAAAAACGTTCTAAATTTTTGAATTTTTTTCAGCATTAGTGTGGCTTAATTAGTAATTTCTGAATTATCTGTGGCAGTAAAATTTCCTCTAATGAAAATAGGCCAACGAATACCACTTGGCATTTTTCAAGAATTGCGCGAGAAAAGCCGCGGGTTTTGCTAGTAGATCCAATAAAACTTGATCAACTTTTAAGTGTATATTAAATCCCGTTCATCAAAGCTGATGGAACATTGCAATATTAACTAGGCATGACGAATAGAAAGTTGAAAGGGAGTATTTAAGAACATATAGCATAGCAAGATATCAAGTACAATAAGAAAACTACAGCTTTAGCCTAACTTACACAACATACAACCTTTGCAGATTAATTTTAAAAATGGTAAAATAATTTATCCATCACGATTTTATTCCCCATCCATTATCCGCGAGTCAAAAGAAATCTATGCGTAACGAGAGCACATGCCATGCAACAATGCCTATTTTGAAATGCCTAGAATTTGGCGCGATATGCTGCATATATGTATATTTTTTGTTTGTTTGTTTAAAGATAGTGCAAAATAAATCATGTTTATGGAATATCATTTTTGTTAAAGCACATTGTGATTGTCTGGCGCTCTGACATCTCGTGCTTTTTGTTTATCAACTACATAGTTCAAAATTTTATGCTGAAAATAGTTTATTTATCACTACAGATCTTGTGAATGTCACCCTTATTGATCATACGAAACTAGTCGATTTATTTATTAAAAGGTCTTTTTAATCTTTTCTTATATAGTATGTACTGTAATCACTTTTAGCACGTATGTATTTGTATAGCTTGAAAGTAGTACCAAATTATTCATAGAAAATTTCCGATATTATTTTTCCTCTTTTTTTTAACATTTAAGGTGACAGTGGACGTTCAAAACCATTTTTTTTTTTTTCACTCAATTGTACTGAAATTTTGCAAACATAGTAATTCATACATTTTATAAGTAACTAAGCAATTTTATTTAAAAATGTGTATAATTAATTAATTTATAAATTAAAATATATTAATTAATCACTCTAATTAAAAATGCTCCATGCGCATTAAATTTGGCTGCAGGAACATGGTGTTTCGTTAACTGGTAGCTTTATATTATTGCAACAAAAGTTTGTATGCGTTTTGGAATTGTACCAATATATTTAGAAAAATTAATAAAAAACTTCCAATATTTACATTTTGTTTTTAATTTCATGGAAAAAAAGTTATATAACTACCAAATATTTCTTATGTACAGTAATGTATACATATTAATACTAAGTTTTGAAATATAGCACATTGCGGTTAATAATACTTATTATTATGAAAATTGGATGAAACATAAGACACCTGGAACATTTTGAATATTTTAACTCGGTGTAAATTCTCATTTATAGAAAACGCTATTTAAAGTTTTATTTTTTAGTGTAACTCAATTACGGTGTCAAATTTAAAATGCTCGTAACTTTGATAGGAATCTTTGCAATTGCATGCGGTTTTTTGACAATGTTGCAGTTAAGATTGAAGTATAGTAATAAATCAAAATAAGAAAAACGATTTTTTTGTCGATTTTAGCCCAACTGAAAGTCCACGGTCCCCTTAATCAAACGCTTTCTTTTTTTTTTTCTAAAATTATTTGTTTATAATTTATTTATCAACTTTGGCATTCTGCATTTACTAACATCTCGATTTTTAAAATCTGTCAAGTTACATCTGAATTAGACATTAAAATGAAAGCTATGTTATAAAACTTTAATGCTTACAACTTCCTTAGTCCTGTTATCGGTGTACCTTTGCACATAACTTGCAGTTAAAGGCAAAGGGAAGAGTTGCAAAGTAAGTTTGGCACATTCTTCCCACGGTGTAGCTGGTCCAACTCTGATCGTATCGAAGAGTTCGCTCACTAAACTGTAGTATTGTTTACTCAAGTAATGAGCCGCATTGAACACAACGCGGTAGAACATGTAATTGGCCAGAATTTTCCGCCTGTAAAAAAGAGAAAAATAATTCTTAGAGGATAAGTTATATAATATACTGTTATATTTTATCTCATATTGAAATATGTTAAGTGTATATATGCAATAAGCAATTTTTTTTTTTTAAGTTTCGGCGATGTATGAGAACTTTAAATGTTGACTTCATATATTTTTTAAATATTCGTTCCATCATCTTGCTTTTGCTCATCTTGCTTGGCACCTACAGCCAAATCTCTTTAGTAAGTCACCTGGATAAAATGCCACTTCGCATATTACGTCATGTTTCAGAAATCCCGGCCATTCACATACGCTTTTTTTACTCATTGTACTCCGCTTATTTCATCGCTATTTTTTCAACCACTTCGCTTAAGACAACCCATTTAAGAATGCAATAGGCAAACTCGGTCTTATTTCTTTGTCAAGGTTATTTCCAAAAACACTTAGTTTTTGCTGTGCATCACTGTAAAATTTTGATTTTAGAAACAAAAATGAATGATTTTTTTGTAGGTGAGTAACAAATGAGTAAATATTGAACTGTACAAATAAATACTATACACAACATACTTACTTACTGCATTTTCTTTAATTTGTTATCCATTTTATGATTTCTAAGAATTATAAGGTGATAATTATTATTTGAATGTTGTAAATTATTTGAGAGCATCCCTAAAGCGTACTGGTTAATGAAATCTCAAATAGTCTTCGAAATGTTAAACCTATCGGTGTGTATCGTACATTCAGACGATGCACAGAATCGATGATCTGAAAATGCAAATCACCCCACACATTCGCAATTTTCACTTTTTGCTTAGGCTATTCGCGTACATAGTGGATACTTTCCTACTAAATCGCTGAAGAACTTTCTAACTGATATTTTTCACATACCCCCAATAGTTTTAGGCCTATACGATTTCCACTCCGGAATCATTGAAAAAGGTAAGGCCATCACAAAGGCCTCGTTCACCGTGCAATTTCTTATTCCCTTCGTCAGAATGTCATGACCTTAAAATCTAACTAATCTTTGATAATTGCAGAGCACTTTGGAAAGAAAATAATTGTGTTTACTTAATTACTTTTAGAATTACGATTCTTTCAAATCAGTCCAACCTTTTTCGATGACTCAACGTACTTAATTTAATATGTTATGTGTTAAAATCTTAGCGAAGACCAGCTGTGAGTAAGATCTTAATATTTCAAATAAAATTAAGTACATATTTTAGAAATATTTTGACAACTTAAAAAAAGACATTCATTAAGAAGAGTACACAGAAAAAATAAGTTAAAAATATCAATTTCCTGAGGAGATATCTTAAAAATAAGAATACATTCCACTCCCGTAGGTTTAACATTATCGTTGGGAATTTGAAATCTCACTGACCATGAAATCCTATGTTTGATGAACGCATTAAAATTAAATTTTGTTTGAAAAAGTATAACGTCATTAAAATCGAATATGAAAGGTATAATTTTATAAATGATATTATATCCTGAAACAGAACTGTTGTAGAGTGACATCTTTACTGTGATTTAGTACCTCATAGCATGTTAAACTTTCCCTTTAATTTGAATATTTTTCAAAAGTAAAGGCGCAAATGAACTTTAAACTGTGTCAGAAATTTAATTTAAGGTATCCGCACACCTTTGGAGGTGATTTTTTGAAATTTTCTCTGTATACCAATTTTTGCTAATGACATTTATGTTAAAACTTCGAAAAATATATAAATATTTTAGAAATTACATAGAAATAATTTTTTAAAGTGAAAAATAGTCAAAATTATGTTAAAAATTGACATTTGTGCAAAACATGATAACTCAAAATCAAATCAATGCATTCACATTTTGTAAATTGTATAATAAAGAGAATAACTTTTTCTAGGACATAGACTAGCCGCATTATAATAGCATCTCTATCGCAGAAGCTGTGGCACTTGAAGTATTAATGTAATGGAAAATTCGTAAAATTTCTTGCAACTTTTTAACTTATACCAGTGTAAATATAAAAATGACTAATAAATCACCATGATTGTAGTATATTCTATTCCCTTAATAAGCATTTGTAAAAAAAGAAAAAAAAATTGCAAGGTATTTCATACATAATATTTTGCTATAGGATGTTTTGCGTACTGTAAAAATCTGAAAAACTTCATTTTGAGAAAAAGCTAAAAATAAATTTTAAAGGCGGTTTTTGCTATAAAAATAATTATTATTCTTTAAAGGTTTAATTATATACTCCATGTATTTTCTTAACATATAATTTAATTTAAATGCTAAATCTCGAAAAAGAAGAATGTAAACATACATTTCAGCTTACTTCCGGATTGCAGAACGATATTTCCGGTTGTAAAATTCTTTGGCAAGCTGTAATGGATGTAACTTTAAACGGCTGTAATTCGGCTTCTAATTCAAATACCGACACAATGAAAGCAGAATTCGATAGATAAAAGATCGGATTTTAATATTATTTCAAAAATGAAAAATCGATATTTTCATCGAAAATGATGTTTTAAAGGTGTGCGGATTTCCTTAAAGAAAGTGTTTTTTATGGTATAAAATTTTAAAATTTCAGTATCTAAAAGGCAAGAGATGGAAAAATAAAAACAAATGAAATAAATGAATGTACCCATTTTCATTGTCCATTTCTTCTAAAATTTTATTCAAGCCTTTGAAATAGGTTGGAGATGTAACCAGAATCCGTTCGTCGTCTGTGATTGAAGTATTGGATGGTAAAAGTCGCGTAACAATATATTTCCAAGGTATCTGAAATTTTGAAATGTGTTATTATTAATATTTTTATTTTAATAAATGTTTCCTTACTTCCACCCACCTTACCCACCCCACCCTTCCTTTTTTTTCTTCAAAAAAGGAGCAAATTATGTCATACCCATAAAAAAAATATGCAACGATTTCTTAATGTAAAATTAATAGTTGAACTGCAGATATTAGTCTTGTTACAAACGCCTTGTATTAAAATGAAGTCACATGGGAGAAAGTAAATGAAAAAAAAAATTAAACGCAGGAGAGTGAAAATACAAAAATAGGAAACAATGAAAAATAAAAAATAAGAAACTTTATTTTTCTAAATACATATGTATATTTAAATATTTTGTAGTAGTTTCTATATGTTTGTGTAATATTTTCATCGATTCGCGCCCACTCTCCTTAGTATGTTTTACAAATTTTATATTTTTTATACATAATAAATGAATATTTAATGTTTTTTTCCACGATATAACAAAAGAAAGAGGATGATTATAAAATGGCGTTGTTTATTTTAAATTGATTAAATTTGGCCTTATATGTTGGGAAGAACAGAAACGTTTAATACGATTACGTACATTTCGATAAGCTGAAACGTGTAATAGACAGGAATTAAAGTTAGCAAAACTAATTACATTAAATGAAAAATCTTAAATTTTATCCTTAATATTGAATGTTAAAGTTTTATTAGGTTGAATAGTAAATATTAACATCCATAAAATTAATAGTAGAATTAATTAAATTGGTATGAACTAAATTCTAGATTATGAAGATAAGCTACTGAAAGAGACATAGATCGATTATTATTTAATTGAGAGAAAATATAATTATATCATCGATGTATCTATAGAGTAAAATATTATTCTTGGTGAGATTTCTTTCATAAAAATAAAGATAAGTTAGGTAATATGCTGGAAGCGACTGCACCTTGTTGAATTTCTGGACGCTGAATAAAGATAGCATTATTTTGGAAAATACAGTTAGGATAGAATTAAAAATATATATTTATAGATTTGAATTAATCAATATCAATATTATCAGGTAACATGTAAAGATCGGTAATGTTAAAAAATGCGTCAATAGTAGCATGTTAATCCCCTAAAAAAATATTATTGAATAAGTCTTTGAAGTCGAATGTAATATATAATGTTTTTTTTTTACGTTTGTTAATGCCTGTAATTTATCTACTAATTCAAAACTGATTTGTATATAATGAGTGTTGTCTTCTTTAATATTAATATATCTTCGAAATAAAAAAAATAACTTACAAGTTTGTATAATATAAAACCTACTAGGAAATCTCAATTTATTAAGAATCATAAACATATTTTAAAGATAGATGATGGCCAAACAATAAATTAAATAAAAAGGATTTAATCATAATTGGTAACATAAATGGAATATAGAAATCATATGAAAGAAATATATATATATTAAAACTTTTTTGAGGAAAATTACTGTTAAATTACAAGATAAAATCGATGCAAGAAAAATATGAACAATTATTAAATTATGTTAGAAATGACTTCAATCCAAAAGTGATTAATGCACTGTATTGATAGAAATTCTTAATCAATACGAACAATGCAATAAGGAGCCTTATATAATGAAACACGTTATCAATGGCAATATTGTACAATATAAGAAAGTCGCACTGATTTCTGTGAAAAATAGATTGTTTTTAAGTAAAATAATTGTCTATCTAACGTTGCCCTTTTAGAATGTGACAAACCATAACAAAAGTCATATAGAAATAAGTGTGTGGATAAATCATCAATTCCATAGAAGAAAAAAAATTGCAAACCTACTAAGATGAAAACATTTTTATTATATAAAATATTTTCATACGATGAATGGATATGTAGGGATGCCATCTCCGTAATCGGCATACCATTCATTTTGCTTTGCAGCGTGCCATAGGATGTCGTCAAGTGTGCTTTTAAACCATTGGCAACCTGCTACATGTCATGCGTACTCAGAGATTTCAGACAATCAAAAATCTCTCTCTCTCTCTCTTTTAATGTAACCTTCATAAAATGAGTATTTTTTTTTTTTTACAGTTCTCGGTTTGTTCTGATTAGTAGAGTCGGGATTATATGCACTAAAAAGAGACCAAAATATGCATGCAAATATGGACTAAAAACTTTTAAAATATGCAAAAATATGTGCTAAAGCTTTTCAAATAAGCAAAAATATGCATTAAAAACTTTTAAAAATATGCAAAAATATGCACTAATAATTTTTCACTTAATACTTCTATTTTCCACATGAAGACACGCATATCCACTCTAAAATAAACAAATCCAAAGCAAAGTCATTTTTCTCTCTAGAATTTGTTCTTTCATTACTTGAGAGTGTCGTCAAAAATGTTTGCACCTTCGAAGGATCATTTTTACTACTTTTTTGGATATGTGGCTAGTAGTTTTTAAGTGTTGATCAACTTGGAACTTCTTTTCACAAGGTATATTTTTTTCACACATTATACACTGTATTACTTCACCATCAGATACGGGTTCTCCTGTGCCCTTTTATCCATGGCTGGATCAAACTATTTTTATCGATTTTAATTTAGGCATTTTTCCGGATTACAGGTTTTTATTTTGAAAAATAACTGCGTTAGCTAAAATTTTACATATTAAATTATGAAAGCGAAATAATGAATGAACGTTTTTCAACCACAAAATAGATTTCCAACTTCCTACAACCACTTTATTCAGTGTTGCCAGATAGTCGAAAGTCAATTTCCCCTAAAGTTCTAAAATTTTCCCCAAATCAGTGTTTTTTTTCCGAAAATCTCCCCAAATCAATTTTTAGTCGAAAAAGTAAATTTTAAATTTACCACTATGGAATTATTTAACTCATTTAAGCTTTAAAAATTCACCCAAATCGAGTCTTTAAAAAAAAAAAAAAAAAAAAAAAAAAGAATTTGGGAATCGCCATTTTTACTGTGATCAATTACTTTTTTGAAGAAAATAACAGGAATTAAGATAAGATGAATAGATATTACAATTAAATGCATAATATATTAGAACTTAAAATACGTGTAATCGACGAATCCAGATCCAGTGTTGTCAGGTGACTAAAAGTAAATTTTAACCCGAAAAAATGAAATAATGAAAAAAATGCCCAAGTTTTTCCCCAAAAATGTTGGCATTCCCCAAACGTTTCCCCACTAATAACTTGTACCAAACATTTCTTCCATAAATTCAAAATTCTTAAAATAGGGACAAAATCCCCAATCTGGCAACACTGACTTTAGTTGCGAATCAGAAGCATTTAAACAAATATATTCCAATAAAACAATTATTTTTTGTCTCCCCGCCAGTTTCACAATCCCGCATTATACAACTTCCTGTCTGGGAATTAATAAGGATTTGAGGAAAGCGTAAATTTATATATATTTTTTTCTTTTACATATTCTAAATATGCACTTTTGATGAATTAAAAAAATATTTATGCATTTATTTGAACTTATATGCATTTATGGAAAATACTGCCAAAATATGCAACTGCATATGCACATATGCAGTTGCATATAATCTGGATTCTACTCATTAGTATTCATCTCAAAGAGCTTCGAAACAATGCATACCTTCGGGGCAAAAATTTCAAGTTCCTCCAGAGACATGATGTTGTAGAAACTGTCGGGATACTTCATATCGATATCCTTCATCAGCTATAAATCACAAGCGATGAAAAAAAATATATTACAAATTTCACAATGACTCAAATTTTAACAGTTTTTGAAACTTCACTTTTGTGAACAAACACTATTAAATAGACAGAGAATTGTTTAACAAATAGTATTTACCTCAAAATGAATACAGACGAAGAAATATTGAGTTGATCGGAAAGTAATGCAAAATTGAAAGTTGAGGAGCATAAACATCATTACGAAAAGACTATTATTTAAAGAAAAAAATGTTTCAGTGTTGTTATTTGTGTAAAGTAAAGATAATCAAGCTTTGTAGTTGCGATACGTGAATTCGACTTAAATCAACTAGCTGTTTTAGGCGCTAATTGAAAAAAGCTAATAGCTATTCTTAAAAGAAAAAAAAAGTTTTTCTCTTCTCAACAATGCGAAACTTTCTGACGCACTCACGAATAACTTTTTTTTCGGTATTTTATTCAAGTTCTGATTTTATATATCTCTAAATATAACTATATGTCTTCATCTAACTTTTCAAAAGCTATTTAAACTCGCTTCCCATGAACGAATTTTGCACTAGTCTTCACAATAAGATTCTCTCATGGTCAATTTTATGTTTTGATAAAAACATTCACGGGACATCTCAGCAAACGCATACCTTTGGATAGAAGATCAGACCGCGGTCGGCAGTGTCGGATTAGTGTCGGCAACGGCACAGTGATATCAGTCAAGTATCAATAGCATGTCGGCAACTGATACTAAAGAACCGTGCTTTTCTAAATGCTGTTTACTGTTATCGGTACGCTTGCGGGAACATATCGGCATGCGATTTATATAGGCAAATGACGCCATACCGGTATCTCACCGCGATGGGTTCGATAATCTAAGATGAGTAGTTGCGAAATACAAACAGACGATCGGATTTTAATATAATAGAATCGTGTTCATTTTCTTTTCCTAATAATTAATGATGTGAATTTTAGCAGAAAACTCTCATCTGTATGTAACTGATATTTTCATGCTTAATAATCAGTATAGTTAAACAAATATTTCAATTTTTCGTTTTAAATATGGCATGAAACTCATCTACTCTCTATACTTACTGATCCTTGTATTATTAATGTATAAAATTGATTCTTGCTCCTTTAAAAACATATTTGAAAATTCCCGTTTTATTTCAAATATGACGTTACGTTGTTCCCAGAGAAATCTCTTTTAATTACATAATTCTTGTTAATTTTCTTTTCCTGGCAATCATAACGCAGATTTTGGCAGAAAACTCACATTTGTATCTAACTGACATTCAAGCTTATTAATCAATAGCGATGAAAAAAATTTGGTTTTTCATTTTAAATGCTACGTCATTATCCATCTACTTTCATTATATACTGATTTTCGTGTTTCTTGTATTATTACGAATATTTGAAAATGTGTGTTTTATTTCCAATATAACGTCATATTTATCCAAGCCAAGGAAGATCCTTTTCATAGTTCCATGGTCTAGAAATCTTTTCTTAATAATATAATTATTGTTATTTTTTTCTTCTAATTATAACGCAATTTTTGCTATAAAACCTCTTCTCAACGTAACCGACATTCATACTTCATGTATAATAACAAACACTCCATATTTTTGTTTAAAATATTACGGCAATTCATCTTCTTTTCAATTCTTTTCATTTTTCACGTGGGAATCGTTAAATTGAAAATTAATTGTTGGGGATAATGTTACTCCAGGCTTTGTATTTATTGACAACGATAATGCTTAGCAACGTAAAATGGTTTATTAAATTTTACAGAGAAAATATTCATTGAGTCTCTATAAAAAATAATGAAATCTGGAGTTATTAAGAAACATATTTGAAAATAATAAATAACACTAACCCTATGTTCATTTCTAGGTTACAATTCATCTATATGCA
Source organism: Maratus michaelseni (assembly GCA_963931845.1). Taxonomy (NCBI): domain Eukaryota; kingdom Metazoa; phylum Arthropoda; class Arachnida; order Araneae; family Salticidae; genus Maratus; species Maratus michaelseni. Next base: position 176,283,937 of record OZ007590.1, on the reverse strand, counting down.
AAGATACAGGGCCATTAAATTCTCCATTTTAATGTTTTCGTCAGCCAAACATTCATACACGCAATCGCATTAATAATATGACTAGCTGGCTTCGCCCGCTAGCGGGCCCCTAATTTACATCGGTGCCATACAAAAATCGGGATTTTGCTAAAATCAAAAATTATGGTCCGAAATCGAATTTTTTTTGAATTCCTGGAATGTCACCCTACTGTGAGCGTGCTCTTCAGATCCACCTGTGTTGCGTGCTCTTCAGATCCAAAAATTATTATTTTAAAAAAATTTATAAGCTTATAGAAACCGCAGTTCCTTTAAAAAGGAATTGTTTTATCTCCATGAATAAACGCCGTGATGTCTGTGCTAATGAAATATAACTGAGATATCAGGTGTTCCCAAATAAAATCTTTTTAAGTGGTTTAATTAAATAAAAAAATAATTCTAATTTTGTCCTATTTATCGGAGAAATTCGAAAATTACATATTTAGAATCCTTGTGAAAATTTACGGATGGATGTATAATTTTCAAATCAATAAATGTAATATTTCAAAAAAATTTGATAGACCTGGAATGTCTATCTGGAATGTCTGGTATGTCTGGGACACTATAAAAAAATGTTTTGTTTTGTTATTTCTTCAGCAGACGTTTGTCGCCGTTAGACGCCTGCTGGAGTATTAAAATTAAAACTGATCTTTTTTTCCACATACAATTAAAAGTTTATTAATTGATAACTTCTCTTCTAATTGGTCGATTTTCACGAATTTTACCTTCATGAATTCGCGATTTTTTTTTTACGTCCGTCTGCAAATTTTTGTGCCGATGTGACCATTTTTGCGATTTTTTGAAAAAAGGCTGGAAAACTTCCAGTACGCCATGTTAATCAGAGCCGGAATGAAAAATATGGGGATGCGGGTGGAAGACGAAAGCTGATTGGCTCGGTTGCTAGCCTCGACGGAGGGCCTCGTTTTAGTCAAAATTGAAATCCTTTCTTTGTTTTGGAAAAAATGCTCCTTTTTCGCTAATTTTCGAGACTTTGTTAATTAATAACTGTCTTAATTGAAGGCCGATTTCTTCGATACTGAATGTCAACAATTCCAGGATTTTTCCGAATTTTTTGAAACAAAAAGCGTTTCGCTACTTGCTACGGTTGCCGAGTTTTTACAGGTACAGACACACAGACAGACGTTTCCGAACATTAATAATAAAGACTAGCTGGCTTCGCCCGCCAGCGGGCCCCTAATTTACATCGGTGAGCCATACCCCTTCGTTATCCGGGCCATAAAAACATAGATAAGAAAACGCCCCCTGGTGGTGAAAAGCGAACTAAAACCGATAAGGTCTAGTATCCTCTATCGATGTCGAGTCGATTGAGCCAAACCGCGTCGTGATGTGACCCATAGAACCCGAGTTGGCTGAAAAATGCTTTAATTACACCTTCCACCACCAGGTGGCGCAATCTGTTCTATACGAACCTCGGGCACTGAAACCGTTAAAGCTATCGATGTCGAGTCGAATAAGCCATACCCCGTCGTGATCCGGCCCATAGAAACAGAGTTCGGAAAGTGGTGAAATGCGGAACTAAAGTCGATAACTCTACTAAGCTCTATCGGTGTCGAGTCGAATGAGCTATACCCCGTCGCGATGGGACCCATACGAAGGGAGATATTTTCAAAAGAAATAGCAAATTCCTTAGCCTTTTTTTTTCCCTATGCAAAAATGACAATTATTTAAAAAATATTAAAACTTTTAAAAATAAATGTTCCTGTGTTGACTCTCTAGTTTATTTGACTGCGATAGAACATGAAGTTGACTCTTTACATATCGTATAATCTCTGATCCATCGAAGAGAAATATTGTATAGTAAGTTAGTCAGGTATTGTATAGCAAGTATTTGCAGTGCAATTGGCTGTTTCAGAATACCCTACGTTGTTCAGTAATACGCTACCGCGCATGCGCGGTAGCGTATTACTGCTTGCGCGGCAGCGTATTACTGCTTATTTTACTATTTAATACTGTTAATTTTACGGTATAATACTGGCAGCTGGGGTGCCAGTTTTATACTGTAAAATCAACTGTATAGTAAACTTCAATAACATATATGAATTACAGGGGCACTCGAATATATTTACGAGACTTAGAGCACAGATAGATGGCAGACAGACAGACAGATAAACCGAAGTCATAAACACTTTCAATTATGTTAAAAAATGACTTCATGAATGTATTAGAAAATGACCACTGTAGATTGAGAAGAGCTTTACATTTATCATTATCAACAAACGTAGGCATGCATTTGTTTTTCCGGCTTCAGGTTCCGGCATTGTACGTTTTAAATCGCTGTTCAATAACAGCATTTATGGGATATAGTAAAATATATCTCTTGAGACGCTTTTGCTTCTGCAGTGTTTCCACGAAATCTAATAGCTCAAAAATTCACGATGCGCGGAATATGCTATGCATCTTATAATATGTCATAGTTTACCTATAAAATAAGAATTGAAACAATGGTTTAAGAGCCTACACTAAAAGTCACGGGAAACCATTCGCAAGCTAATGTTAAGTCTATGGGAAGGTTATTTTCAAATCTCTTGCTTGCTTTTAAATATTTTTAACAGATTTTTTTTTTGTATAGGATAGGTGAGTTCGATCTCTAACCGGGCTAGTTTTTACTTTTTCAAATTTGTTTGCAGTATTTTTTTTAAATGAGATTACATTTACTTTCGCAACGGGTTCCAAAAGTGAAAGTAGCTTTCTAAAAAGTCTTTGCAAACAAAATCGAAAAATTAAAAACTAGCCCAGTTTGAGATCGATCTCAGCTAATCCTATGATTAAATATATATATATATAACCATAAATGAAACATTATCATTACACCAACTTAAACAATGAAATAATTAAGTATGAAATATATATATATATATATATATATATATATATATATTAAAATCGATAAAAAATATTAAAATGCAAGCTTGAAAATAAGCTTCCCATAGACTTAACATTAGCTTGCGCGTTTCTTCACATGACTTAGCGTAGGTTCTTAATGAATATGATATTAAAGGAAATGATAGGAAGATAGAGTAAAATTACAATTTCATCAATCGATGAATCAATTTAATGTGTATGTAATGGACTCGAATTTTGCCAAGTTAAAATCCTTCATTATTTTCCCAACAACTTAATATTTTTAAATAGCTCCATACTTACACGTGCAATTTTATCTTCTATTTTGAAAGCCTCATCTATATCCTCCATGCTTTCTTTTTCGTCTATGTCATGTCGAAGGAGCTTTGCTAACTTGTATATGACACTTTTGTAAGTTTTTAAGAGAGTCGATTTCGGCAAAAGGTAATACTGCCTATTAGTAAGACCTAAAGTTGGTTGAAATACCTAGAAAATTATAAAATACTAGTATATAACAACCATAAAAAATGACGGATTGTTGATCTGCGTTCCATTGTATTGCAGAAAAGTACATTTTAAAGCCTGTAGATGGCGTTAAAACAATATTGTTCACAACAGTGTTCGTTTGTTTATATCTGGGATTACGATGTTTAATCTGGATTTTTAATTAAGAACTTAAAACATTATAATAGGATATGATATACATGTTTTATAGGAAAAATATGCTGAACAGACATGGTTTCAAGTAGAAGATATTATCATTAAGCTGTCATATGTTAATATAGGTTTTTCATTAAACCTAACATGGCGTTTAACTACGCTCAATTCGCAGACCCGAGTGGTCCCGCCCGGAATGGTTACAGACACTTTCTTGTCTTCGGATTTTATTATAAGTAGATAAGTTTCTTAGTATAGAATTATTAATAAAACAAGAATAACAATACTTTGGAAAACAGTAACAGACTATTACTGCACTTAAAAAAAGGTGAAATGTTTACGAACATTTAATGTAACTTCGTCAAACTCAAAAGAGTTATCTACTACTCCAAAAAGCTTTTCAAAACTTTTTCTGCTCCTTTCACCGTCGGAGTTTTTAAGCTCCTGCAACTCTGTTTAATTATTGTCATATCAACTGAATTTTATATCTGCTACTATTTAGTATCTGTAAAAGTCTCGCATTTTCCAAGTAAAAGTTAAATTCTAATAGAAATTCTCGAATAAAGTTTCGAGATTCAAATCATTTTTTAAAATAATTATTAAGGATAAGAAATTTGAAGAAGCAAGAATTTTTAAAGAAAATGATTCGAGATAGCTATTGAATAATAACTTGATTTAATCCTGAAAACACGGGGATTACTTTTTCAAGATACCGAAGTGATCCAGAAAATGATGTGAACCAATGAACTTTGCCCAACTTAGGCAAAATCACCACTTTAACTAAAGTTTCTTGAACGTCATTTGCATACTGCAAAATATTTGATATTTCTTATACTTTTCAATAATAATATTTCCTGTGCCATTTCCTCCTATTTTCACTATTTTGTTTTTTCATTTGTCGCGCAAAATTTCTATTGAAACACTATAGCAACTTCTCAGATTATAAATATTTAGTTTTCGTTCAATAATTGTCGTGCTTTGTGATTGCATTTTTCAGTCAGTATTTCAGAGGTCTTTTGATTGTACCGGGTGCACTTGGACATGTCCTTCGTAAAACCGCTCAGCTAGATCGACATTTTTTCTCTTTTAAAATTACAAAAAATAATTAATCGAGTTTCTGTTGCGCCACTTGATTGATCTCTTCCCCATAGTACTATAAGGAAAAAGCAGCTGTCTTCATGACTGTCAAAATGGCATCTTATTGACAGGCCGTCTTTATGTACACAATGATTCGGGTGAACTGATTGGTTTATGCGAATAACTCGTCTAAAATACGATTGATGAATGAATAACTTGTCTACGATACGATTGGCTTGCACCTACATGACTATTCCACTAATGATCGTTGAGGCAAAATAAATAAATAATAATAAGTAGATTGGTTGACGGAAGTGTTTATTTGTAAAGACACCATTTCCTTTTCAGCAATTACTTATAATGTAATCAGAGAAAGCATTTCTATGCGGATCACGCCGCACAGTGGAATATTTGAGGCAAAATCCTGGCCAAAATTATTTTTCATGTGTTTTAAAGTTAAAACCATTGCTGTTGACTTATTAATTTATACACTCAGGTTATATACACATAAATATGTGTATTTGTTTAAAAATAAATAGATAATATAAAGTTTACTTAACTGTTTATAAGAGGAAAGTAATTGTTGATAGATTTGTTTTATTTACAAGTAATGTTTAATTAAACATGGTTAATTTTACTATATAAAAGTGTAATTATTTATATAAACCAATGTATATAATATACAGGGTGAACCAAAAGTCTTGCCCTGATTATAATAATTCATTACAAAATAACCGTTTGTATAATAATGTAACTTGTTGTGTCATTGGATAGGCCAGTTTTAGTAGGTTTTTTTTGTGCAATAGATGGCGCGATTGCTCCTTCAAGAGTGACTCAGGGGAACATTTGTAAGGAAGACATCATTTTCGGCCGAAATGGCGTCGATTCAACAGAAAGCTCAATGTGTGCTTTGGTTTCACGAAACGAAATAGCCTATTAATGTTCAGCGAACATTTCGAAGTTGTTATGGACGCAACCCTCCTGATGCAAAATCAATAAAGCGATGGTATGACAGGTTTAAAGCAACAGGCAGCGTTATTGATCTGCCCAGAAGTGGCAGGCCTAGTATGAGTGCCTAGTGTGAGTGCACAACACGACCGATCTTTATAACCAGCCTGTGTGCTTCCGGGATTACCAGGGTCTACTAAGGTCACATGATTTTTGAGTGCTCAGACCAGTTATGAAGATCGGCCGTGGTGCACCAATTGCTGACGTCGAAGAACTGAAGACTAGGATACAAGCTGCTGTGTGTACTGTAACAGAAGACATGTTAAATAATACTTGGCCAGAACTAGAATACCGCTTAAACATTCTCCGAGCTACCAAGGGAGCACACGTTGAAATTTACTGAGGTACGTGGTCTAATTAAAAAAAAAATTATAACAGTACTTACAATGTATCCAAACAAACATATGGCTAATTATAATAGTTTGAGTACAATATATATTTATAATCACGGCAAGACTCTTGGTTCCCCCTATATTTTTTATTTGCATTTCGTCTATAGCAAAATTGAGTCTCTATAGTATAGAGATGCTGATTTTCCCGTGTCTTTAATAGATTACTAACCCCCTCCACCCCCCCCCCAAAAAAAAAAAAAACATTTATATAGTACAAAAATGGCAATGCGGGACATTTAAAAAAAAATTGGCCTGCAAAACTATAATCAATACGATTATATAGTTCAAAAATGTCAGCGACAAATCCTGACACACCTTTAAAAAGCTTTCAATATATCTAAACATTACTTTTAATATGTCTAAAAATCTAAATTAGAGCAAAAAAAAGCTTAAAAAATAACCCTTTTCTAATTTTAATTATTTTTTATTATATTGAAAATAAAACTATTTAATTATGCATATAAAAATATACAATTAAACATAATAACAAAACTGAAACATAACAAGTCTTCTCACAAAGAAACCTTTTCTTCAACTGAGGCTAGGCGCCTCATTTGAATATGATGGATATGACGGATATGACTCATGCGCCTGAAATAGACATAGATTGACGCACCAGTTAGTCAGCTATTATAAAAAAAAAATTTTTTTACAATTTTTGAGCAAATTATAATTTTTGTACTTTTGGCCTGGTTTTTGCCTCAAATACTCCTGTGTGCGCGGGCCGGTTTTACTTTGGGACACAAGTGTAATATTTATGAAGATACGTGATATTTATGATAATACATTTTTCTATGTATTCTCATTTGAAATAGGAAAAACAAATACAGCTTACTGCTAATAACGATGTCGACGTATTTTTGACATCCGCATCTACTTTGATTGCGAAGAGCATGTTGCTGATGTATCCCTTCTTGAACAGCTGCACCATCAAATTCGCCCAGTCGAAGTCTTCGTCCTTCCAGTCTGCATCAATCAGAGGCCATCCTCCAAATTCTTCCAGATCCGACACAAGATCTTTAGCTCCAAGTGTATTTCTATGAACTGTATGAAAGATTTGAGAAATGTTGTCTAAAATTATTTTTCCTTTAATCCTTAACCTCTTCCCGGCTCAATTTATCTCAGATTTGAAAATCGAATAAATGTGCCATTTTTAAAAAGGTCTATTTTTATATCTTTTTAAACACGATACCATCACTGATGTACAATTCTTTTTTTAAAAAAACTTTAAATTTGTTCTAAAATAACCTGCTCAACAACGCGAAACTTTCTGAGACATTTTTAAACGCAAAGCCATAAAATTGGCAGGACTGACTATTGAAGCGATTTGGAATCGAAATAAGTTTCCCATTTTTTTTTTTATAAATAAATTACTTATCGAGTTATAAGCAATTCGTGTCACGTGACGACACGTTTTTCGTCTTTCTCGCGACGGAAATCCGGTTCAAAAGTCCGACTTTGACAGTAAAAACAGTGCTTTGACAGTTTTTTTGAAAGATCTTTTGCCTTTACCAAAAAAATGGAAAACGTGTTTCGATTAAATAGTTTCTGAATACGAACACCTGCCAATTTCACGCGTTTCCGAACAAAAATGAATTCAGAAATGTGTCAGAATTTGGATTTGAAAACAGCCTTAAAATAATCATTTATAAATTAAGGAAAACCTTTGGCTTTCATTATGTTTCGTTGTTCGATCCCGGGTCAGGTAGAGGTGGGAAAGTGTTAATTTCAAACGGACAATCATTACTACCATTTTCTAGTACAGCATAATGTTCCCTAATTTATGAAAATATTATTTTTCCTACCAACATTTTGTTGCCGAGGCTTTAGTTGTGGTGGATTTAGTTCTTTTCCTTAACTCCATTTTTCAAATGCAAAAACAGCTCTAATTATGCCACCGACTCTATACCACGTTTTTTAATACGCGTTTCCCCCTTTTTGCCTGTTAATATATTATCTAGGCCGCGTTAGTAGTTGAATTTAGTTAAAAGTTGGGTTGTTTTCCAAAAAACTACTTTTATTCTTTAGGGGTTATTTTATACTTCTTATGATTTTATCTACAGTGGTGGCCAAAAGTTTGGACATTTTTTGAAAGTTTCATGTTTTTCAACTTTGTGTGCTTGTAGAATATATTAATTTTCACTTAAATACAATCGTTTATATATCAAATTGAAGGTAATTTAATGTAGAAATTAATAATAAAAACAGTATTACAATATCTGTATTACAAAAAAAATTATGCTCATTTTAGCAGAACAAACAAGCACAAATCGTTTTGAATAAGGACGTGTTTTGTAATAAAAGCGTAATAGCCAATCACAAACACTGTTCTGAGGACCAATCAAATGTCTGTAACTATAGTTTAGGTTATTTAAATGGTAAAAGAGTTATTGTAGTGGAATAATTTTGCGGAATGATGCATACTAGTACAATTAAATAGGGTATTGCTATTTTTGAATATTTAAAGTCCTTTTTTTTTTAATTAAACTAATTTCAAATAATGTCAGCAACAAGAACTAATTGGACATCTACAAAAAGAAGCCGAATTGTCATATTGAGAGAAAATGGCCTCTCTTATGCAAGACAAGACTCTGAAATTGCAAGACAAGTTGGTGGTTCAGTGACTTATTCTGGTGTACGAAAGTGCCGAAAAGAATGCGCAAGTGCTACTGCAGATAGAAAAATTAAACGGCTATGCCTTCAAGATAGAAAAATTTCATCAGATGCCATTAGATGTGAAATGAATGCAGCGGGTATTGCAGTAAGTTCAAGAACAATAAGAAGGTTATCAGGATTTGGACTACAAGCTGGAATTCCAAGGAAAAAACCATATTTAAATCAAAAGCAACGCGAAAAACGAGTTAAGTGGGCAAAAGAACACATTAAATGGTCAGAAAATCAATGGAAGCAAGTAATCTGGAGCGATGAGAGTAAAATATCGCTCTTTGGTAGTGATGGTAGAAAATACGTGAGACGTAGAGTAGGAGAATCACTTCATCCTGATTGCATTGAAGCAACTACAAAAAACCCAACAAATGTCATGATTTGGGCATGTATGTCTGCAGATGGTGTGGGTCGAATTCAAGTGATTGATGGCATCCTGAATGCCAAAAAATACATCGAAACTGTCCTGGAACCAAAATTGATACCTTCCATCAGGGATCTCTTCCCCAACAACGCACCATTTATTTTTCAGCAGGATTCAGCTCCATACCACACAGCAAAAGTATGTAAAGTATGGTTTCAAAATAAAGGCATAGATATATTACCACGGCCAGGAAACAGCCCTGATCTCAATCCAATTGAAAATTTGTGGCGACGTTTGAAAATTCTTGTACGAAAAAAACGTCCATTCAATAAAAAACAACTTATTGAAGCTATAATTGATTCTTGGCACCATGTGATTACGAAAGATGAACTCCAAACACTCGTTCGCTCGATGAAAACACGCTGTGAAGCTGTCTTAAAAAATTAGGGTTATCCTACTAAATATTGATTGTGTAAGTATCACTTAAAAAAAATGCAAATCTAAGATAGATCTTACTTTTAGTTGCATAACTTTTTTTGTAATACAGATATTGTAATACTGTTTTTATTATTAAATTCCACATTAAATTACCTCCAATTATTTACATAAACGTTTGTTCTTAAGTGAAAATTAATATATTCTACAAGCACACAAAGTTGAAAAACATGAAACTTTCAAAAAATGTCCACACTTTTGGCCACCACTGTATTTTATTGATTTTTTCAAGATTTGGTTACAACTGCGGTCAAAATTATATTTCTAAGCATCTAAATTAATAGGTTAGAAATATAAATAATTAAATGACGTTCAACACCAACATAAATAACGTAAAAAATTATCTAATTATAGTTTCTAAATATTTATTCTATTTTCTAATTAGTTAATGCTTAAATTACTAATTACATATTTTCATAATAACCAATGGCACAAAAAATACACTTACGAGTCTGCATTTTCTAAAGATATGAGTCACATTTTACCAATTATACAAAGAGGTTGACCAAATACATCTAATAATTTTTGTATAAAAAGTTTCATTTTCAAAATATTATTAATGTAAATTGTAACAAATGGTAAAAAAATAAAATATTTTAAATAAATATTACTGAAAGTAGCATACCGTTATCCATACATGCTTTGTAGAAATCGGTTGTTTTCTGCCTGTTCGATGGAAGATCTTTTCTCTTTTCCAGTTCTTCTAAAATTTCTGAGGGGAGGAAAATATACAAATTTCCAGCATGATGAACTGTGTTTCGGTTCATTAGTTTATAAATAAATGCAAGATCCACAATCGGTCAAAAACATGCAAATATATATCTTTTTTTAATGAATACAAACATTTAATACCTTTTACCCTTAAGATAATAATTTTAGTTAGTTTTGTAAACTGTGATTCAAGGCTTGAAATCAGATAATTATTCTTGATCCAGTTTCCGCAAACGAAAGAATAGAAGTCCGTGCAAGGGTCCACACTGGTGTCCATGGATTGTATAAGGTTTGAAGCTGTGAGACAATAAGAAAGAATACATTTGTACAAAGAATTTTGAAATATAATAATAATAATAATAATAATTATACAGAACAAAAACATTCTTTTGTGTATGTTCTTTATTTTCGCGTTCGATATTTTTCTGTTCCTTTCCGATCTTCCATCTTTCTTCCATCAGTAGATTTCTCTTCGCCTTCATTACGTGTGTGCTTTCTAGCTGCACGTGGCTCTTTATTAGCATGATGAAAGTCCTGTTTGCTTATTTATTTTTCTGTCTGAAACATACGAAATACCTTGTTCGCACCGGACATTTAAGATATCTTAGACCGCCATTTTTGAGACGGTACCCTCCCGGAATTGAATACCTGTTCACACCGCAAAACTCATCTAAGATAACTCACTGAACATCACCGTGTCTGAGATCTGAACAAACATAGAATGTGCGCATGCGCATAAGTTAAAGACAGCCTCAACAGCCAATCGGTTAAAGCTAGCCTACAGAGGCAATTAAAGTGTGTGGTACTGGCAGTAGAAAGTTCGAACTCACTTGTGGAACTCCCTCAGTGAGTTCGGCAGTCTAAGATATCTTAAATATCTGATCTGAACCAGGTATTAAACTGTATGAAGTTGCTTGGTACTGCCAAACAAAACTTCTATATTTCTATTTTAAAATGTATTTGATTAAAAATGCATTTTGAAATATAAGTCAGTGTTCGTGACATTCTATATGATCGCCAAAAAGATATTTTAATTTAAAATGCCTGTATTTATATGTGAATGGAAGGAAGACTACATTACATACAGGGGGTGGAGGTACTACTATGTGAACTTGGAAACTATAAATAAACATTAAGCAAAAAAAAAACATACATTTTAAAAATGATTTGAAAGTGTAAAACAAAATCTGATAAATATGAAATTACCTTCAGTTATACATGTAGGAGTGAAACATACATCTGCGTCATTTGAAACACGATTAAAATTTCTGAGAATTTGACTGTTTGCTAAAGAGAAGAAAAAAATAATATTAAAAGTATTATAAATGATTAATTGTAGTGCATTGCAAAATATCTAACAAAAATTGTTTAATACAGTGTAAACCGCTTACGACAAGCTGAAGGAAATGTAAAAGGTATTCACTATATGCGGACTTGGTTACAATCGATAATATTACAACATTGTTAGCTTTATTCTAAATTTTAAGTATAATTCTGAGAGGGGGAAAAAAGGGTGATCACCCGTCTATTAACTTTGGTGCAAATCTATACTATTATATAAAGAGGAAACGGTGACTGACTGACTGACTGACTGAGTGACTCATCAACGCCCAGCCGAAACTACTAAAGTCAGGGTCACGCAATTTGGCCTGTAGATTGCTGTTATGGCCTAGGCAAGCAATACGAAGAGACTTTTGAAAATTCTCCCCCGAAGGGGGTTAAAGGGGGGTTCGAATGTTTCAGGTCATTTTGCCCTATCTCAGCAGCAGTTATAGGTAGGAGCTTGAAATTCCAGAAAACAAATCTACTAAAAAAATGATTAAACACCTATTTCAGCGATTTTAGAAATTCCCCCCAGAAGGGGGTTAAATGGGGGTAGGAGCTTGAAATTCCAGAAAACAAATCTACTAAAAAATGATTAAACACCTATTTCAGCGATTTTAGGAATTCCCCCCAGAAGGGGGTTAAAGCAGGGCTGTCTCAATATACCGGGCTTTGACAGCTAGCCACTCTGGGGAAAGTCATGTGATCAAAAGAGGGAACGCAAGAGCGACTTGAAATCTTCACCCCCGCTCCGATTTCTTGCCTGAGTTGAAATTTGGCTTGTGTTGTGTCATTGCTACGGTGTAAACACGTGCTGCGTTTGTTTTTTTCGTTAGATGCAATTTTTTGTATAAATTGAATTAAAACAATTCTTTATCATGTGTAAAGACTCAAGAATTTTTGTTGATAAAGTTACATCAAAGATGGAACAGTTTCCGAATATCAAATGAAGTATCTGAAAGTGAAAATGTTTTCGCGAGGCATGCAACAATTGAAAGAAAAAAAAATAACTGGACAAACTTAGTAAAAATTTACTGGAGTTTTTCTCGTGGTGGAAAAAATAAATTATATTTCGGATGTGGAAGAAGAATTGAAAAGAAAAAATAATTGGATTGATACCTTCCTTAAGGATAATTATTAGATATTCATTATTGCGATGAATGCGTTAATTTTTTTATATATGTGTGACAAATGTGTTAAAGTTGTGGAATCGGTACAAATAGATATGAATTTACAAGTAGCTGTCTTTACAGGTAAGCAAACAATTCATAATTTTGAGGTATTTTTAACTAATGTTATCTTGAATTGTTGGAAAAATTATAAAATATTTTAAGTAGTATTAAAAATTATAAGATTTTTGAATCCCATGAAAATAAAATAGATAACTATTCTAAGACTTAGAAACTGTTTTTATATGAAAATCCTAATAGTGACATTTTAGATCAACTGTGTGTTACTTATACTTATATAATTCTAAATTACTTTGTTTGCCATCTTAAAATGGCATTTAAAAAGAATATCTGCAAATTTAAAAATTTCTCCAGGTGTTACAACAACTAGAAATAAATCATTAAAAGAAAAATGTATTAATTTGAAACAAAATTTAAAAAATAGTCAACTTTTTATAAAGTATTTCCTATAAAGCCCACAAACTTGTGGGATTTACAAACAATTCATAAAATCATGCGACTACTATACAGGCATTTATGTACATATCAGTGTTATTTATTTACTATTTTTAAAATAATGAGATTATTTAAATAAGGATATTATTATTTGTGATATTCCTTAATGCGTATAAAACATGTATGTGAATTTACATATTTTTTTCTTTAAATGAAAATATACAGTAGTTCATCTATTTGAAAACAAAGATTTACAATTTTTTAAAGCTCTTTTATACAATAAATATATCTAAAATATGCAATATCTTCTCATTGACTTCGGGGATTCTTTAAAATATATGTGAAACTTTGTTTTATTATTAAAATAGATAAAAATCAATTGTATTCATTATATAAAATGTTTATTATCTCTGAATTGTGAAAAAATAACTCGATATATAATTTTATGCTATTGATTAAACTCCATAATATATATTTGTGATACCCTTTGATGCATATTAAACAGGTTTCTAAATTCATATTAGCAAAGGTTTTTATTAAAGCTATTTTCAGGGGTATGTCCAGAGTTTTTTCACAGGGTCCTGTTTTTTGAAAATTGTGAGCGTCTTTTCATATTTGTGAAAAATTTAATAATTTTTGGGGGAATCTGAAATTAGAGTTATATTTAGGTTCCTGTTTAGGCAATTAAATTATAACTTGGTCTTGTTTTAACGAAAAAAATATATATAAATGCATTAAATTTTGATATATTTACATGTAAACATATTTTACATTATACATATAGCTAGATAATAGGGTCCTCGAGGATTACAGCTGTTATAGGTGGAATTTTATTTTAATAAGAAATCTTGTGAAGAGCCCATTTTTGTATGAAAAACTCTTGTGAAAGGTCCTTTTTTAAGACAGAAAAATTGTGAAGGGTCATGTTTTAAGAAGAAAAAAATTGTGAAGTGTTCTTTAACTGACCAAATTCTTAACAGCTCCCTGGTTTTATACAGTAAATATATCTAGAATACACAATATCTTCTCATTCATTTAGGGGATATTTTAGAATACATGTGAAAATTTGTTTTATTAAAATAGCTTACTAATAAGGATAAAAAGCAGTTGTATTCGTTATACAAATTATTTATTCTCTGAATATTGTACAAATTGAATTAAAAAATACTTAATAAAAAATTTAAAATATTTACTTAATAAAAAATTTAAAATATTTACTTAATAAAAAATTGTTTTATACGCATTAAGGTATATCACAAATAATAATCTTTTTATTTAAATATTCAAATAATTAAGTAATTTCTTTAATTTAAAAAGAATAAATAAATAAATAAAACTGACGTGTGCATAAATGCCTGTATAGTAGTCGCATGATTTTCTGATTTATTGTAAATTCCACAAGTTTGTGGGGTTTGTAGGGAATCAGGGGTCTGTCCAGACTTTTTTCCCAGGGTCCTTTTTTTGTGAAATTGTGAACAGCTTTTTATATTTGGGAAAAATCTAGTCATAATTTTGTGAATTTGAAATGATCGTTATATTCAGGTTCTTGTTTTTACATTTTGAAGAAGATATATGGATGTAAAATACATATATAATTTCTTTATATGTGTAAAAGTGACAGGTCAGATTTTACTTTTAAATGATTACTTTGTGAAATGTTCAATTAAAAGATGGAAAAATTTTGTGAAAACCTATTTTTAGGAAAAATAGTTTTGTGAAGGGTCCTGTTTTAGGAAAAATAGTTTTGTGAAGGATCTTGTTTTAGGGAAAATAATTTTGTGAAGGGTCCTTCAAAGGACCCAATTTTTTCCTAAACAGATCCCTGGGAATACTTTATAAAAAGTTGACTATTTTGTAAATTTTGTTTCAAATTAACACATTTTTCTTTTAATGATTTATTTCTAATTGTTGCAAAACCTGGAGAAACTTTAAAATTTGCAGATATTCTTTTTAAATGCCTTTTTAAGATGGCAAACAAAGTAATTTAGAATTATATAAATATAAGCAATACACAGTTGATCTAAAATGTCACTATTAGAATTTTCATATAAAAACAGTTTCCAAGTCTTAGAATAATTATCTATTTTATTTTCATGGGATTCAAAAATTTAATTTTTAACACCAGTTAAAATATTTTCTAATTTTCTCCATCAATTCAAGGTAATATTTAGTTAGGTAACATTAGTTTCACATAATTATCCTTAAGTAAGGTATCAATCCTATTATTTTCTCTTTTCAATTCTTCAATATCCGAAATAGAGTTTATTTTTTTCTATCATGAGAAAAATATCCAGTAAATTTTCATTTAGTTTGTCCAGATACTTCATTTGATATTCTGTAACAGTTCCATCTTTGATGTAACTTTATCAACAAAAATGGTTGAGTCTTTAAATACGATAAAGAATTTTTTTTAATTCAATTTGTATAATATTCAGAGAATAAATAATTCGTATAGCGAATACAGCTGCTTTTTATCCTTATTAGAAAGTTATTTTAATAAAACAAAATTCGTTATATGAATTATTCTGTGTGAAGAACAAACAAGCAAACAAAACCTCAAGGAAAAAAAAATATGTAATTGATTAAAGTCCATAACCTATTATTCGTGTTACCCTTTAATGCACATTAAATATATATTGTAAACTAGGGGGCCTGCCCCCTGCGAGCTACGCTCGCCAACCCCCGCTCAGACTTCCAGGCCTCTAAAAACATGACAACGTGCTTTGTTTTAAAAATATTGGTAAATCATCTGTAATTGAGTTGCCATGCTTTTAACGTTTTAATATGTCATTTTTTGATTATCATGGCCTGATACACAGCTGTTGCGATAACTGACGACTGTTTTCGGGACTAACGACTGTTTTTTCAATTACACCTTGAAAACCAGCTTGTATAAAATGGTTAGGTTTAAATTGTGGCTACCTCTCGGACTTTTATAACAACGATCTGTATTCTATTCTTCCTTTGCATTTAAGGATAAGAAAAATTCCATTTGCTTGTGAAAAGCTTAAGAACCACGGTATTGAAAAGTACTATGTTATAGACATTTTCAGTAACAGGTTTTAATTTTTTCTCTATTTTAGTGCACCATCATGCATATTTTCATGTTATTTCATGCATGTTCATTGCATGTTATTTCATGTTATTTTAAATATGTAAATTATTTATTTTAAATTAATGTGTATATAAGAATTTTCTAATAATTATTTATCATACAAAATTAATTAAATATTTCGTGCATGCATGCCTGCATTTATTCAGCCTCAATTGATGAAATATTTAAACAAATTTGCTATCCGCAATACTTTTACACCATGTTATGTCACTTGAATATTGTCCATAAGAAAATCGGGTACTTTTCCAGTATAGGATCCTTTGCTTTTAGATTTGGCGTAATTCGAACTTCAGATTTGTTGCCCAAAGTTATGAAAACAAATCCAATGAACTTTTGGTGCTTTTCTATTATAGGGGTTTTGACGCTTTTTTAAAAAGATTGGCGCAATTCGGGCATCAGAAAGTGAGATTTGGTGCCAAATGACATAAACAGCCATGGAAACAAATTCGACGATTTTTTTGTTTACATGCGTATTTTAATTATACGTATATTATTATTATTATTTCTATACAAATTACTTCTGTTAATATATAAAATAGGAAAAATGCCATTTTACGCTAACTAAATTGTATAAATATTGAAAAAATGCTTCTGTATACGAAATGACAAAGTGAATAGGTTGACAGAAAGTATGTTGCCAAATTTCCTTTTCCGCCAAGGCTATTTTCTCTGTTTCGTTAAGGCCCCATATACTGGAAAACCACCGAACTTTTATGCTTGTTTATACATGTATGTATATGTATATAAATAATTTATTTATAATTTTCTTTCAATTTACCTCTTTTTGTATATAAAAATAGATAAATGGCTTCTTTATATTAAATAAATTGTATAAATATCGAAATAATTGCCTGTGTATATCAAAAAGCGAATAGATTGTTAGAAAACATATTGCCGAATTTCAATTCATCGCAAGGTCACTTTCTTTATCTCGCGAAGGTCCCTAAATTGGAAAAGTAACTAAAAACATTTTAATATATAACGCAATTTACACCTTAAGGGTGTTTCGAGTATAGTAATTTAATTATTTAAAGTTTTTTCTTCTCTTTGATATTTACGTGTAAACATATAATTCATTATTAAAAAAGTAATGCTACTGAAATATTCATTTGTTTTAAACTTTAATAGTATTTCTCTAATATATAAGAAGCATTTTTTTCCTTGCTGCCAATGAAAGAGAGAAAATAGTAAATGTCATTTTAGCATAATTGATGTCATATTCTCATTAAAATTGAAAGAAAACCAAGCAGGATATTTTATTCTCCTTGCGTTCAGTTGGACAATTATTATTTTATATATTCGTTTCAAATTTCCGAATTAGTGATTTTATAAATTCGTTTAATTAAATTTTACAAAAAAAATAACAAAATTATATCAATAAATAATAATTACTATTAATTCCTCCCCTCCCCTTTCTTTTGCGTTTACATAAATGACGTCATTTGGACGAATTTATTCAAAATATTTTCAGTTTATAAATTAAATTAAATGCTGACAGACGATTAAATCCTGACGATAGAAATGTGATTTTTTTTTTTTTCAAATTTTCCTGAAAAACATAATTTAATCACAATATTTTCTTCATTATCGATTGAAATAAAAGATAAATTCAATTTCAATTTGAAAATGACGAATAAAAAGAAATCAATAATCCCTATCGGGATCCTTTTCAATTTTTTCCCTTTTTTTGTCACAAAAAACTGAGTAATTAGTTGCCATCATTACAGAAATGTCATTAAAATTAGAAAAAAATTAATATCTCGAAAACTAATTCCAATTTCAAAATTCTATTACCAGTTTTGACATCCGCGGATTTTTATGGACAATTGGTATTAATTTCACCATCAAGCGTTTAATATTTTATTAAAAATAGCCCTGAAACATAATCAGTCGTTTAATCAGTCGTTTCATAAAATCGTTTCATAAATTCGTTTCATAAAATCGTTTCACAAATTCGTTTCATTAGGATTTTATATATATAGGGTAGATTAGGATTTTATATATATAGGGTAGATAACAAAAAATTATAAATGAAAGAATATTATCATTAGATTTCATTTTAAATTTATTGAAAAGGAAAGATTTAAATCTGAATTTTTAATAAAGATTTAAATTTTTGTTTGAGTTGTGTGATAAAAATATTAGAATAAACCATGTTTTAATACATTCAGTTCATTTTTAAACATTAATGTGATTTTAAAAAAAATTATACAATAACATCTTCATTTCTTTTTCAAATTTGCCTTTACTTATTGTGAACTAGTTTCTGCAAGTTGTTGTGCCATATGTGTTGGTGAAGGCAAGTAAATTTATATTTATCTGTAATTTTTTTTTTTATATAAGAATTGCAAAAAAAAAAAAAAAAAAAAAAAAAAAACAATTAAGTACTGAAAAGCAAAATGATTTTTATTTATGAAATCAACGACAGTAAATGAAAAAAAATATATATGTGTTAATATTTTACATGTAAACTTCATATTGTAGCATAGTGGATATAGAGTTCAACCTTCCCTCCATTCCCCTAGCGGCGAATACGCTGTCCCGGCCTGTTATATCAAGATGGCCTTGGTTAAAGGGGGGGGGGGGGTCGAATGTTTTAGGTCATTTTGCCATATCTCAGCAGCAGTTATAGGTAGGAGCTTGAAATTCCAGAAAACAAATCTACTAAGAAAATGATTAAACACCTATTTCAGCGATTTTAGACATTCCCCATTAAAGGGGGGTGGTCGAATGTTTTAGGACATTTCGCCATACCTCAGCAGCAGTTATAGGTAGGAACGCGAAAATCAGGAAAACAAATCTACTAAAAAAATGATTAAACACCTATTTCAGCGATTTTTAGAAATTCTCCCCAGAAGGGGGTTAAAGGGGGTGGTCGAATGTTTTAGGACATTTCGCCATATCTCAGCAGCAGTTATAGGTAGGAACGCGAAAATCAGGAAAACAAATCTACTAAAAAAATGATTAAACACCTATTTCAGCGATTTTAGAAATTCTCCCCAGAAGGGGGTTAAAGGGGGGTGGTCGAATGTTTTAGGTCATTTTGCCATATCTCAGCTGCAGTTATAGGTAGGAGCGCGAAAATTAGGAAAACAAATCTACTAAAAAAATGATTAAACACCTATTTCAGCGATTTTAGAAATTCGCCACCCGAGGGGTTGAAGAGGGTGGTGGTCGAATGTTTTAGGTCATTTCGCCATATCTCAGCAGCAGTTATAGGTAGAAGCACGAAAATCAGGAAAACAAATCTACTAAAAAAATGATTAAACATGTATTTCAGCGATTTTAGAACCCCCCCCCCCCAAAGGGGTTAAAGGGGGGGTGGTCGAATGTTTTAGGTCATTTCCTCATATCTCAGCAGCAGTTATAGGTAAGAGCGCGAAAATCAGGAAAACAGATCTACTAAAAAATTATTAAACATGTATTTCAGCAATTTTAGAAATTCCCCTCGCGGAGGGGGTTAAAGGGGGGGTGGGTCGAATGTTTTAGGTCATTTTGCCGTATCTCAGCAGCAATTTTAGTTAAGAGCACAAAAATCAGGAAAACAAATCTACTGAAAACATGATTAAACATGTACTTCGGGGATTTTAGAATTTCCCCTCCCGGAGGAGGTTAAAGGGTGGTGGTCGAATGTTTTACGTCATTTCACCATATCTCAGCAGCAGTTATAGGTAGGAGCGCGAAAATCAGGAACTTAAATCTACTAAAAAAATGATTGAACACGTATTTCAACGAATTTAGAAATTTCCTCTCAAAGGTGGTTAAAAAGGGGGGTCGAATGTTTTAGATCATTTCGTCATATCTTTGCAGCAGTTTTAGATAGGAGCGCGAAAATCAGGAAAACAAATCTACTAAAAAATCAATAAAACACATATTTCAGCAATTTGGGAAATTCCCCCCCCCAGAAGGTGGGGGGGTCGAATTTTTTAGGTCATTTCGCCATATCTCAGCTTTTATGTAGGAGGGCGAAATTAATTAAAACAAATCTACTAAAAAATTGGTTAAATACGTATTTCGGCGATTTTGGAAACTCCCCCCAGAAGGTGGCTAAAGGGGTATTCCAAAGTTTCTGGTCATTTCGCCATATCTCAGCAGCGGATTTAGGTAGGAGCGTGAAATTCAGGAAAACACATCTACTAAAAAATGGATAAACACGCATTTCAGTGATTTTAGAAATTCCCCCCGAAGGGTTTTAAAGGGGGTGGTTTCGAAAATTTTAGGACATTTCGCCATATCTCAGCAGTTGTTTTATGTAGGTGCGCAAAATTCAGGAAAACAAATGATTAAACACGTATTTCAGTGAATTTAGAAATCCCCCCCTCGAAGATGGTTAAAGGGGGATTCGAAAGTTTTAGGTCATTTCGCCATATCTCAGCAACAGTTTTAGGTTGGAGCGCGAAATTTAGGGAAACGAATATAATAAAAAAATGCATTGTCAACCCGTGCAAAGCCGGGACGGGCCGCTAGTCATCGTATAAAAATGTAACTGGTACCAATCGATTAAACAACATTATCAAAACTCCAACTTGTCACATGTCTTTTTTTCCACTCTGGATTCCGTGTCCATACATAAATCTGGTTCTGTTGATGATATTTGATGTAACTGGTCACACTTATTCAAATTATAATTATTTTATTCTTAATGTAAAATGTGTTTTATGGGTTACTACTTGCAAAATAATAATGGGCACATAATAAAATATTGTACAGCCCTGGGGAACAAAGTTATCCCTCCCTGCTAACTTTTCCTAAAATCGTCATATAAAAATGGGATCGGTACCAATCGATTAGTAAAAACGTTCACTAATTAATGCTTTACTTAAATTTTGCCTAGAGGGTTGTCTATATATAGAAATTGTACCAAACTGGAAAATTTTCAATATGAACACTTAAAGTTGACATCATATTTGGACAATGAAATGAACTGGGTGACGTGTCTTTCATCATGCCGACAGTCCGTGGAAATGAAAGTGAAATAAGCATTGAAGGGGTAAGCGTGATGAAAAACCTTCTTTCCCCAATCACAACAGACGTTCTACGTGACATCATATTTCAGTATTTTTACTGGCTGGCGAAACCTCTACTGGTTTCAGGCGGAAAACAGAAGTGATATATATGAGAGCAGAAACCTTGAGAAGGGAGTCAGTTAGAGAACTCAGTTGAAGATCTGAATAAGGATCCAGTCAATCTAATCTGATCCTGGATAACGAAGCAGTTGGCTCCAGGTTGAAAGCTTCGGGCGATATTTTAGATCCTCGTCGGAAAAGCCTAGCTAATGTTTAGAGGTTGAGGTATATCAGTCTTATCTACTGAGTAAGAAACATTCCGTGTTTCGTTAGGACGACGTGAATAGACATTTTCATTTATTTAGAAACGCTTCTAGACTTCGAGAAATCTTTTGTGAAGGGTTCCAGTAAGAGAGAATTTTTCACCTCTCGTGCCCATTTTGGAGTGTATTTTGAAACTATACCGTGCTGTGGACTCAGACTTTGATTAGAGCTGGACTTTATTCTTGACTGTTGATTGATTACAAGCTCAACGGACACGTACTTAATATTAATGTTGTGTATCTTTCATTTAATCAAGAAATGTATTTTTTAGGGATGCACCGAATAGTGATTTTGGCCGAATACCGAATACCAAATATTCGGCCCACAAGTAAACCTAATACCGAATATTCGGCTAGCCGAATAGTAACAGTGAGGCCGAATAGCGGATATTCGGCAAACCGAATATTTTTATATTTCAGAGTTCAAAAGTATTAAAAGTTAAATTATAAAAGAATTTTACATAATTATACTACCATTTTATGAACTAGACCTTTTTACAAGACACATTTACATTAAAAAAAATCTGTGCTTTGAGTTATAACTTAAAAAGAGGATAGTCTTAAAACTTTTTTAATTAATAAAGTTTTAAACTTAGTAGCTTCTTCTGTGAATTAAAATAAATTTATAAAATGTTCTTATATTCTATAACAAATGCTTTAAAATCAAAGACATTTTATAAAATTAATTAGAAGAAACATTTTGCAGTGTTTATTTTCAGGAAGGGACTAAAGTAAAACAATAAAATATATTAAAATGGTGGCAAATCAGCAAGAATAACTTTTCTACTCCTTTTAATTTGGCAGGAAAGTTTTTAAATGAACCAGAGAGCAGGTGTCTGGAATGGTTGATCAAATTCAGAGGTTGTAAACATACAGGGTGTTCATAGATCTTGGAACAAATTTTCTGTGTAGATAATGTGGTCAAGGCAAACATTTTTTGAGCAAGAAACATTATCTCAATCCACTTATCCCATCAAAAATACAATACATTCAATCAAAAACACAGAGTGTGTCACCGCAAGCTGAAACTGAATTTTTGTTTAAAACTTTACAATAATTGTTGTGATCTGCAAAACAACAATGAAGATATTTTAGCGATATTTGCATCGTATTAGTTTTGATTGTAGAAAATATGATGATATTATTGGAAGTGGCTGAATTTTGGCCAGTGACGCAGTTATAAGTAGTACTGTCAGCTACATTCTGAATAAAGGAATATTTATCTCAGTGTTGTTTAGATATGAAAGGTGACAATTTCCAGTATTTCTCATGATTCCTAGAAATCAAAATAACTGTTTCGAAAATATAGTTGAATGTCAGCTGCACTCTGAGTAAAGGAATATCTAGCTCAGTGTTGTTTACATATGAATTGTGGAAATTTCCAGTACTTATCGTGATTCACAGAAATCAAAGTAACTATGTTGAAAATATAGTTACAATATCTTTAATATTATTAAAGTAACAAACGAAAATTCAAATTTGACCTGGAGTGAGATATGTACCTTATTTTTGATTGAATAATGTGTTGCGATTCTGTTTTCCTGGACAAAACTTATCTGTCTTGATGGCTATTATCACCTATGAAAGTTTTTTTTTTCATTTTGTTTAGAAACATGATGTTTGGAAGAAACAGATTATTTACTAGACATATTCAGGAACTTTCATTTATTTGTACATCATTAATTCTTGTGAAGGTCATCATTAATGGTTAATTTTCTTAAGTGACACTTAAGCAGTTGGGATGCCAGTATTATATTGTAAAATCAACAGTTTTTTTTTTTTCAGTGTACATTTGTATAACTATAACGCCGGATCCGTCACAGTGAAAAAAAAAAAAAACTTATAGGAAAAGGGAAAAGTATTTTGTCTCATTAAGAAAAGTGACTTTATAGATTTTTAACATGATGAATTGATATTGTTCTATAGAAGGTTTATATATAAAACAATACAACAAAAGTAATTCAACAAAAGTAACTTTAGTAGCCTAAATGAATTAAAATAATTGAATACATTTTCTATTCCCCGTCACTCTTTACACAGATTTGCAAAATGCTTATTATAATTAGAAAGCAAAATAAATATTTAAATTTCCATAATTGTGAGAAAGTGATCGGTTGTAGACACCTTTTACTTTCCCTCGAAAAGCAAGATCCAGTTTTCCGATCAACGACAATATCCGCACAATTTTTTTGTCTTCTAATATTTATTTATTTATTTTTTTTTTTTCAAAAACCATGATTTCAGTTAAAAGTATATGTTTTCTCCCTCACTTTTTACAAACGTAAAAATCTTTTGTTTCTGTTCTTTACAAATTCCTTCTAAGTATCTTCAATTTCTTTGTTAAAAGAAAACTTTCTTTCTTGTGCTATCTGTCCGCTAATCGAAAAGAATCATAAATGAATCCTCAAATTTTAATACACGAATCAGAATATATATGTACACAGCTATAAGAGGAAAGTATTGGATAAACGTTTTCCTGGACGACGCACAGTGGGGCGTTTTGATGATCTAGGTGGACAAAATTCATTTTTCCGATTATCTCGGAATTTAACAAGACCGCGTATACTGGTAGCTGAATGTCTCTTTTGTCGAGATCCGTATGAGTTTTGTCGAAAAAACCCGATGTGTCGATTAACTACGACCGTAAAGAAGGCAGTTGATTTGAGAGACTTTCAACAGTTGCATTATTTTTCTGTAAGTTCGAAAGCAATTCGTGACTTTTCTGTTTTATTTGAAAGCATGAGTTTACTGGACATATGTCACATGTTTGTCACACGATTTAACCTATTGTTGTTTGAAAATAAACGCCATCTTGTTTTTAAACTTCATCTTGACTTTTAATACAGTATTAAGCATTATTAAGCAATAAGCATTTTTTAAAATCAAAGTGCCATTCCTAAAGTATTGAAAACTTAAGACAGCTCCTGCGAAAGTTTGCGAATCATTAAGTTATATTAACTTGAAGTGTGCGTCTGAGTGTTTAATTGAAATCTTGCAAGTCAATTTTCACCACTTTTAATTATCCGATTGAGCTGAAACTTTGAATACATGTGTAGTTTCAATGACAATAAAATATTATAATTTAAAAAATAATAATAATATAAGTAATAATAATATAATAATAATAATAATAATATAAATAATTAAATAAGTCAAATATTTATCACTGTTTGGTTATTTTATTACTGATACATTCGAAAACCCAGCAAAACCTAATTAAACTTCAACGCAATAATTTTGCCCACCTAGATCTTCAAAAACTGTACGACGGCGTAAGGGCCCTCAGGCCGATGGGCCATTCCGAGCCTGATACAAAGAATATAGAATAGATCAAACATGTTCTATTTCTTTGCCTGATATGTTCTAAAAAAAGTGTTAAAAACGATCTGAGATCAATTGGCTCCGTCTCAAAAATGTCAGTTTTATTGATAAGCTCTTGTTCAAAAATAAAATTTTTACCTATGTTAAGTCCGAAACTACAACCGGCTTCAAATTTTTCAGACCATATCATACAGCCTAAAACGACATTATTTAACTCTTAAATGCCTATAGAGAGTCAAATTTGCAACACTTTTTATTTAACTTTTAATAGATAAATCAAGTTCTTTGCAACCACTATATTTATATCGCAATATTAATCCTCTAAAAATCACATAAATATGCTACTAAATAAAGTTTAAAATATATCTTAAAAATTCTGGTGTGTAATTCTTAATATTATATAAAAAAAAATAATTAAAAAAAACCTGACTCAATTCAAAAAGAAAAAAATCATTGAAGATTAAGGATTAGACACCAGAAATTTTAAGATATATTTTTAACTTTATTTAGTAGCATATTTATGTGATTTTTACAGGATTAATATTTCGTTATAAATATGGTGGTTGCGAAGAACTTGATTTATTTATTAAAAGTTAAATAAAACGTGTTGCAAATTTGATACTCTACTCATTTAAGGGTTAAAAAAGGAAAGACAAAGAAAAAAATATTCTACGCACTTTTCAAGACTTTAAAATAAATATGGATTTTTCTTATAAATTGTATTTTCTCGAGAGTCAATAATAACAGGCTGGCCATCGGTAAGCGATTTTGTCAGGGAAAATACCAGTATTTCCCGGAAAAATTCCCTGACGGTGGCTATCCTGAAAGCCATTATAGTGTGCAAATTAATTGGGACAAGGTGGAAGAACTGATGTTCTTTTATTTCAGCTATTTTTCTAAAAAAAGTAGTAAACGAATTGTTCTTTGCATTTAGTCCTCCAAAGAGGATG
This sequence comes from Maratus michaelseni, assembly GCA_963931845.1. NCBI lineage: Eukaryota > Metazoa > Arthropoda > Arachnida > Araneae > Salticidae > Maratus > Maratus michaelseni. Next base: position 176,258,008 of record OZ007590.1, on the reverse strand, counting down.
CTTGAACTTACACTTTCTCATGAAAATTCAGTCTCGGTAGTATAAGGGATATCGGAATATTTGTATGCAGCATTTTCGTGAGAATAGCAGGTCTATTCACAAAGGTACGAAACTTTTTTTTTAACTTTAATTTTTTTCTCATGCAGAATTTTCGGCCAAATGTAACGAAACTTTTAACAAGTAAAGTAAAAACTTTCAGGAAAAACGTTGGGCGAAAGTTGCAACGAAATATTGGATGTTCGTCCCGATATAAGCACTTATAGGAAACTACGCAAGCGCAAAAGATAGCTCTTTTCTTCTTTTGTAACTTGGTAAATCAATAGTGTAAGACAACTGTTATGAAAAATCCAGTTAATTATCATGCACATACAGAATGAGATGAATTTCAGTTCCTATCTAAAATACTTTCTTATTAAATTGGTCGTTGTATCCTTAAATGTGCTGGAAGCTGAATTTTCGCGGCAAAAAGTGCAAGTTCTTAAGTTTTCGCGACGAGCGTCCTTTACAGAATTTTTAATCTTTTACCACCGGTTTTTCAAAACAGAAATTTTCGCCTAATTGAATCGCAGAAATGCAAGTATTACATACGGCAAAGCTTACAATAAAAAATAACTGGTGGGAATAATCGAGGATTTTGAGCATCTTATGCGTCACGTATACGTGTCGCTCGTCCCCAAGGGGTTAATACCTGTCTGAAATTGAAGACCAATTCGTCTGATATTTCTTAAGAAATTCGGAAACATGTCTGAACTCGAAATTGAATCCATCTTGTTCAAATGTCTCATTTAATTGGCACACTTACTGTAGTCATTCCTAATACTTTATCAGGCAATATCCAATGGAGAATCAGAAAATAGCATACTTACATCTTTTCAAGTGAACGATGCTAATTGTCAATCCAATTCCAATCGCAACTAGCAGGGCTAATACAATTATTAATGTCTTCTCCAGATTTGTTGTTACTGGAAACGATTTTCCAGGTCCTCTAGAAGGAAAAAAACCCATAAATTCATTTAGTTGCTTGACTAATTATATTTTCTTACTTTTAATTTCCAACTACGCAAGTCATTGTTATAATTCAGAAATAATTTTTGACATTTGTTTGTTAGTTTCAGTGTATTCGTGATTTCAAAGTTTTCCATTCATTCTGCTCCTTTAAATTTCGAATTTTTGGAAAAGTCTCAGCGAACTCACTGAAAAAAAAAAAAAAAATGAAGTACTCAAAAATGAGTAAATCGATGTACTCATATCGAATTGAGTATGTTTGGATCAAAAATGAACCTATTATTTCTCAATTTTGAAACATCACATGTTATCACACTCAAACTAAACGATAATTTTGTACTTTGTAATGATTTATTTCATACGGCATAAAAGATGTTCGTTAATAGGAAAACAATGCAACATACCCTGGAAATAAGGAAATAATATTCCACTTTTATTCCTAGGAAGGAACTATATCTTGCGCCTCCCTTATAATGCGTAAGGTTACATTGCGTTGTTGCTATGAGTGCTTCGTATATTCATAGGGAGTCGTTCCGGTCTGTGCGCTGACCCACTGAGTGACATGGATATTTGTGAAAAAAAGATTAGATTCAAGATTTCGCCTCCAACTTTGAAAGTCTCGCTGTCAAATATTCAATACATTTTTTTTCTTATTTTATGTACTCAGTTGTACCTTCTGTAAATATTAAATTAATGTCAATATTGAATTATGCATAGTGTTTAAAAATAATTTAAACGTTCTTGAAAACAATGCTATTATTGTCATAAAAATATATGATTTGGGTACCTTGATAATAATTTCGGTAATTTTCCTAAATAAATAATCAATTAAATGTTTCTTTTCAATACTTTTGAGCAGGAAATTAATGTTAGTACATTTTTACTTCAATCTGTAATAAACGGGAGGGGGGGGGGGTCAGAACAAAACCCTCTTGACAAGAAAAATGTTTTTTTTTTTTCCATTTAACTTATTTTAGTTTTGAAAGTGCTTTGTTAAATGTCTTTTAGCCCATGTTTTCACATAAATTTTGGTTTCACACGTGTTACGAATCGGCCATCTTGGACGCCATCTTGTATTCTTCATATTTTTATGACCAAGAACATTGTTTTCAAGCAGTTTAAATTATTTTAAAATACTGTGCATAATTTGGGTAAGATGAAGAAAAGAAAAATTTTATGGATTCTCTTGCTCTGCGAAACTTTTAAATATATCTCTTGTATGCCGAATCTTTATATTTCTCATAAATATTTTATCTTTCTAACCAAAAAGATTACTTCACTTTAAAATTTAGTATTTTTTTTTACGTGATAATATACATATGATTTTATTTTAAAAAGTGTTTTTTTTATAGATATATTTACTTTAACAGTATTTTAGTATAATGCTTACACTGAAATCGGCCCTTTAAAATAAAGAGACAATCCTGGTAATAGTTTTATGAGTGAGTATTACGGAAAAAACATATACAATTGGTATTTCATTTGTGACGTCACAAATCCAGCTCTTAGGCCTTCACAATAGAGACGGTAATGGCTCTGTAGTCTACCAATGATGCGCGAGAAAATTTTGGTGGTCCGTAGAAAAATTTGGAATTCTTTTAAAAATTGAATCATTAGCAATTAAGCTGATCGATCATACTCCGGCGGCACTCTCAAAGCTAAATTGTAGTGATCCCTGTCAAGATTTCATTTTTGGCTATCCATAAAAAGTTCAGTGTCACTAAAAATTCAAAAATCGCGAAGGAAAAAGTTTTTATATTAGACTACAAGTTTAAAACAGAATTCTTTTTACGAATTTCGGAAAAATCGCCGCATAACGCAAAAAACTCAAAAAATTGCACAAAAATAAAAATTCGCTGTACGAATTACGAATTAACTTTATTAAAAGGAGGACAACATTTACTTTATTGTGCCAAAAGATTGAAAAGAGATTCCTTTTACAAATGTGAAAAATAGCTTTAAAACGAAAAAACGCTAAAAAATCGTATAAAAAATTGCTACAAATTAAAATATCTTAGAGGCTAAAATTCACTATAGCGGGCTAAAACATTGCAACCGGAATTTTTTCAAAAATGTCAAGAAATCGTTGCGGAACGCGAAAAATCTCTCAGAATAAACTTTATTTGAAAAGATAACAACATTTACTATTATTATATGGTAAAATATTAAAACGGTATTCCTGTTATGTGTTAAAGTCGCCTTGAATCGCAAAAGAAAAGTTTAAAAAATCGCTAAAAATTTAAAAATTGCAGAAAAAAAACTAAAAACATCGCAACCGGATTTCTTTCACGAATATCAAAAAATTACCCCGGAGCGCGAAACCCCCCCCCCCCCCAAAATCGCATATAAAAAATTTTTAAATATGATAAAAAAAATTAAAAAAACTGGCATAGAAGTGCTTAATTCGAGATATACAGGTATACTTTCCTAACCAAATCTTGAGCCCTGCAATCAGCAGTCTCTTCAAAACACATACAAACATCTATCTTTATTATTATAGATTACTAGCTGACCGCGGCCCGTCGCTGCCTAGGCCCATGATAATAGCCTTAAATATACCTAAAATGAGTGTTGAAGGATTTTATATTTTTAAAAGAAAATCTTTCCAAACGAACCAAATGTTGGTATCCTGTCTGAATTTGCGAGCGCATACCCTCACATTTGTATGATTTTATATTTTTAAATAAAAATCTATATTCAAATGATTAAGTAATTTGTAAAAAATAAAATAAAAATTACCTTTCAGGATAAAGTCGGCTGTGTTCATCGAAATTCATTACAGATGTAAATTTTCTTTTGTCAGAGAGTGAAATACCCCAGTTTTCAATATACACCGTGCCCCACTTTGAGAATAAGATAAATGTCACATTTTTAAAAACTGATTTGTTCGTCATTTATCTGGAAGAAGAAGTAACAGCTGTCGTTTTCTACTTGTAATACTACTAAACTTTGATATGATTGAAAACTGAATGGATGCATTCCAAGTACGTGTTATGAAATGAAATTTTCATTTTTTGATAAGAAAATCAGTAAATACTAAAATGTGCTGTCAAATGGAAAACCCGTTGTTTTGCATTTGACCCCCATAACATCTTGTTTTTTTTTTTTTTTTTTTTTTTTTTTTTTTCGAGAAAAACTAATTTTATTCTACATTTACAAAAAAAAAAAAAAAAGGTTTATTTTTTAAAAATGTTTTATGATAATTAGGATTAGAATGTGGATTAAATGAAAATTTTGAAAATTGCTTTATGAAAATTAAAGCTCAAATGCCCTGTTCAACAACGCGAAACTTTTTTACACATTTTCTGACTCATTTTTAAACGCAAAAGCATAAAATTGGCAGGCTTGACTACTGAAGCGATTTGGAATCGAAATGAGTTTTTTATTTTTTGATAAATAAATTACTTATCGCGTTATAAGCTATTCGTGTCACGTGACGACACGATTTTCCTCTTTCTCACCCTGCTGCATCTGGATTTCGGTTCAAAACGTTGACTTTGACAGTATTTTCTAAAGAATCTACTGCCTTTACTAAAAATTAGAAAACCCATTTCGATGACAAAGTTCTGTGTGTAAAGCGACACACCGGTCAATTTTATCCGTTTCCGGACAAAAATGAATTCCAAATTGTGTCATAAAGTAAGTCTGTTTGGATTTGAGATCAGCCTTAAGTTCATTATGCCTAAAAGAGATGAGATTTCTCATCCGTTTGTCACATTGAGGATATATTTCGCATTTTATTAAATATAATTATACTTGGCATTTTATATATAAAATGCCAAACATAAGCAAAAAAGGATTGATTATTATGTTTTTATGTCAAAACTAATTTGTTTTGAAGAAATTGAATTAATTATCTGTAATCTATTTAAAAATATATCATTGTCACATTTAGGTAATTTGTGTCACATTTACAGAAGTTAAAACTTAAATGAGATGCCCAAAGTTACCTAAAAGTGACAAGGCATTTCATGAATGATGATTCATCTTGATATTGATTTCATTGTTATCAGTTTTTAAATATTTAATACTGATGCACTTAGTTATATAATGAATCAGTTAACATTCATATTTTAGACACTTTTAAATTTGAGAATTAATAAACAAGAAGTTTCAAATTAATAACAAATACAACATATTTTTACAAAAACAATGTTTATTACTGAATGTTCTACACAACTATTTCATAAACTAGTTTTTTTATATTTAGGACTTAGGATTTCCTGAACGCTGTAAAGCTGTTTCTGGAATTTAACAATTGTGGTAATGTCATAGCTGCCATCCTAATGATTCCAACTTTTGGGACCACACATTACCTTTGTGCCCACTTCTAATCCTTTATTTGTCTTTAATAGTAACAATTTCATCTTGAAAGATTCACCCTCATATTCAACAATTACTAACTTTCTAAATTTAATATCATCATTAGACTCTTCAATTGGCATTTTATCAGAGAAGCTAAAGTGACTATACCCCAAAAGTCCGTTCTTTTACTTGACTATATAAAGTTGGGTGAGGAATATTATATTTCCAATGGCACTCCCATGATGTCAGTCGACCAACTTTAACATCCTTGACAGCTAGAAAAGAATACTTTTGTGTTGCCTCTGTGGTTCTCAAATTCTCTGCTCAACAACGCGAAACTTTCTGACACATTTTCTGACTAATTGTTAAACGCAACAGCATAAAAATAGCAGGCCTGACTCTTGAAGCGATTTGGTATCGAATAGCGTTTTCCATTTTTTGATAAATAAATTACTTATCGAGTTATAAGCTATTCTTGTCACGTGATGACAAGTTTTTCTGCTTTATCGCGCTGTCGCGCCAAAAATTCTGTTCAAAACGCCGGTTTTGACAGTATTTTCTGGAAGATCTTCTGCCGTTACCAAAAAATGGAAAACGACTTTTGATTACATAGTTTCTGAATAAGAACACCAGCCAATTTCATGCGTTTCCGAACAAAATGGAATTCTGAAATATGTCAGAAAATAGCTGCTTTTAATTTGAGAACAGCCTTAACTGTACTATAACAATCTTTAGGATAAATTTATTTCCTTGCTAGTCTGTTTTATCATTTATATTGATTTAATTTTACATTTATTCCGTTCATGGAAATTGATTTAATTGTTCGCGAAAGTGTCATTAACTGATAGGAAGCCGGAGCCGGTTTCGACCATAATCTCCCATTTACAATGTTAATTTATGGCCTAAGAGAGACTTCTATTAAATGTAACAACACGTCGCCCCATTCAGATATTTTTCTTCCCTATTTTAAACTTAAAATTTGCATCTTGTTCACCAACACACTGATTTTCTCCATATAAGTATTCTAAATGCTTAAAGAAAACATACAGACAAAACTTTTAAGATTAAAACAGAAAGAAGATAATTTTTAAAAATCTAATTTTAACGTTCAGTTACTACATTGAAACGAAGGCATTCTTAGACAATACAGGAACGTTCGGATACTACCGGACAAACTGTGAGAATCCTTGCAGGGAGTACATGAAAAGTATCCAAAGAACCACATTTCTGCCCAGTTTGGCAACTTTTACATTTTTTTCTTAGCACTGAAATTAAATAGTCAATTTTTATTTATTTAATCTGTGGAAATATCTCCATTCAATAAGGCAAAAATTTCGATTCAATACGCTGCAAAAAAAAAAAAAAAAACTTGATTTTACAATATAATACTGGCATCCCAGCTGTCAGTATTATACCGTAAAATTAACAGTAATAAACAGTAATACGCTGCCGCGCATGCGCGGTAGCGTATTACTGCTTATTTTACTGTTTATTACGGTTATTTTTACGGTTTAATACTGGCAGCTGTAGTGCCAGTATTATACTGTAAAATCAACACTTTTTTTTTCAGTGTATTAGTGGTAAAAATAAAACATAAAAGTTGGCAGGCAGCTAGACTTTTAAAACGCATTAGATTTCTAGAAAAATGCTAAAGAAAAAGGTGTGACGTCTCATCCGGATCACGATCACCGAAAATGAGCTTTATCGAACCTCTTGAAACTGCAAAATGGACGAGAAGCAAATATTTAAAAATAATAATAATAGGTTGTAAACGATAAAAATTGTACGCAAAATAAAGAGAGATGAACGGTAAGCGTGTGTATCTGAATGAGCAGCCGGCGCGCGGTGTTCGGTTCTCTTTAAAAATCGGCAGCTTGGGCTTGACCATCTTCGCACAGTGGTGATGTATTCTGTTTGTGAGTATTGCACTGTGTAATTTGTCTTAGGTCTGGGTAAGGGTAATGCAATACAAAGCTGTTAGGGATTATGTGACATCCAACTTTTCTTTTACATTTTTCTTGAAAACTACGCATTGTCGAAGTAGATAACTTTTATGTAGCTCATATCTGGGGATTGTCGCACGGCATACTTTGTGCGGTAGTATTCAAACATCCTATATAGGTTCACTAAAGAAAGTGGGTTCTCAAAATTGAGTAAAAAGTACTTACTTTTAAATACGTCGCATACTCAAAATAGCTCCAATCAAATGTTCTCAAAATTGAGAACATGTGCTCATTTTTGATTCCATGGATGTGTTCTAGTAGGAACCGTTATGTACTCATTTTTTATTCCATGGATGTGTTCAAATATGAAGTGTGATGTACTTATTTTTGATCCCGTGGATGTATTCAAATGTGAAGTGTGATGTACTCATTTTTTACCCCTTGGATGTATTCAAATAGGAAGTGTGATGTACTCATGTTTGATCCCATGGATGTATTCATATATGAACTGTTTATTAAATATCCAATACACTTTTTCTTATTTTATGTAATCAGCAGTATATATTAAATTTATGTAAATATTTAATTATGCACAATATTTAAAAACAAAAATTTAAATTCTTGAAAACAATACTCTTGGTCATAAAAATATGAAGTAAAATAAGATGGCGTCCAAGATGGCGATTAGATGTGCACGTGGGAAACCAAAATTTAGACAAAAACATGGGCTAAAAGATATTTAATAAAACGCTTTCAGAACTAAAATAAGTTAAATGTGGAAAAAATAAAATATTTTTCTTATTAAGGAAGCTCTGCCCCGAACAGTAATTTTTACAGATTAAAGTAAAAATGTACTGACATTTATTTCTCGCTCAAAATTATTAACAAGAAACATTTAATTGATTATTTATTTAGGAAAAATAGCAAATTTATTATCAAGATGCCCAAATCAAATATTTTTGTAACAAGTGCATTGTTTTCAAGCACTTTTAAATTATTTTAAAATACTGTTTATAATTTAATATTTACATTAATTTAATATTTACAAAAGGTACAGCTGATTACATAAAATAAGAAAAAAATGTATTGAATATTTAACAGAGAGCACTTACTTTCAAAGTTTCCAACGAAAACTTCAAAATCTTATTCTTCTAACTTTCTTTTCACAAACAAATCCATGTCACTCAGCACACAGACCAAGATAGCCGTTTAGGTTGGGTTGGGTTGATTATTGACGGCCAATTATCGACACTAGGGATATAGGCCCGGGGGGAGTGCCCTTCGTGGGGGTCTTTCTAAGGGAACCTAATCCGTATTTACGCATGGAGATAATCCACGGCTCGAAAGAAAACCACGAAAACTCCGAGCGATTAGGCCGACGGGCGCGATTGGGATCGAACCCAGCACCTCCCGTCTACCAGCTTCGAGAGCACAACCTCTCAGCCACTGGTGGGGCTGATAGCCGTTTAGTAACACGTGTGAAACTAAAATTTAGGCAAAACATGGGCTAAAAGACATTTAATAAAACACTTTTAAAATTAAAATAAGTTAAATGAAAAAAAAATTATTTCTATTGTCAAGAGGGTTCTGCCCGGAAGCCCCCCCCCCCCACCCCCCACTTTCGTTTATTGCAGATTAAAGTAAACATGTGCTAACAATTTTTTCCCGCTCAAAAATATAAACAAGAAACATTTAATTGATTATTTAATCAGTAAAAATAGCAAAATTATTATGAAGATACCCAAATAAAATATTTTTATGACAGTAATAGCATTTTTTTTTCAAGAACTGTTAAATTATTTTAAAATACTATGCATAATTCAATATTTACATTAATTCAATGTTTACAGAAGGTACAGGTGATTACATAAAAAAGAAAAAAAAATACTGAATATTTGACAGAGAGCACTTACTTTCAAAGTTGGCGGCGAAATAATGAATCTAATTTTCTTTTCACAAATATCCTTGTCGCTTAGCGGATCAGCGCACAGACAGGACGACTGCCTATGAATAGACGAAGAACTCATAACAACAACGCAATGTAACCTAACGCATTATAATGGAGGCGCAAGATATAGTTCCTTCCGAGGAATAAAATTGAATATTATTTCCTTATTTCCAGGGTATATTGCATTGTTTTCCTACACTGTAAAACATTTGGTGTAACGTTACTCCATAAAACTGGAGGCAGCATTGCTGCCTCCAATCTTATGGTGGTATTTAACTGATATAACTGGTGTAACATTACACAGCTCTTGTGTAAGTTTACACCATAATATTGTGAAACATATCACAATTTCTGTGTAAGGTTACACCACAATTGCGTGTAAGCTTACACCATAATATTGTGAAACATATCACAGTTTCTGTGTAAGGTTACACCACAATTGCGTGTAAGCTTACACCATAATATTGTGAAACATATCACAATTTCTGTGTAAGGTTACACCACAATTGCGTGTAAGCTTACACCATAATATTGTGAAACATATCACAATTTCTGTGTAAGGTTTCACCACAATTGCGTGTAAGCTTACACCATAATATTGTGAAACATATCACAATTTCTGTGTAAGGTTACACCACAATTGCATGTAAGCTTTCACAATAACTGTGTGTAAGGTTACACCACATCTGTCTGTAATCTTACACAGTAATTGTGTGTAAGGTTACAAATCAGTAGGAGTAAGCTTTCACCACACTTTCCTGGAACATTACCCATTATTAGGTGTACGTTTTCACCATATTTGTCTGTGCACACATATGTATGCAAGGTACTTTTGTATCAGGTGTTTCTATGTGTAACCTTACACAATATTAGGCACATTTCACTATATTTTTCTGTACTGTTACACAACATGTGTGTAAAGTTATACAGTTTTTATGTGTTAGATTGCAGTGATAAAAATTTCACCTTTGGATTATGGGAAAAGCCTGGCAGCACAGACTCCTGCATTTTCCTGTAATATTACAGTTTGTACCATTGTCTATTTAGACTGTATTAGACCGTAAATGGCAGTAACTTTCAAGAACGCATCTGACCGTAAACCACAGTAACTTTCAAGAACATATCCGACCGGAAACCACAGTAACTTTCAAGAACATATCCGACCGCAAATCACAGTAACTTTCAAGAATGTATCTGACCGTAAATCACAGTAATATACAGATTATAAGTTACTGTATATGACTGTAATATGAAGACTGTAAATAAGCGTAAATGCCCATGATTCTCTAGTCATTTTCATATATCGCTGTAAATTGCAGTAGTTATCAGGACTGTAAATGAGCACGAAATAACTATTTCAGGAATTTGCATGATTACCTCCAAAAGTAACTGTATACTTATTTATACATGAGATGTCAAGAAATGTAACACTATTTCTGTATAAGAGATAAATAGTATAAATTGCAAAAATGTCCATAGAAAGGTAGATAATTTGAATTCTATACTTTTCATCTCCATGGGGATATTTCCAACAAAATTAGTTTTTATACATTCTTTGTAACTAAACAGGTGGCTTCAATACCTCCAAAAATCAGGAGTTATCTTACTTTGCCATGCAATTCGAAACATGAAATCTGATCAAGATTGGAGAATAATGTCCACAAATCTGATATTTAAATGTATTGATTAATAATAATGTGTTGATGTAATTGATGATACATTTAAATCTTAGTTTGTAGACATTCTCCAAACTTGAACAGATTTCACTTTTCAAATTGCATGCAAAGTGAAGCAAGTCCAAATTTTTGACTCTCTGTTACTCCATGACGTTTGGAGATGATTAAAACCAATCAGCATTTTTGCAGATTACATTATTTATCCATCTCATATAGATACAAAAATAAACTGTATGGCTTTTTTTTGGACAGCCTGTATATTTAAAACTTGATAATATTTCTAAGACTGTTCTACCACTACTTAAATATGACGGTTTGCATATAATTTTTTTAAACAATTAGCAAATTTCTCAATTACATCAGGGTTCATACTCTCTTTACATGATAAAATTCAAGCACCTTTTCAGAAATGAAAATTTTAACGTTACAAAATACTATGTCTGTTTGTATAATGCAAATATATAAAGGAAAAAAAATTCATTTTCATATGTTTTCAGGTGAATGCCATACATAACATATAGTAGCAAAGTCTTAAATGTGAAATGTTATGAGAAAGTCTTCGAAAAATACAGAAAATACTTTTGCAGTATACTTTGAAAGTTATCTGTGCTAACACTAGACAAAAGTAGACACTTGATAATTCTGCACTGCTATGATACACACAATAAAAAATTCATACTTTACTTTAATTTGAAAACATCCACTAAATCATTTTACAAAGAGGTATATTAAAACACACACACACAAAGAAAAATTTGCATGTTTCAGCATGAATAATTTACTGCATTTTAAATACAAGACTTTTTTCAGCCTTTAAGCTTTTTAACTGCCTCTTCTATTTTTTCATCTAAAATTTTAACTTCAGCCTGTTTTCTTTTATGGTTTTTCTCAGGCTGTTTGACTGTATGCAGAAAGTTATTTCTTTGTAAACTCTGCCTTCAAAGATAACTCATCCGCTGAATCCAGAAGTTCTTTGATGTCAACTTCCAGACATATTTTATTTTTCTTTAAGTCATCTAAATCATCTTCAAGCTTTCTTTTCTTGTTCTCAGTGAGACATTTTTTCTCTTTTTGCTGATATTTCAGGTACATCATGTACCTTTGTCTACCACTGGATGCAGATGAAAGTAGCTCTTGTTATAGGTACTTTAAGCAGGCCAACACAATACTCTATATGATCTTTTATAATTCTTAAAGAAATATAAGAATGTTCTTTTAGGTTTTCCACTTCCATATTTTTGTTATTAGAAAATCCTTTCTCGACAGAAGCTTGTCCATGGGACAAAAGCAACACAAGTTTGGTCACATGGAAGGCTTTAATGTGTCCTTTAACACACATATGGTCATAAAAAAATCATCTATCTATCTGTCGATTCATTAAAGCTCATGAAAACTCACAAGTTTGTTGTTTCAAGGAAATCTTGATAATCCAGAAGAGTGGTTTCACAGTCATCTTCTGGGATCCAACCATTTTCTTGGAAGGCATTTATGGAGGATTTCATTCATGAAATGCAGTTTTCTTTGTTCCGTGCAATTTTACCAGGATTCAAACAAGATGAATTGCGTACAATACTATAATTTATTGGGCTTTTTTCGATGATTTTTTTCATCATTGCACAAATGAAGTCACTTATTTCTTGCTTCAGAGCAATAACGTCACTTTCTTTCACAGATTTCTGTTCTGTTAAGATTTTTGAGCAATTTTTCCCCAGTGAATCCAGTTTCTATTTTAGCAATGGAATTCAACATATCAGTTTTGAATTCAAACTGAGAAAATTTCGAAACTGTTACATTTTTTATTTCACCATCCTTAAGAATTATGTAATTCAGTAAGCATGACCGAATTAACTTTGTTAAATCAGCGGCAAAAAATGGCCGCACAGGTTTTTTAGTTTGATATTTCGTCATGAAAGGCTGCACCAAAGATGCAACTGATGAGAGAAAATGCAACTTAACAATTAACAATTCATCTTTTAAAAAAGATTTTATGGAGTCATATGTGCGATTGTTGGGATTGGGAATTTTTTTTTTTTTTCGACACAAGAGATTAATGACTTTAAATCTTCCAAGATTTCAATGGCTCTTTCTATAGCTGGTAGGCTGTCAAGCCATCTATGTCAGCAGAACTTCAAGGCAGTCTTGCCAGTTGATGATACTTCATAATAATCTTGAAGCCTTGCTGGAGAATACTTGAATAGCCTATGCAAATTAATCAAAAATACATCCATTTGCCAATTTGAAGAAGCTCCACTAGCTTTAAATGCATTATGTAACGCATGCAAGCCGCAGGTAACTATATTTAGTATACCATGATACTTTTTTTAAGGTTTTTTTTGGAGATTTTTTATATACCTTCCAGTTTACATCTGGTCCATCCATGGATAACTGCACAATATTTCCCAAATTAAAATTACTAAGTGCAGTTTTTATGCCATTAAGCAAGTCATTTGCTGTTGAATGACCCCAAAAAACTGAATTTATGTACCTAGTACATACCTGGTTTAAGCTTGGATGCCAAAATCTGACTAATAAATCCATTTGCTTGGACTGCGTCGATTTATTCAGCGTTTCATCAAATAATACACTGAAATGACCTTTTTCAAAACGCTCAGAGGGTTAATCAAATTAGTGGACAAAGGGTAAAATTGTAAGGTTGTTTTCTCTGCATTTCGTTTTAAATGCTAAAAAAATATGATTCTTTCAGCATTATAAATAAAACATAATTACAAATATGAATGTAACCCTTGAGAGTATTATTAATCATTCTTCAATGTTTTGAAAATTCATTAAATCTATAGAATTATATTATCTTAAACATTGCATATATTGCAGTGAAACCTGGAGCTTAGTGAACGGAATATTACGTTCCACACGCTTAGAGGGTTAAGAGATCTTAAAATGTGGTGCAATGCCAAAACAACATAAGTAAGACACATTTCGCTGGTGATAATGTAAATTGTTTAGCTATATTGCTATCTGTGAACATAATTTTCAGTACATCGCCGACTTCTGAGCAAGAATTATAGGAGTAATTTGAAGTCACACATTTTAATGCCCATAAAACCTCAGCTGTTAAAACTTCTTTGCTAGCCATGCCATAAAATCACTTATAGATTTAGGTTCAGATGATAAGGCAGGAGCTTGTGATGATGATAGCACAGACGCTTATGAAGTTGAAGGAAGACATTTCTGAGGTTGAAGCAGCAGACAATGGTAAAGATGCGGAGCTTCTAACTCCTCAGAGGGTTGTTGCAATGTAGTTACTTTTCCACAGTCAAAAACAGATTTTTGCATCTTTGAAGCAGCCAGTAACTTTTTGTGTTGAGCTCATAGAAAATTAAAATTATTCAATGTCGCTATGCATCATAATAGAAAATTCACACTATTTCTAAGTAATTTTTACTTTCTTCTATCTTTACAAGAAAAAAGTATTGGATTCATAAAAATTTTCGACGAATTTATACATTTTAGAAGGTCCTGAACACGATTTGCCTGTTTTTAAAAGTGTCTGTCTGTTAGTCTGTGACTCTGTCTGTTTGTATGTGACAAAAATTTTGTGGGTGCTCTATCACAAGAATAATGTACTAAATTTAATAAAACTTTATATTCAGCCAGTTCCTGATACAAATTGGTGCTGATTAGTTTTTGGTAAAAATCGCCGAACAGGTGGTGCTGCTATGCTGCATTTTTCGTGATTTCCACAATAGCTCTATGTCAAGAACTAATGCACTCATTTTCATGAAACTTCAGATTCAGTTAGACCTTGACATAAATAGACGCTGATTACGTTTTGGTCCCAACTATTATACCACTTTTTTCATAATTTTTACAATAGCTATATCTCAAGAACGAATGCACGAAATATCATAAAATTTCATATTCTGTTAGATCTTGACATAAATAGTTGCTGCTGTAATTTTTTTCACATATTTAAAAAAGAGAAAGAAGTGAGGGGATTAATTAGCATATATAGCAAGAGATAATAAAAATCGCATAAAACTGGAATTATTAAAAATAAAAAATTAATAATAATAAAATTATCATATGTTCAGTTTGAAAGATTTTCTTTAAAAAAATTAAAATAATGCAAATTCAATTGGAGTTGGGCGGCATGCACGAGATATGCTGTTGAAGGCAGTCTGGGGACAACAATCACAGTTTCGTTTTTAAAGATTTTTGTAAAAAATATAAATTTAATGGGGGCCTTGATCAACATCGGACGACGCGCACGAGATACACTGTCGAAGGTAGTGGAGCCACCGATCACAGGTTCGTTTTGAAATATTTTCGTATAAAAATAAAAATTCGATCAGGGCCTCGGCAACATCGAGCGGAACACACGGAAATAAGCAGCCAAAGTCAGTAGAGGTCCCGATTCGTTTTGAAAGATTTTTGTTTTAAAATATAAAATCATACAAATTTGATTGGGGCCCGGGCAACGCTGGGCGGGTCAGCTAGTATGCAATAAAAACAACACTAATAAATAAATCAATTCACTATGTGAATATTGTTAGAACTAAATTTAGGAATGGGACAATTTTTCTTTCTTTTTGGTGGGAGTTCAATCATTGCGTTATTAACAAATAAGTATTTGATTAATCAAAACAAAGTCACGCAACAAAAATTTTAATTTCATTATTTTTCTTAAAACTAAAATTAAAGTAAATCCAAATAATTTAAATTATCTAATTAAAACAATTAGAATTACAACAAGGGCGACAACCTTTCCTTGCTCCCGTTTGCTGGTACCTGTGATTCATGAAACGTGAATAACATTGCTATCACATCGCCTCCAATCTTCCTCACATTTTACAATAGGTATCAGAATTATATATTTATTGTTATGGAAAACACTTCCCTCTCATATGACTTGTTAATGCAAATTCTCCCATATTCTCCAATTGCTGGGTAACATAGCATAACTTGCATCGGAACTGGTATGCACTATTCGGTACTGCTTCTAACCAACACTGGTATTCTTCTCGTTCTAGTCACAAGTCACTGAAATTGCACATTCTAGGCATCGTTATAGCATAGATCTCAACAAATAATTACTACTACAGATCTACAGAATGCACAAGTACAGATGAAAACTACTTGTTGTGAAAACCAACGTACATGCATGTGTGCATGCGTCAACTGACCGAATTTTAGCGTTGCAATAGGTGTAGCAATATTGAAGAAACAGAACGTACAAAGTACGAAAGATAAGAACAAAATTTCCAATTTTGCTGTCGGTAGTAGCAACAAGTTACCCTTCTTTTCATTTTTCTTTTGTTAACTTAATCCTATAGAGGGAAGGGAGAAGCGACAAATGCTCGTACTTTGAACTCCTGAAAAGAAAACTATCTCGGAACAAATATTTTCGCCTTTTTTTTTTTTTTTTTAAAGCTTGCAATTATAATTTATTTTGAATATCTGAATAAGAAAAATTAAGCACCTATAAAAAAAATAATGAAAATTAAGCACCTTCATTAAAATATAAGCAAATTCAAGCACTTTCAAGGACCTTTTTTCTCTCTTAAAAATTCAAGGACTTTCAAGCACTTTCAAGCACCGTATGAACCCTGTTACATACTTTTTCCATTTACAACATTATATGCAGCTTACAAAATAAAGTTATATTATATTTAGCATTGAAAAATGACATGTGTATAAGTTTTATTCACCATGATTGTTTTATAATATTTCTGAAAAAAAAAAAAAAAAAAAAAAAAGTAAAACTTTATACGCAAGCGTAGTAATTTTTGTCAACATCGAAACAAAATAAAAATTATCAGACACTTAAGGGGAGTCTTCACTCACTTGAAAACACCCGCTCGCTAATGTTAAACCTATGGCCAGGTTGTTTTCGAATTTCTCGTTTAAATTTGAATATTTTTAAACGATTTTTTTTTGCATAAGATAGCTGAGGTTGATCCCTAATATGGCTATTTTTTACTTTTTTTATTTCAGTTGCAGATTTTTTTTTTAATAAAGGCACTTTCACTTTCAAAACGGGTTCAGAAAGTGAAAGTATCTTTATTAGAAAAATCTGCAACTGAAATCGAAAAAGTAAAAAATAGCCATATTAGGGATCGACCTCAGCTATCTTATGTAAAAAAATATTCAAATTTAAAAACAACCTGCCCATAGATTTAACAATAATGAGCGGGTGTTTTCAAGTAGTGAAGACTTCCCTTAAGCAATATTAACTAGGCAGAGTAACAAACACTTATCAAATTTGTTACAAATCACAGGCTAAATTTGTTTAAACCACAACACAATATCAAATATAACTCTTAGCTCCACAATGCACACCTTTGAAAAATATAGGGAAAAAAAGGGATAGAAATTTTGTAGTACTTATCTCCTATTTAATATTATACTCTGAATATTTACGATTATGTATTCGTAACTAACGACAAATGAGTTTATTCATGAATTTTTTTTTAGTGTAATGAGGAAGGTGATTATAATAATCTTCTGCATAATAATATATCACAAACATAATTTAATGAATATAAAAATGTTAAAATTATTTCTATTTCTTTCAATATAACTTTCGTTTTAAGTTTTTTAGGAATCACTTTGGTTTTTATCTGTTTGCATGTTCTTTTGATGCCTGGGTTCTTTTGATTTCTACCCAAACCCAAGTTTGGATAAAAAAGTGAGATTAATGTCGTTTTAGCTAATAATGCAGGAATACAGTATATATCTGCCTTTTTAAAAATATCACAAAAGTACTTCAGTTTTGTGTTAACATTTTACTTCGAGGTGGTGCAATGGATGTAACATTCATTTATCTGTAAAAATGTGAAATTGTTCGGGATCATTAGGGGAAAAAAATCTTGGTTGAATGTACACCAGCTATTTGTACAAACTATTTGTAAAAATGCAAATAACTTAAATAATGAATGTTTACATACTGGGAAGAATACAGATTTTCATGTTTTGGGAAGGACAGATGATAGAATACTGCCTTATCAATTTCAGTAACCACCTGTCTTTTGTTCCATGATAAATTTATAAATATTCAGAACACCCTGTAATAACTAACAAATTCCGTCAGTTTTCAAACTAAAAAAACTCTAAATAAATCCTAATTTCAAGAAAATTTTTAATATAACAGGGAATGATCTTCTAAGAACTATTAGAGAGAAATATTTAAAATATGTCATCACACATATTAAGAACAAGCATTTCTTTAAATAATTACAAAAAATTCACAGTCAACAATAAAAATTTTAATTCAACAACACTGAAATTATTTATTCTGTACATAGATTTCATAAGATAGGACAGATTTTAAACAATACTATATAAATGCTGCTAGTTTTTTTATCATCAATTTCCTGACTTTATTTATATTACATGATTTTGGAGTTTTCTTTGCTTTCGAACCTTTTTCATGATTGATGTCCAAAAAAGCTCTGAAAATAAAGAAAAAAAAATATTAATAGTATCACACCTTTTAAAAAATAACATTATTGTAAATACGTCAATCTATAATCGAGTGAACAACTAATCTCGTAATTATCAAATTATAACGCAGATAGCAGATATTAAACTCCTCACAAACATGTGCATAGAATGTCTACAAAATAACATTCATGAAGAAAAACTTTTCGTTCTTGATAAACCCTTTATTGTTTTATCTTTAAAGCCAGAACAAATTAATTAGCATATATGAAAGAACTCAATAGCCTAGTACTGTCAATTAATGGCAAGTAATTTCATTTGAACATATATAGTTGGATAAACTTAAGCTTCAACTTTGATGTAAGCATCTTTTGGATTATCCTGTAGCTTGAACCTATTACTATCACTCCACATATAGACAATCTTGGTTTAGACCAACTGTGCTGTCATTATATCATCCATTATAAATTACAGTTTTATGTTGGGAAAATTTTATCATATATCTTAGATTACGAGATGGTCACAAGTCATAGAATACCGAATAGCAACATTAATGATAACTTAGACTCTAAGACTATTAAATTCAAACAAAGTTTATTTGAACAAAAAATATACTAATGTAGTTTAGAATAAAAAAATATGGCTAAAACATCATAACTTTTTAAGCTATATAATAAAAAAAGTAGATTAGTAAACTTCCATTTGCTGAAATTCATTATCGTCATTATTTTTTACAAAACATTGAGCCCGACACGTACTGATAATAATAAAGTCTCCTTATGGCTTGCCCAGCCAGAGTATGTACCCCAAAGCAGAATATTTTGCAATATTCTGCAACAAACCTTCAGCTGATAAAAAATGTTCTGCAGGAGCAAAAATGAAAAACATGGGGAGATGTTCTTGTATATGTAGCAGGAGTGCAATTTCATCTTTTATAGAAATGCAAAAGTCGTTTCATAAAGCACTGACAGACTATCGGGAATATTCACACACACTAAAGAAACATTTTGCGGTAAGATTTATTTTTAAAACCATGACATTATCAAAGAATTTACAGTTCTGTCAATAATTTTAGAAGTGATATATTTTGATATATCACTTTTATGAAGGAAATGTCTTTGGAAATTTGGTCCATGCTCAGTTAGTTATAAATTCTGCTTTTAGAAGTTTTCTAACAGATTTATATGTCCATGTGGAGGCCCATGAGCTCTTCTTTCGTTACTGAATACATGTCATCTAACAGGTTATGAGTAACATTTGTTGGGGGCAACAAAACTGCACCCTGAATTTCAAATTTTTTATTTGATCGCATACCTCAGATTGATAGTACCTTTCCTAGAAGCCTGAAACTTCTAAAAGAATCACAAGACTTAGCTACATTTTTCACATGTGATGTTTTTCTTGGGTTCTGGATTACAAGCCAAAAATGAAGAAGTATCGCCCTTAGCAGATTTTGTGCCATCTTCCCATTCGCTGAATCTTGTTGGAGCTAATGCTGTTAACTGTTGTCAACAGGTAGTAGGATTCTTCGCACTTATTCCGAACATATACAATTTTTTTCCGCATCTTACTCACAGATGGCAAATTTTGTAGGAACTCTTGGAATCTTGTGGTGGTGGTGATACATTAAGTATTAAATCTTTATGTGGTGGTGCCAGATGGTCTGTAGAAGTAGAAGCCTTATAAAAGCCTTGTGCAACAGTTATCTGTTTATTTATCAATGTTAGTATAATATCAATTTAAATGATAAGGAAACTGCAGCAACTTGGCATAAGGTTAGAAGTTCATACTCAAAAATGTCGAATTTTGAAACTGCATTACTGACCGCCATTTGGTACACCATCTTGCAATGTATTAATAAGGTTCCATGTCAAATCAACCAAAAATTTTCAATATTCAACCTGACCATTTCAGATTTTAATGAAACCTTCAGGAATCATTCTCCCTGGTGATAGAAATGAGAATATACTTTTATAATTTTTTTATCTCAGTAAATTTTCATACAATTAATTTTTTTAATTAAAAAAAATCATCATTTTTTGGCTAGTATAAATGTTTTAATTTAAAATTTTTCAAGTTCTATCAGGCGTAGACAGTTGTTTGACCCCTCATTTTAAAGAGAATTTCATAAGGTTTAATTTGATATGCAAGTTGACTATACGTGATTTTTAAAAAGTTAATTTAATTTAATTTAAAACTTTTTAATTTAAAAATTTTTAAAATAGTGTTTTTTTTTAATTTTGAAAAAAAAATATATATATGTTTTTTGTAATATTATAATCTTTAAATTCTGAAAGTTTTGGAATGGGATCTGAAGGGGATCAGCAGTTATAAAAAAATAATGTTTAAAATGAATAAAACAATGATCTCTTTAACTAATACAATCATAAATTTGGCGAGGTGCCAACTTTAAATACTAGCCCCAGTTGGTGTTTAACATTAGTTTTTTCAACATAACTGCTGATCCCATTGAGGGCCCACTCTAAAACTTTCAGAATTTAAAGTTTATAATATTACAAAAAACATATATATATATTTTTAAACATTTAAAAAAAAATTTATTTAAAAGGATTAAATTTAATTAAATTAACTTTTTAAAAACCAAGCATAGTCAACTTGCATTATAAAATTAAACCTTATGAAATTATCTTTAAAATGAGGGGTCAAATAACTCTCTCTATGCCTGATAGAACTTGAGAAATTTAAAATTAAAAACATTTATACAAGACAAAAAAATGAGGATTTTTCGAAATTAAAAAAATTAATTGTATAAAAATTTACGGAGATAAGAAAATTATAAAAGTATATTCTCATTTGTATCATCAGGGAGAATGATTCCTGTAAGTTTAATCAAAATCTAAAATGATCAGGTTGAGTCTCTGTTTGATTTTATATGGAATGACCCAATAAGACAAGCACTTCAAAGCAGTTCAATTGAAATTTTTTCTCTAGCGCCCCTATACGACTTTCTGATTCAATTTATTAATACAGTTAGGGGACATTGAAAATGATTATGAAATGGAAGCGAAAACATTAGTTAATGAAGAAACATACAGTGTTCAAAGAAAGAAACATTTCAAGTCGATTAGATTCAAGTTGTATGTCATCTCTCTCCAAAAGAGGCATTTAGAATCAATTGTCATAATATAATTTGCGATTCGCTTATAGTGCAACTTCATGGAATAAAAGCATATTCCAAGTTGAAACTAAAATTTGATTTTAGATTGAGATAATATATTTGCAATTTTCAATAACAATTAAGATAAAATTGGTTTGTTTAATATAACTTTTTCAATACTCTTGTATACTGTTCAATATTTTTCACAATTTTAAAGATTTCATATAAAGTACTTTGTTTTACTGTTTTGAAACTATTTTAATGTATTTGTTTGTTTTACTACATTCTGCAATGTTTTTAAAAACTTAAGAAAGAAAAAATGAATAGTATATATGTAGCTTTCACATACTTACAATGAAAAAGAGTAAAAAATTGCTAACATTTCATTTCTATGTTCAAATGAAATAAATCTTAAATTTTGAATAACTGAAAATCAAAAGGTTGTTTATAAATTTTTTTCTGGCATAATGCATACAAATAATTGGTGATTTTTTGTTTCTGGGCACAGGTGATAAATTTCCAATTATTGAAACTGAGGATATGTTATCATCATTGGAATTATATTGGTATCGTGGTATTTTACCATGATTAATTTATAGCTATTTTAATTTTTGAACAGATTTTACCTTTTCATTTTGAGCAGCAAAAGGTACAGTATACTATCTCGATACCTCAAAGTCGAAGGGACGTTAAAAAAAAATCGAGATAGAGTTTTCGAGATAACAAGGTCATAATCAAAACATAATGATAATTTTAGGTTTTAAAACGGTAGAAAATAATTGCATTAAATTGAAAATAATTAGTACATACATAAATGAATTTACATTTCTATAATTTTCATAAAAAGTCCAGTATCATGGCTTGGCGGCATCTCTTGAAATTGTTCTTCAATCAATTTTTGTATTTGAAAAATAGCGGCCGAGTCATCGCTTTCCTGTAACTCCATAAATCATCATAATATGTTGATGTAAATTCCATTCTCTGAAGAAAAAAATATATATATTAGGCATGTTGTAGATAAGATTGTCTTCATTAAATTTATTTAAGAAATGCTTAAGATACCCGAACCTGTAAATTGAAGTTAACCTGAAAGCCGACGCAAACCAGAGAAATAAAAATCCATCGACCGTAACCCGATCCTAATCCGACAAAATAAATTCCTTCGTGTCACAATCCGATCAAAACCAGAAAATTCAAGTTAACCCAAAACCCGACCCGAATCCGATAAAAAAATTGATTGAACCGTAACCCGATCGGAACCTGACAAATTAAATTTCACAGTCACGTAACCCGATCCGAAACTGAAATTTTAAGTTAACCCAAAAACCGATTTGAACCTGAAAATTTAATATAACCCAAAATGAAAATTAAAGTTAACTCAAACGCAACCCGACCCGAAACTGAAAATAGAAGTTAACCCCGAACTCGTCAAAAAATTTCAGAGAAAAGGTCACTTTTTTATTCTTAAGGGCACTTTTTGGATTCTTGAGGGCACTTTTATTAATTATTAAAGGTATTCTTTTGGTGTTTAAAGCCAAATTTGGCTGAGTACCGAGTACTCGGTATATACTCGGTATTCGGCCAATTTGCCGGAACAGCTTCGGTATTAGCCTGCTGTCCGCCATCTTGTTTTTTAAATCAAAACATATTTGTTTTGTTTCTCATTTCCAAAAGTAATTTTCATCCATATTTACTTATACAAGTAAACAAGTTATTTAATTTTATTGACTGATTTATTTATATTTAATAATAAAAGTTAAAATGTTTTGATTGAACTTGATTATGCCATAAACAAAACAAATGTTTTGATTTATCGCTCGTGGTTAGACATCTCATTTTTTAAATCAAAACATTTCAACTTTTATTATTAAATATAAATAAATTATATTCTGTTTATATTTAACTTGATCATGTCAGAAACAAAACAAATGTTTTGATTTATCGACCCCGGTCAGCCATCTCATTTTTTAAATCAAAACATTTTAACTTTTATTATTAAATATAAATAAATTAGTCAATAAAATTAAATAACGTGTTTATAATAAGTAAATATGGATGAAAATTACTTTGTAAATGAGAAACAAAACAAATATGTTTTGATTTAAAAAACAAGATGGCGGACAGCAGGCTAATACCGAAGCTTAGCCTCATTTTTTAAGCATATTTAAAGACAAATTAATTTATAAGTGATCTATAAAAAGTTATTTGAATATAAATGTATAATATATGCCATAATTCATAAAGACTATTCACTCGGTACATAAAAATGTATCTATAAAACATAGAAAAGGCAATGCAAAATAAAAAGGCCATGCAAAATTAATGCAAATTAAAGTTTAGTTTTATATTTAAAAAACAAAAGTCATTTTTAAAACTGAAGGAAAAGACTGATTTTGGATAACAAAGCAGTGTGTAGAAACAGAAAATACAATAAATGCAAATATATATATATATATATATATATATATATATTATTAAATTTGCTGTATGACAAATTATGGTACAAAAACACTATAATGATTCTACATTTTCAGGAGATAAGGGCATTTCTTTTATTGTTGTAAATTTGGCCTGCTTCAGAAAAAATGTGTTCACTGTGAGCGCTGATAAAATAGCATTATAGCTGTACATTACACACATACACACAAAAAAACAACAACTGTAAAGCCCCTCTTTTTGGTGCTTTCGTGTTATAGCGGCCTCCACAATTACAGTTATACCAAGGTTTCAGCTCTGATTTTGCCAAGATCATCGAAAAGCCTTATGTATGCATCATATATACACATATTATTCCAAACACCCATATACGTCATTACATACATATTATTTACGTCTTATATGTCATATATATACAGACTATACGACTTATGCACATGTTACATCATATATGTGTTATATATGACTAAGAATTCGGCCATATACTATATACTATAGGTGCAGATTCATGGTCGTCAGTCGCCACATGGCGACTAAATTTTTTGCTGTGGCCACTAACTTTCAGTGTTTAAGTCGCCATGTGATTTAAAAGTGATCAATTTCTGGTATTCCCAGTCATCGTGAAATTGATTTTTTTTTTTTTTTAAAGATTAAGAGCAAAACACATAACAAACTTTATTATTATCTTTTAATATTTCAGAATTATCTGTTTAACACAGCAAACTAGTAAATATATTCGAAGAGCAATGTTATTCTTAACAGTTTGAGTCTGATAATTTTACATAGACTGTGTTTTTTTTTTTTTTTTAAACAGTATTTTTGATGTAGAAAAACAAATATTTGAAGTGTTTTGATTTTTATATTGCAAAATATTCTGACACATTCAGATTTATTTTATATGTACTTTTGTATGGCAAAATCAAAATAAGAAATATTGTTTTTCTAATATTCCCCGCTATCATGTTTACTTAGCTTATACAAAAAAATTTTTAAACCGTATCTTGCCAACTTTATCTTCTAACTATGCATGATTTAAGATTTATATTGACACTTAAATAACATTCAAATTTTGTTTACTTGTGTGTATATTAAATAAATTACTTTACACTGAGTTTTTGGTATTTACACTGATTCCTGAGTTTTTTGTTTAGCTATTTACCCCATATAAACACTTTTTATGTTTTTATGTGTTTGTTTCACAATTGAGGCCATTGGATTTTTTTGGGTTTAGGAGTCACTGGCTCCTTGCAAATTTTCGGAATCTGCATTTATACCATATACATCACAAAAGTAATGATTTAACGTAATAATGTATCATTATGTTATACATGCTTTATAATTTGGCGATAAATCTTGGTCACTTGGGAATTCATCCTCCCAATTTTTTTAACCAAACGAAAATAATATGAAACATTTTGCATTATTCAAGTAATTGTTACAGCAAGCAATAACCATTTTTGATAGACAGATTTCAGGTATCAAAATAACAAATGGGTAAAGATGCATTAAATAATCAGTTTTAATTTCATATTGGTTAATTGAACTTTTTATCTATCAATTCTTTTCTTATATATATTTTTTTGAATAATGCTACTGTTTTAAAATTTTTGAATATACAAAAATTGTCTTTAAAAGGTCCACAATAAATGAAATTTCAAAAATTGAAGTTAATTAAAAAATATGATTAGATTAATTAAAAAAATATATGATTAGATTATATGCTCAAGATGCATGTTTATAAATAGGTATGCAGAGTTTTCCCCAGACAGTTTCAGAAGGGTGCTGCACCCTGCCTGCCCTTTGGTTTACAAAATAGCACCTTCTTGCCCCTCATAAAAATAATTAGCACCCTTCTTGTCCCTCAGTAAAAAAAAAGTGTCCTTTCACCTTTTTGAATTAAAAACTGTGCTTTTATAGTAAAAACTGACTCAATGTTGTCTTAAAAAGAGTGCTCTGACTTTTAAATATTAAAAGTGGCTTTAAACACCTAAAGAATACCTTTAATAATTAAAGTGCCCTCAAGAATCCAAAAAGTGCCCTTAAGAATAAAAAAGTTCTCTTAAGAATAAAAAAGTGCCCTTTTCTCACCAGCTGCACCCTGCCCTTTTTTAAACCTGGGGGAAACTCTGGGTATATATATAAACACACACACACACACACACATATAGAAGTGTTACCACTAACTAAGCACACTTCATATTCACATCAGTGATTCTTTCTTAAACACAATTACTCGGTACTCGGCCAAAGCACTACTCGGTACACCCCTAATAATTATACAATGAGCTTAATTAAAAGCAAATTAAAATTAATTTAAAAGTATTATAACTCTGTAAATTATATCAAGGGTATTAATACTCTATGTCTATATGAATGCTTACAAACCAATATAACAGATAATTAAATTATGTGCCCATAACTTTACATAAAATTGACATTTAATACAGAATAAACAATAAACAAAATAAATTAAGATCGATTTAAGCTGTAACTTTACTTGCGACTCATAAATAACATTCACTTTGTTACCATGTCTACCATATAGGGTAGATGTGCCAGTAATGGACACCCTTAAGGAATTTCTTTAAAAATTATTTTTTAATTAATAGTTATGTTATGTTCCACATTTTTAAATATTATATTTATCTACCAACACTATTTAGCTATGCTCATAGTCGCATTTCCCAAAGTGAATTGTAATTTAATTGTAAATAACAGAAATAAATCAAAACATCCTAAATTCCAGTAATGGACACCCCACAAAAAGTAATAGATAATTGATATTATGATTGTATTTAAAACTAGAATTTAAAGAAAGTATATTAATGAAATAAAGAAAGCTGAATTTTTATTGGTTATTTTTTTATAAACCAAAAACGTTGAAGGTGGCTCATTACTGACCAGGGGTCGATGCAGGGTTTTTTTCTTGGGGCCCATTTTGCGAAAAGTAAAGGGTTTTTTTGTGAAATTAATTATATTTTTGTGAAAAATAACATTTTGTAACAAAAGTTGAAATCCAGTTAATAAAATTCGAACCAAGCATTTATAAACAAAAACTTCTTTTAAATCCTTTTGCTGAAGTTTTCCTCTCTGGTGAACTTGTTTGTTTACAAATTACACATTTTAAAACACCACAAAATAATAAATAAATAATAAATAGTAAGTTTTTATGGAATAGAATTTTGTGAAAGGGCCTATTTTAGTAAAAAGGATTTTGTGAAGGGGCCCATTTTATCAAATCGACTTTTGTGAAGCGGCCCATTTTATTAAATTGATTTTTATGAAGGGGCACTAAATAGGCCCCAAAGTTTGCCTGGATCGACCCCTGCTGGCACATCTACCCTACATCCCAATTTTCCATTGCCCAAGCGCTAATTGTACTAAAACTCATATTATAAATCATTACTATCAATGGCCAATTAAAAATCAGCTTTAAAACCCAAATAATGAAAAGCTGGAATACCATTGGTCAGGAAAGATTCTTAAAAGATTTTCCTTTATCTGTCAAAATTGCTTGGATTCGATACATATTGGGTTCTTTTAAATAGAATATTTATTAATATTTGCTGCAAAAAACAACCATCTGACTGGAGATATGTTATTGCAGAAAGGAACTAAGTTGCCCTTTTTGAATTATTAAAACAAATTTTAATTAACAATAAAAAATAAAAAATATTAATTAAAAAAAAAAAAATTCTGAATGAAAATAAAAGTTTAATTCAAGCATTATTATTTAAATTCATAAAATAACCAAAAAATTAAAAATTTGTATTTTTAATTAATTTATTAAAAGACATCGAAATCAATGTTAAGTGAATGTAAACAACTTTACAAAGTGGTACTCAACAAAATTATTTATTTAAGATATTAAAATAGCTCCATTAATTAAAAATTTAGACAAGTGAGATGAGTAAAAGATTAAGTTAACTAAATTTAAAAAATATATACTAAAAAAGATTATTAAAGATTATAAAAACAATGAAATTTTAACGTAAGCAACGTAATGTTAAATATTTTATTAATTAGCAATATCTTTTTGCTAAATTTATTTGAAAATAACTATTTTGTTTCATTAAATTTTGGTACTAAATACGGTCCTAAAAACAATTATATTTATTACTTTTTGTGGAGTGTCCATTACTGGAAGTTTGGGTGTTTTGATATTTTTCTGTTATTTACAATTAAATTTTGATTCATATTGGGAAATGAGACGATGCGAATGGTTAAATATTGTTGACAGATTAATATAATGTTGAAAAAACTAGAATATAATAACTATTAATTAAAAAATAATTTTTAAAGAAATTCCTTAAGGATGTCCATTACTGCCACATCCATCTTATATATACATAATTTCATGTTATATTTCAAGATATAGGGTAGATGTGCCAGTAATTGACACTCTTAAGGAATTTCTTTTAAAAATATTTTTTAATTAATAGTTATAATTATTATATTCCACATTTTTTAATATTATATTAATCTACCAACAATATTTACCCATGCTCATAGTCACATTTCCCAATGTGAATCTAAATTTAATTGTAAATAAGAAATAAATCAAAACACCCTAAATTCCAATAATGGACACCCCACAAAAAGTAATAGATAATTGATATTATGATTGTATTTAAAACTAGAATTTAAAGAAAGCATATTAATGAAATAAAAAAGCTGAATTTTTATTGGTTATTTTTTTTATAAACCAAAAACATTGAGGGGGTGTCCATTATTGGCACATCTACCCTATACATATATATGTATTATATATCTTGTATTACCTAAAACTTAAGTAACTGAGAAATATTTTGTAACTATAGGCATACATTATTTAATTAGAAAATTGTTCAAGTGCCCCAATAAAAAAATTAGTTTTTTTTCCTCCAACTAAAAGCGAAATCTGCTTCTGCTCCTATTAAATTTTGTCCAAAGATTCGTTGCAACTAAGAATTATTTAGAATGTCGCACAAAGACAGTTAAAATTTTAAAAACAACTATAATTAAACATTATCTCATAAATTATTAAAAATTAATTATTAAATTCGCAAATATGTTATGTGAAGGACCAGGATAACCTGGATTCTCAAACCATAAGCTAAAAAAATCAACAATCATCATTCATAAAAATTTCGCCAAAAGTGTCTTGAATATTTACAAAGCTCTTCCTCCCATTAAAAAATGTATAAGGTAGATGTGTCACTTATGGACCTCCTTCCAGTAATGGCCCACCTTCAACGTTTTTGGTTTATAAAAAATAACCAATAAAAATTCAGCTTTTTTTATTTCATTAATATGCTTTATTTAAATTCTAGTTTTAAATACAATCATAATATCAATTATCTATTACTTTTTGTGGGGTGTCCATTACTGGAATTTAGGGTGCTTTGATTTATTTCTGTTATTTACAATTAAATTTCGATTCACATTGGGAAATGTGACTATGAGCATGGTTAAATATTGTTGGTAGATTAATATAATATTAAAAAATGTGGAATATAACAATTAACAATTATAACTATTAATTAAAAAATAATTTTTAAAGAAATTCTTTAAGGGTGTCCATTACTGGCCCATCTACCCTATATCATTACATTTTGGTAAGTACAATTTAAAAATAAAATTTTATTACTTCAAGTTTTTTTTTAATTAAAACAAGACTTTATACACTGAAATTGCATTTTTAGTAATGTCTACATGGGGTGTTTTTAAAACTTCAAAATTAATTTTGTAAATGGCCATGAGTATATAAAATTCAGTTTGATATTACAACCAAAACAAAAACATCCAAATTATGAAATAAAATAAAGAACATATCAATTTATTAAGTGAAGTCAGTTTAAGATTTTCCCAGAAAACAGTGGAACTTTGGAACATTATTTTCTGCTTCTCTATTGGTTTGATTAAGAATGTCAACATTAATGCAGAAAAGCATGCAAAGAAAAGTAATATTAATTATTATTATTTTTTTATATATAAACCAAAAATTTCAACGAATACCCATTGCTGGCACATATACCCCATGTTTCATCTAAAGTAAATAATACAATGTATGTCAAAGTTATTACAGTATTATCTATTAAAATATTAAGAAAATGACAACTTACTTAATATTTAAGCTCCTAGTAAGTTCCTGGTCAGCTACGATGCAAGTTTCGAGCTTCCGAAATGGCGATCAGTATGATGGCTGGTTTCGAAAGAGGATGGTTTTCGATCAATTCATTATACTTATACATCTATGACTTGCTTCTTTCTGTCTGAAGATTCATCTCAACTAGTTGTAATCTTTTTATGTAGTATTCAAGGAACGGTAAATTTTTAAAGATATGAAACACTGTTTATCTTAATCTCAAAACTATACCGTGTTTACTAAAATTCTCTCACTCATGTTTCATTCCCGCGTCCCGCGCTTGGCGCTTGCCACCTGTGACGTTATCATTGCGCATGCGCTGTCCTCGTCATACGTCCGGTTTGGTTTTTCCTCATGCGTTTGAGAAAACTTACACGATCGATTTGAGTTTCTGAAATATTAGAATAGCTTACACCAGAATTTGTGTAACGTTACACCCATAAACCATGGTAAACTTACGCAAATGTTTTACAGTGTATTAACGAACATCTTTTATGCCTCCATGAATGAAATAAATCAGTACAAAGTACAAAATTATTGTTTCATTTAAGTTTGATAACATGCGATAATTAAAAATGAGAAAGAACAAGTTTATTTTTTATCCAAACATACTCAATATGATATGAGTACATCGATTTACTTATTTTTTTCAGTGTTGTAGAAAATTGCAGAAATGTTTACAAAAGTCTAGTGTAGCCTGTAGTTACTTAAGAAGATTCAGAAAAATGTTTCCCCGATTTCAAGAAAACTGTAGGAGAAGATTCAATCAGAGAAACCGAAATCGAAAATCGATTATAGTTTTCGAATCATTGCAACCGACCAGTGGCGTAGCTACATATTCAGCGCAAGGGAGCAAGAAAAATTAGTGCGCCTGTTTGTCTCTGGGAGAAGGTTTGGAAAATTTTGTTTTATTTATAACACTTAACGCGCGCATACCGGGTTCGTGCGGGTGCTTACTTTTGGATGCCATTATTTCCATAAAGAAAATTTTGTGTTCTTTGATCGCAGAATCTTGCAGTTAAATAAAGCAAAATTTACCTTTCGGAAATACTGGTATGTCAAAGTTAAGCACCCCACACAAACCTTGAGTGTTCTTATTTAAAACATTAATTAATTTATTTGAAATTTAAGACATTTTAGGAATGTCTTATTCAATGCTATAAATATAAATAAATTAATAAAATAAAGTACAATTCTTTAATTACTGAGTACTTACTTACATTTCCATATGTACGGGGCTGAATTTCTGTTTCATACGCGCGCATTGCTACCTGCCAACGATCAACCTCTATATTGTAACGTTCCAAGGACTTCGAAAACAATATAGAATTCTAATAAGGAAACACTAATCAGAAATATCAATTTTTCTTTTATTTTGACAGCACATTACTTGAAATATTTCAATGAAAAGTAAAAAATAAAAAGAAGAAAATAACACGTATACATCATTACAGTGAAGTGATTGCAACTATGGTGACCAGAGAAGAAAAAAAAAGTCTTTTTAATATATAGATTGTCTCAATCTGTCAAAGCTGGATTAAGGCACTTTGAGGCTCTAGACCAGACATACTCAATCTTTTTTTCTGGCGGGCCATAAACAAAAGTTTGCGATGTTACACGGGCCGCAACACACTTACAAGGAGACCGCCAAACATGATGCGCACAGATTTTGATGATTTTAAAGTATGTTGTGCCCTAACTATTCAGGTCAAAGGTTTCCTTCAAATGGGCTTTAGTTTTCGAGAAATTTCGGGTTAAAGTTTAGCATGCATTTCAAATGCAATTACTTTGAGATCCTGGATATGGTCTCCGTGGTGCCGTGGTAGCGTTCGCGATTTGAGAGCCGCAGATGGGTGTTCTGTCCTCTCCTGTGACTTTTACCTTTTTTAAACAAATTTTATATATTTGTCGCGTTATAAGTTGTATGCAGAATTATGAATTCTGCATCTTTGAACTTTTTGGACTTTTACCTTTTTTTTAACAAATTTTATATATTTGTCGCGTTATAAGTTGTATGCAGAATTATGAATTCTGCATCTTTGAACTTTTTGATATTTTCCTAATAAATTCCATTTACATTTTCGAATATTGCGTGAAAATTTATAGTTTTTGCGCAATTTTTATTCGAATATTTCTGCTGACGAAAATCCAAACTAATTTATGTCTTGATATTTCGTCTTTTTAAAATGATTATCGTTTACTTTTATGTATATTTACTTATTTATTTATTGTATTTATGAAATATTACATTTTTTTTTATTTACTTTTTCTATTAAAAAAAAATTAAATGATTAAGAAAAAATTAACAAAATAATATATCTTTTTAATATTTGATTTGTTCTAAATATATTGAAATATGTTAACTGCTGAAGTACTAAAATATTTATCATCACCGACATCGACATTTTTAGTTTATTAAATATGGAACTAATTGTGTTATACCTATCGCAAAAATATTCTAAACAAATTTCGCATTAAAAATTGCCTTTAAATAATTGTTTTAACAATATTGGAAGAATGTATAAATTAGCATATTATATATTCTTTAAATACTTAAATTGTGATAAATATATTTAAAAATGCATTAAATTTGAAAAAGAAATTATTTCAAACGTGGTATTTGTCTGCAAAGGAAGCGAACGAAATTGATAAAAAGAAAATTTTATTTATTCTGATATTACCGTAAAAGTCGTTGCTGACGATTTTTTTTCAGATATTTTTTATATGTATTGTAATTTAAAAACGATTTTTCATTTCTAGTTGAATTTTTCTGTATGGCATCGACTTGTTAGACTGAAAAAAAATTAATTGTAATACATTATTTTTTATTTGTGCAAATCAAAAATGACGGTGAATTTGAACTTTACAGTTAAATGTATTTAAATAACATAAAAAAATATATATATAACTGGCTAAAACTTGGATATAATCGTTATTGCTTTAATATTTTATTACTCCTTTCAAGATATGTTTTTGGAATTAGTTAGTTTGGAATTTCGTCAATAGAAATATTAATTTCAAAACTGCACAAGAAAAAAAAAACGTAAATTTTTACGAAATATTGGAAAATGTAAATGGAATTTATTAGGAAAATATCAAAAAGTTCAAAGATGCAGAATTCATAATTCTGCATACAACTTATAACGCGACAAATATATAAAATTTGTTAAAAAAGGTAAAAGCCACAGGAGAGGACAGAACACCCATCAGCGGCTCTCAAATCGCGAACGCTACCACGGAACCACTGAGACCTTGTCCAGGATCGCGAAGTAATGACATTTGAAATGCATGCTGAACTTTAACCCAAAATTTCTCAAAAGACTAAAGCCCATTTGAAGGAAACCTTTGACCTGAATAGTTAGGGATATGTGGCAGTATTCTGCCCTTAACGAAACAAACCGACTCGGAACCAACCGATCCCGTAATCCATAACGAGATTTGACAGTTTGCAATTCTGCCCTGCGATCGGATTTTTCGACCGACGTTCAATCTCCCTGCTTTGAGCTTACCAGTTTCGACCAATCATTTCCAAGGTCACGAGTGGTTTGTTTATTTACGCGAGATGTGAACGTGTGTTTTATACCTATTTAAATGCAGACTTTTTTGAAATTTTTTTTCAAATGATTGATTTTTTTTTTTTTTTTTTTTTTTTTTTCCGAAGTTAGGTTTGCGGGAATTTAGAAGTCAATGATAAATATTATTTATAAATATTAATTAAGAAATAATTTTAAAATATTAATTAATGATGAGACTAGGGAGATTAGATGGGATATGGATTTTAGGTTAGAATTTAAATATTTTGATGAAATAAAGGAGAATACACCAAATTTAATAAAAAAAATATGAGGTATTTATCTAAATTCTGTAAATATACATTGTTGTTTAAATATATACTACATTTTCTTATGACCATACAGCAAAGATTTTATTGCTGATTTGTAAATAATGTAAATTATACATTTATTTTTTTTACTGCTCAGTTAATCTGAATTGTTGTAACGCATTTTTTTTATTGTAACTTGAATTTGAAATTAAATCTTCGTAGTCATGTGACATTTCCCTCTCCCTCCCCCCCCCTTTTTTTTCTACTTTTCAGTGAATATGAATTGTTCTTGTGCCTTTTCCATTAGACTTAAAATTAAATAAATATTTTCTATATAAATTAAATATTCGTAGTCATATGACACCTTCCCTCCGCCCACACGCTCCTTTTAGGTAGATTTCGTAAGAAATACTACCTATTACATTCTCACCTAAGTTGGAAATTTTGAAAATTTTTTGCAGATCTACGCCGATCATGACTCCCAGAACCCAAAAACACTCCCAGTTCAAAACTTTATCTATCTATCTATCTATGTCACTTTTTTATGGACACAATAACTGGAAAAATTCTGCATAAATCTCTTCCAAACAGATACATAAAAACAAGGGGCATAAAATCTCGTTTAAGTTCGTTAATGGGCAAAATCGAACCAGGGGGGGGGGGGCTTTTTGTAAAAACAGAAAAAAACCCATAATTACTTAATTATGATACGTATCGAATCCGTGTAAAGTTATTATTACTTCTAGGAAAAGGGCCAAAAATTTATGTATGACAGATTTTAGATATCATTAAAGATGGCCCCAAGGGGTGGAGAAGGGAAGGGGGGGGGGGGGTAGAAGAAAAAAAATCATAACTCCGTCAATTCACAAGATATCAAATTCGTTTAAATGTATTATTAATCCTCTTAATATTATCTACAACTTTTATATTGACAAATTTTTTATTGAACCAACCCTTATAGCACAAAAAAATCCCTGCCGGCTCCGCCTGCAAACAAGTTAGGTTTCGAAGTGGGCGGTTCCCATCTGCCGTATCATGGCAAAAAAGTCATTTCTTCCGTAATTCCCAACAAACAGGCGCCCCACGGTCTGCATTTTCGAAATGTACCTGTGCCTGTAGGTCGAGCCGTCAGGGATTTTTTTTTTTTTTTTTAATCTCGTGTAATATACCTTTTAGATTTCATTTTAAAACTTGAATTATGTATATTGCAAATTGTATTTCCTTTCCACAATTTGAATTACATTCCGCATAATTATGAATGCAGCAAGTATATTTCAAACTAAATAAGATTTTTATGAGGTGTTTATCTAAATTTTATAGATATACAGAGTTATTTAAACATATATTACATTATCTTATGACTTGTAGCAAAAACGTTCGCAAAGCGAGCTTTTTTTTTTTCCCCGTAGTGGGTGATTAATAATGTTGAGGCTTTTAATTATAGATTAATATGTTTTTAATCTCTTACACAGGGACCGGTTGCACTAAAATATCGCCCACTCCCACCTTTTTTTATTATGTTAATTAGTAAATTATTACGGATCTGTTTTGGAAGAAATTGGGTACCTTTAAAGAACCCTTCACAATATTTTTCCTTTCAAAACTGGACCCTTGACAAAAATTTTCATCTCAAAACAGGGCCATTAAAAAAATTATTTGTCTTAAAAAAGGACTCTTCACAAAATTCTTTGTCTTAAAAAACTTTTACAAATTTAATTATTTAAAAGTAAAATCTAACTGTCACTTTTACATAAAGAAGCTGTATATTTTACATACACATATCTTCTTAAAAATGTATAAACAAGAACCAGAATATGACGATCCTTTCAAATTCACAAAATTATGACTAGATTTTTCACAAATGTAAAAAGCTGTTCATAATTTACAAGGACAGGACCCAGGGAGTTAAGTCTGGACAGACCTCTGATTATGCTAATTATGCTATGAGATTTTGAAAAATTTTAATGCTGTTAGCGAAATATATTAATTAAACTATATACATTTTTAATGTTGTTTGTGAAATATGATTTAAACTAAACAATTTTTTAGTGTTGAATAAATATTTAATGTAGGCAAAATCTTTCATTAAGTTATTTTTATTTATTTATGTATTTATTTATTTATTTTGCTAATTATCTTTTTATCGAAATGTGTTAATTACATTTTCGAAACAAAACGAAATAAGTAGTAATGCTCTCCCTTATTAGTTTTCAATAGAAAATATGTTTCAATCTTTATGTATGTATTACGACTCACACTATATTTCATACATATACAAGACAGTGCAAAAATATTCCGGTAAATTTCATTAGTATATAAATTCTATCGGTAGTGTAAAACTGTTTTCTTGTAACAAGCAAAAATAATTTCGTAAGCAAATAAAAATCTTTTCACTCTAGTGAACTTTTAACTAATTATTAGTACGATTGGATTAGGGCGTATTTTTTTCTTTTCCTAACGGGTCTATAATACTTTATTATTTACAATTCAAAGTAGTATTAAAGTAAATTTTAACTGAAAAATAATTTATGTTTAAAAATTTCGTGTAAACTGTATTCATTAGAAAATGTACCTATTCTAAAACGCTGTCTTTTTGCCCTGTATCCTCATATACTAACGGATAACTATCCTCATATATAACGGAGCACTGCATATATACGCCCGCCATCTTAAAACGATAAAGGGAACGCTTTCCGGCTGCCTACAGCAGTCGGAGAAATTACCACATAACAGCCCTGAAATACGGGAACGAATTCCGAGACGGTAGGGGCAGAATGCGAAATAATCACTTCGTCGGCGCATTACGAGAAA
The DNA here is from genome assembly GCA_963931845.1 of Maratus michaelseni. Lineage (NCBI taxonomy): Eukaryota > Metazoa > Arthropoda > Arachnida > Araneae > Salticidae > Maratus > Maratus michaelseni. Next base: position 176,221,415 of record OZ007590.1, on the reverse strand, counting down.
GTCTTCCGTTCCGATGAGGGGAGAATGCTGCCGATGGTCCCTACAACATACTTTAAAATCATCAAAATCTGTGCGCATCATGTTTGGCGGTCTCCTTGTTAGAAAAGGGTAAATAAAATAGTAAGATAATATGAGTAGTATAACAAAGCAATATAACAAAGTTAATATTATCAGTAGGGTTGAACGTTTTTCGCGGAAGAAATGTTACAAAAACATTTTAACAACACTATGTCCAAACAATAAACTTCGTAGTGTATTTTTAATGCAAATGTTGTAGAAATAAGCCACGAAGTTTGAAATAATGGTGTACAAATTGTTTGATGTCAATTATTTCCGCGACAAACGTTCAACCCTAAAAAGACGTATCAGCTATATATAGAGCCATAACCGTAAAACCAAATAATATAAGAATGCAGAATTTACAAGTTCTAAAGGAAAAAGTGGGAGATTTTCTTATCTATCTATCTATCTTTTCTATCAGTCTTTTGCTCAATGCAAAAACTTTTTATTTATTATTTTTTAAATTTTAGAAATATATAGTGCAAATTTAACTAATTTAGAATAGTTAATTTGATTAGTGTTTAAGATTAAGAAATGTATACACCACTTTAACACAAATAGGACTACCTGCAAAAAGAACTTTTGAGTAAGGAAACGGCATTTAAGATGTTTTAACATAATTTAAAATTAATTAGAAATGACAGTACAGATTCGTCTTCTTATGAAAAAATATAAAGCAACAGTGAAAGTCTTAAAAACATTTTATGTATTTAAGTTAATTTTATAAATATGGATTAATGACTATGTGCCTCGGACCGCACACAAAAGGTCGCCGGGCCGCAGGTTGAATATGGCTGCTCTAGACACAGTATTGTTTCGTGCTAACCCAGCTAATACTAAGCTCAAATTTCAGCATTTTTTTTTTGCCCTCCCCTTCTAGGCTACTAAAGGTAAATTGAAGTTCAGAACACATTTGACAAATAGTACAAATTCGAACTTTTTTTTTTGTATTTGAATTCATTTTTTAAAACACAATAGCGTTTTCGTATTACCTTAATGGAGTAAACTGGACATTTATTTGTTCAGTGCCCCCAGATTAGATGATCCTAAATTAGATATAATACTTAATGTAATGTGTGATGCGAAAAGGGCCACAAAACCCCCATTTGCCCATAATCGGGCATAGTAGACTTAAAAGTTTCAGTTCTGAATGAACAAAAAAAAAAAAAAAAAAAAAAAAAATCACATGAAAAGCGATTGCTTGAAATATTTCTCAAATCCAAACAGGCTACTTTCTGACTTCTGGGAAAAATTTAAGCCTGTGATCAAATGGGTTACGATTTATCATAAAATCACACAACATGAAGGAAGTAGAAGTACAGTTAATTTAGTTGCATATAAGTTATACACAAAAGTACAGTAAAATGATATAGATTAAAGATCTCTGGGCAAGCTGATTTGGAAAATAAATTAATCTGAGAATATCTGTTAATTATTGCCAAATTTAGATTCCTTAATTTTAATTGATTCAAAAGTGAAAGCATTACGTTGTGTAGTTTTACGAAAAGAGCTTGCCTTATGAGAAACATTTTAATTTGCTAAAATTAGACTGTCTAAAATTTATCTCTCTCTCTCTATATATATATATGCAATACAAATTAATTGTTAAAGAAAAGTGATCATCACATAAGTCTAAATGAATAATACTTAAATAATTAACAAGAAATTTATTTACATATTAATAAAGACAAAATAGATACAGTTATAAGAAAATTAGAAATATTACTTATTTGGAATTTGGCTAACATTTATAGCCACAATAATATTTTAGTAAGTTTTGTCATTACTTATTCTAATATTTTATCAAAATACATCAGCACGGACATCGATACTTTGGATGCCGCTTACAATTTAATTTGTAAATTTTATTTTAGAAAATTTATATAATTCCTTTTTTTAATACATAATTTCCTGAGAAAGAAAACACCCTTACAAGTAATATTTTAATTTGCATATGAGTTACGCACACAATAAGATATAATAGTTAATTCCATATTCTCTAAATCAAATGACTCAGTTGAGGGTTCGCATCGAGGTATGGCACTATAGTAAGCCTCCAAGGCCTCCTCTCTTTTTATCACTTTTTAAGTTGTGAAGAACTCACGTCTTTTGAAAAAGAGAATAATATCTCTTTATTTTGCTAGACATAGATGCTAGTCTTTATTTAGACTAGAGCAAGATGCTCAAAATTTATTATTTATATAAATCGTCGACTTGCTTTCAGCGACAACTCTTTTAGAACTAATACACAGAAGGATAATTTTAGAACTCATAGCATAGAATGTTAGTTTTTTAGCTGATTTCATGGAGAGCTATTTTTTTTTCTGATAGCATTGAGTGCTTTTTTTGAACTGATATATTTTTGTTGTCCACAAAAATTATTTTCCTACAAAGACACGCTTTTAATTATGCTCCCGGTTTTAAGCGAGCTGTATTAGTGACTGACCTGATCTGAATGGAACACTTACAGATTGGTCAATCTTGAAACCGCGAACCTGCTCCTTGTAATAGTCACGTACTCTGTTGATCTTCTTTCTCAGGAACTGATCTTCCACGTGGTCCGCATCCCATAAATATTTTTTGAGTGTGTCGTAAATTCAATTGACTCTACTTGTCAATAATACTTTCTTTCTTTTGTGGAATATAGATGTATTGTCGAGGCACATTCATAAAATTTTATTATTGTAAACATCTGTTTGTTAGTAGGAAAGAAATATGCACTACACAATATTAGATTATACAAATATATATACTGTTGTGGTCTTTGGGTAACGAAAAGATTGATGCCTATATATAAAACCAATCAACAGGCTTTATTCACTCTAAACGGTTCGATGAGAACACAGGTATCTTCACAAAAACACCAATATTTAACAGTCTTCAAATAAAATCAAAACACAGCAAATTTTCATACAGAACAATACGTTCAATACGGCGTATCAAATACAAAATCGCTCAGAGAAACACAGTCTCAATGCAAAAGCCTCTCGTATGTATTCAATCGCAGTTGACAGTGAACTGAACTCCATGGAGGGCCCAGCTGGCACTTATATAGGTTTTAGAGATCATTCTAGGATTTTCCAGAGGTTTCGGATGCTAGAAGTTACCAGAAAGTACTTCAACTTTAGAGAGAGAGAGCCTCAAGCGAGAAAGTACCCCAATGTAACAGAAATAAGGGGGGGGGGGGGGTTGCACAAAATATCACCAAATCCGTCGCCAACTTGGCCACATTTGGCGATATATTCATAACAATACAATATTCAAATAATTGACATATTCCGCAATATCTTATTTTTGCACGATTTTGTTATGTCATATTATGTTCTATGTCAACCCTATGCTTAAAAGTGTTTTAGAGTTTGTTTTTAAAGAATTTTATAAATAAAATGATGGGCTTGAACCTTCATTCCATCACTGACACATTTCTGAATTCAATTTTTTTAGCAAACGCATGAAATTGGCAGGTATGCTTATTCAGAAACTATGAAATCGAATTACATTTTCCCTTTTTGGTAAAGGCAGAAAATATTTCAGAAAATGCATTTTGTTGAATATAGTAAAGATATTCTACTTACTGACATTTTCTCAACTGACTGAAAAAGTAGATATTCTTAAAAAAGATACAAAGGATTAGACTTTAGTAAATTTATATATTTTTAGTGCTGCCATCTTGTATGCGTGTCAACAGTCTTAAACCTTAATAGATATTTAGTTTAGATCCTGAATTGAAAATATCTCTCAAACTCTTTTATTCACATCTTTAAAATATTTTTTTATATATATAATAAATAAAATTTTCATGTAATGAGATGAAACCAGAAGACAGGTTTTGACAAGGAATTGAAGACAGGAATGAAACAGGTTTTTTCAAAAACCTGTGAATATTTTGCAGTGCTGCCATCTATTGTTGACGCATCAAATTATACCTGTATCGTTTGAATAAACCTTAAATAAAATTTCCATGTCATGGAATAATACAGTAAAACTTGTCCAAATCGGATCGTGGATAAGGTTCAAACTTGTCTAAATTGAACTAATATAATAGTTCCAGCTGAGAAAATAGGAAATTTGTCAATTTTTCCCCATAAAACGTAATTTTTCTAACGCGGAAACAGAAAACAGTAATTAAAAAAATCCTCAAAAATCTACATAAAGCGGAAATGGGATAAAATATTAATGAAAAAATATTAATTCACTATTAAAATCGTCAATTCTCTAGTTTTATAACTCAAATAAAAAAGAATAAAATCATGATTTATAAAGAAAGCAATAAATTTTAGCGGTCAGAAAAGAACTATCTCAGCTAATTTGAAAACAAGTTTGACCACACACAATCAAACCCATGCGTATTTCTTTTGCGGTTGAACCTTAACCAATTTATGTTTAGATATTTAAGAAAAAAATATTTTTAGATAGGTTTCTTTTTCTCATTTTTACGAACATCTTACACAGTTTACTAACAGAATATCCAGATTATTGCAATTTAATAATTATAGTATTATGTATATAGGAATTATAATGACACAGAGTACTCAGAAGGGTGGGAAATCAGGCACAAATGGGTTAAAATACGCGTCTCTTCTCTAAAATCGATTGGGAAATGTAATCGTGTCCAAGTTATTAGCAAACAATCCATTTTTCAGCTTGTTATTCACTTCCAAAAACCGCTAATATAACTGTAGTCTAAATTCTAAGTCAGCACTGACGCTCAGTTTAAGTTAGTTTAATCATTATTTCATAGATGGCAGCACTAATTTTCTAATTTTTTAGTACTATTCAATTCTTTCCTTAGTGTTCATGCAGTCCATGTGTCCATTTTTAGAGATTGTTATAGATGGAGCGAGAAAAACTGAAGTGATACTAGAATATATTTTAATCATTTTCGGGTATATTTTACGTCAAAAATTTAAAAAAATGTGCCTGTTTTTTTTTAGTTCTCTCTCTATCTACGTAGCACTATTTAGAATACTGTCATAACACGTATCAGTTATCTCTGCAAAATAACTGCGGAAATTAAAAATGCATATTTTACTTAGAAATTAGTGTTTGAGAATTTTGATTCCATCTTCCATTATAACAAAAATTTCCAGCCGTTAAGTTGTCGACTGCAGAATCAGTTTGAGACTGAAAAAAATCTAAATTCATGTTTGAAAAGCGGATATGGGGCTCTAGATGGCCCTAACAAGGAGAAACTGGACATGCATTTATGTTTATTATATGGCATTAAAATAGTATTTTAAATAAACTTTTCGGAATGTGTTTATAAATATATTACTCCGAATTTCAAATTTATTTCCACTAAATCATATAATTATATCGCATGAATATTTTAGTTTAAAAATATTAAATATTCAGCTGTTTACTTATTAAAATTTCTATTTTATTTGTCTTTTAAATCTAATCATGCAAAACTCAATATTGTGTATCTGTGGTGTGAGGTTGAAATCTAAGTGATTATTTTTTTAAACTTTAAAAAAAAAAAAAAAATTATGAAAGACATGTCGAATTACAATATTAGAATTATTATAGATTTCAAATTGAATACCGATCAAATTTTATAAATATACTATAATAAAAATTATTAACTGCAGTCATATAAACATCGTATTTGATACTCTAAGTCTAAGATTTTATTTATAAAAAAATACTATTTTGCATTTTTATCTTTATGAAAATGAACTTTTCATATTGAGGCGCAAACGAAATGTAATGATAAAGATAGCCAATTTAACAATCAACTTTCGGCAAATTGAAAAGAGATAATAGTTTAAACTTTAGATGTGATGTAAGTCCTATGTATAAAGAATATATTTTAATTTTTAAATATCCTTTCACATGAAAATTTCGACTGAAACTTTTCAATTAAAAATAGCGCGTTTCTAATTAAAATCGATTGGAAAACTGAACAGAGCACGCTGAGTGACGTCAAACAGCAAGTGGCGCCTTATTGGCTGCAGAGGGAAATGGCTCAACCTTACGATATAGTAACCTTGACTGGACCCGACACTGGACTGGACATTGGCGCTTTTTTGTCCGTATGTACACTGATGTCCAGAAATTAACGGGCAGTGACCAATTTCAGACATTTCGTCGAATATCTTACTGAAACTCGTGAGGAAATTCCCGGAATGCCCTTGTAATGGATGTAAAGAACATGTTTGATTTCATGTTTTTCAGTGAAGATTTTGTCGCGAGGAGAATTAAGGGCGGCAAAAATAATTTTAATAATAAAATAATATTTTCGATCACCCAAGTAACAAAAAATGCTAAAAATGGTCTGTCACTGTAGCAAATGACTATGTAGGTCCTGTTCAATATACCACGTATATTCGTAAAGATGTTAACGTTTCTATGAAAAATTCAAAAGTTTTTTTTTTTATCGCATGCAGAGTTTTAAATTTAACACCGCTTTTCAAAAACTTGACAAAAAATCGTAGAAATAGTATACAGTGATTAAAATATGAATATATTGAATATTTGATGAGATATAGGCATTTTTATGAAATAAATTTCAACTGCGGCGCATGCGCCAACTACAGCAGAGATTTTTTGTCATGATTTGATACTCAATACTATAGGACAACTCATATAAAATAACCAAAGTAATATCGTGAAAACTCAAAAAATTACAACAATGATTGAAAAATTGAGAACATCCCATAGGATTATATGGGATTTGTATATTATTTTTGCTCCTGCCTTTTTAAATTTCGCCTTTTTAGTAAACTGTTCTGGGTGATTAATTACGTGAATAACAGGCATGCAAAATTTCAAGTTTCTAGCCTTAACAGCTCCAAATAATTCGTAATTTAGAACGCTTTTCGCGCTTTCACACTTTTAAATTTCAGTTTAAAAAACTCTTCTGTGCGACCAGTTTAAAAGCAACAACCATGTCAAACTTCAAGTTTCTATCCTTAACAATTCCATAGAAATCTATCTCAATTTAGAACGCTTTTCGCGCATTTCACTCTTTTAAATTTCGATTTTTTAAAACTTGTTCTGTGCGACCATTTATGTCTTAAAAGCAACAGCCGTGTCAAATTTCAAGTTTCTATCCCTAACAATTCCATAGAAATCCTAATTTAGAACGCTTTTAAAACGCTTTCCGCTCATTTTGCCCTTTGAAATTTTGAATTTCTTTACAAACCATTGTTGGCGAACATTTGTATCTTAAAAGTAACGCCATGCCAAATTTGAAGTTTCTAATCCTGTCAGTATGAGTGTATATATATATATATATATATATATATAAAATCTTAATTTACAACGTTTTTTTCCTTCTTCACCCTTTTAAATTTCGATTTTTTAAAAACATTGTTCTGAGTGCGAACTTGCGTCTTAAAAAGTATGAGATATGTCAAATTTCTGCCCTTCAGAGGCTACTTCACTCAGGTGAAAACACCCGCTCGCTAACGTTAATCCTATGGGGGAAATAATTTACGATATCTCGTTCGCCTTTCAAAATTATAAATGTTTTTTTGTTTTTTTTTTGACATTGGACAGTTGAGGTCAATCTCTATGCACGCTCCTTTGTATTTTTTTTTCGATTTTTGTTGCAGTTTTTTTTTTTATTGAGGGTACTTTCACTTTCTAAACGGTGCCGAAAGTGAAAGTATCTTAATAAAATAAAAAATAAAAAACTTGTAATCAAAATCGAAAAAGTACAAAGGTGAGTGCATAGAAATTGACCTCAGCTATCCAGTGCAAAAAAAAAAAAATCATTTAAAAATATTGAAATGTGAACGAGATATCGTAAATTATTTCCCCATAGGATTAACATTAGCAAGCGGGTGTTTTCGCCTGAGTGAAGTAGTCTCTTAACAATTTCATAGAAATCATAATTTAGTATGTTTTTATAACATTTTCCCTCATATCACCCTTTTAAATTTCGAATTTTTTAGAAACTGTTCTTAGGAAGCATGTAAATCTTATAAGTTATTGCCCAATTTCAATTTTCTAACCCCTTCAGTATCACAAATATTGCAATTTTAGAACATTTTTCGCTCATGCAATCTCCTGGGAGTAGTGGAACGGACATAAAATATAGCCTATGTTAGAACAGACTGTCATCATAAATTTGCAACCATTACGCTTAAAATCGGTTTGGTAGTTTCAGATTCCATAGAAATTGCAATTTAGAATATTTTTAGAACACGTTTAGCTGATTTCACCCTTTTAAATTTCGAATTTTTTAGAAACTGTTCTTACAGTGCAATACATTTTATAAGTAACTACCATGCCAAATTTCTAGCCCCTTCAGTATTACAAAAATTTCAATTTTAGAACATTTTTCGCTGCCACACCCCTCTGGGATATTGACACCAATATGAAATATAGCCTATGTTAGAGCAGGTACTGTCACCATCAATTTGCAACATTCCTTTTAAAATCAGTTCGGTAGTTCCAGAGATTCAATAGAAATTGTAATTTAGAATGTTTATAGAACGCTTTTCGCTCGTTTCAGCCTTTTAAATTTCGAATTCTTTTTTAATTTGTTCTTAGAGAGCATTTACATCTTGGAAGTAACTACCATGCCAAATTTTAAGTTTCTAGCTCCTTCAGTATCGCAAAAATCTTAATTTTAGAACGTTTTTCGCTTCTGCACCCCCTGAGAAGTAGTGGCACCAACATAAAATATAGCCTATGTTACTGCAGTGACTGTCACCATCACTTTTGGAAAGGGTTCTGTAGTTCAAGAGATTTCATAGAAATCGTAATTTAGAATGTTTTTAGAACACTTTTCGCTCATTTCACCCATTTAATTTCGATTTTTTTTTAGAATTTGTTCTTAGAGAGCATTTACATCTTGTGACTAACTATTATGCCAAATTTCAAGTTTCTAGCTCTTTCAGTATAGCAAAAATCGTAATTTTAGAACGTTTTTTGCTCTTGCACCGCCTGGGGGTAGTGGCACCGGCATAAGATATAGCCTATGTTACAGCAGGGACTGTCACCAGCACTTTTGAAAAGGGTTCTGTAGTTCAAGAGATTCCATACAAATTGTAATTTAGCATGTTTTTAGAATTTTTTCGCTCATTTCACCCTTTTAAATTTCAAATTTTTTTAGAATTTGTTCTTAAGAAATAAAATGATATATTTATTTAAATAAGATGATATTAACTCTAAATTCTATTAAAATTTTACAATACAGTGCTTTTAATATTTAAAGTTTTATTTCAATGCAATATTATCAAATGTTTAATTTTCCAATAACTAAATATATTACGTCGGAATCACAGTTATTAAAATGTTAAAAACATTTAATTTATTTCAGGTATTTAAAAAAAAAGACTAAAAAATACACAATTATATCGCACAATAAAAATAATTTTTATGCAACAATGTTAAAAGTAGGCTTTTTCTTGAAGGCGCGATTACAGAGTTCTCTCCCGTTAACCCTTCACTAAACGAATTTTTTCTATCTTTATGAAAAAAATTATGACATCTATATATCGGCCTAATAATGGAAAAAATAGTTTAAAAAAAAAGAAATTTTTAATTTTCAACTAAAATTTGATATTTTATGGCGTGTGTCATACATACAAAATTTCGGTTTTAAAATATTATATTGCAATATTTTGCATATAAATGGGCTTAAATTAATCAATTTTATTTGTCTAACACTTTGCATCTTCTTTTATATAAATATTTTTAAATATGCAGTAAAACTAATGAATGCAAAACTTATCTTAATAGCTTGATCGAAATTTCTTTTGTTTCCGTAGAACAAATTCTAATTTGTTGTCTAGTGTACACATCTAACATGGACAAAATAAGTATTATTTCATACTTTGGATTTTTCCTGATCAGGGACAGCGATCATGCCCGCTAAATTCATGGCACGTAATTAATAACGTAATGTTTTTAGGTATGTGCCAGATATGGCACGCAGTGCAATGAAGTATTTTAACTTTGGTTCCACCTGAATATTTGGTCCTACTCTATAGTGTTTTATTTATTTAACTGCATATTTTGAACATGAGCATGTTGAACAATAACTTTGGTTATCGATCTTTTTTTTTATATCTACCCTATATATATAAAATCCTAATGAAACGAATTTGTGAAACGATTTTATGAAACGAATTTATGAAACGACTGAATAAACGACTAATTATATTTCAGGGCTATTTTTAATAAAATATTAAACGCTTGATGGTGAAATTAATACCAATTGTCCATAAAAATCCGCGGATGTCAAAACTGGTAATAGAATTTTGAAATTGGGATTAGTTTTCGAGATATTAATTTTTTTCTAATTTTAATGACATTTCTGTAATGATGGCAACTAATTACTCAGTTTTTTTGTGACAAAAAAGGGGAAAAAATTTAAAAGGATCCCGATAGGTATTATTGATTTCTTTTTATTCGTCATTTTCAAATTGAAATTGAATTTATCTTTTATTTCAATCGATAATGAAGACAAGATTGTGATTAAATTATGTTTTTCAGGAAAACTTGAAAAAAAAAAATCACATTTCTATCGTCAGGATTCAATCGTCTGGCAGCATTTAATTTAATTTATAAACTGAAAATAATTTGAATAAATTCGTCCAAATGACGTCATTTATGTAAACGCAAAAGGAAGGGGGGGGGGGGGAAAGGAATTAATAGTAATTATTATTAATTGATATCATTTTGTTATTTTTTTGTAAAATTTAATTAAACGAATTTATAAAATCACTAATTCGGATATTTGAAACGAATATATAAAATAATAATTACTCAACTGAACGGAAGGAGAATAAAATATCCTGCTTGGTTTTCTATCCTGCTTAGTGTTTTCCACCAAGCTTTTTAAAAAAGCGTCAAGTCCCCTAATAGAAAAGCAACAAAAGTTCATTGGGTTTGTTTTCATAACTTTTGGCAACAAATCTATGTATATTAACGAATCTATCCCTTTTTGAAGCTCGAATTACGCCAAATCTAAAAGCAAAGGATCCTATACTGGAAAAGTACCCGATTTTCTTATGAACAATATGAAAGTGACATAACATTGTGTAAAATTATCACGGATAGCAAATTTGTTTAAATATCTCATCAATTGATGCCGAGCCCCACCAGTGGCTGAGAGGTTGTGCTCTCGAAGCTGGTAGACGGGAGGTGCTGGGTTCGATCCCAATCGCGCCCGTCGGCCTAATCGTTCGGAGTTTTCGTGGTTTTCTTCGAGCCGTGGATTTATCCATGCGTAAATACGGATTAGGTTCCCTTAGAAAGACCCCCACGAAGGGCACTCCGCCCGGGCCTATATCCCTAGTGTAGATAATTGGCCGTCAATAATCAACCCAACCCAATTGATGCCGAATAAATGCAGGCATGCATGCACAAAATATTTAATTAATTTTGTATGATAAATAATTACTAAAAAATTCTTAGATACATATTAACTAAAATAAATAATTTACATATTTAAAATAACATGAAAATATGCATGATGGTGCACTAAAATAGAGAGAAAATTAAAACCTGTTACTGAAAATGTGTATAACATAGTACTTTTCAATAGCGTGGTTCTTAATGTTATTCACAAGCAGATTGAATTTTTCTCATCCTTAAACGCAAAGGAAGAATAGAATACAGATCGTTGATATAAAAGTCCGAGAGGTAGCCACAATTTAAACCTAACCATTTTATACAAGCTGGTTTTTAAGTTGTAATTGATTTTACTTATCAATCCCGAAAACAGTCGTCAGTTGTCGCAACAGCTGTGTATGAGGAGGCCATGATAATGAAAAATGCCCCATTAAAACGTTAAAAGCATGGCAACCCAATTACAGATTTACCAATATTTTTAAAATATAGCACGTTGTCATGTTTTTAGAGGCCTCGAAGTCTGAGCGGGGGTTGGCGAGCGTAGCTCGCAGGGGGCAGGCCCCCTAGTATATATATAATTATCACACAAGTATTTAAACAAGTAATTATCACACGAGTATTTTTTAGTCTTATTAAATGTCTGAAATAAATTAAATTTTTTAAGTGTTTAATTTTTGTGGACGATAAAAACAAATGTAAAATATTTACTATTAATTTACTATTATATTTAAAGTCAAATATTAGTACTTTATATATATATATATATATATCAGCACTTATATACGAAGTTCAATCACAACAGAAATAACATAATTAAATATATATATACACGCAGTTTACCCCAGAAAAAATAATTTTAAGAAAATTATATTTTAAAATTTAATCCTGTTCATTAGATATTTATGTTTCATAAATGTTATGGAAAAAGATTTAACAAAAGATTTAATATAAATAAATTTGACAAATGATTATTAATATCAACATTTAGTTTTATCAAGAGCATTTATCAAAAGGAGCATTTATCATGCGAATCTTAAAGCAGCTGATGAAGCATTATAAGAAAAAGAAAGATCTGAAGTAATGATTGCGTGGGTTTTGATCCATGGCATGGAGACTCAAGCCCCTGACAACTCGTCTATGGAGTTTCTCTCTAAAATATTTTAAGTAGATGTAAACAGTATTTTCAATATTTTTAAGTTAATTTAATTTAATTTTTTTGTATTTTGGAGAATTGGTAAGGTGGTACTCAGATGACGTGCTCAACAACGCGAAATTTTCTGACTCATTTTTAAATGCAAAGGTGTTTCGATTGCAAAGTTTCTGAATAACCACACTTGATCATTCCATGCTTTTCAGGGAAAAAAATGAATTAAAAAATGTATCTGAAAGTAGCGAGAGAACAGCATTAAAGGCTATTTGCTAACTTTGGTCTTCTACTAACCAGAAAACCAGCAATGTGCAAGGCAGGTGATATGCTGAACGTATGGTGGTGGTCTTGTTTGGAATTAAAAATTATCTAAACATATTATCACCAATTGAACAGTTTACAAATAACAGCAAAACACTTTGTTATTAGCAAAACACTTTATTATTAACAAAAAAATTTATTAACAAAACAGTTTATTATTAACAAAAAAGTATATATTAACAAAAACAGTTTAACATTAGCAAAAAAAAAAAAGTTTACTATTAAAAAAAAGAAAAAAAATCCCAGTTTATTATTAACAAAAAACAGTATTATTAACAAATCAAAAAAACAGTTTACTATTAACAACAAAACATAGTTTATTAATAACAACAAAGCAATTTATTTCCACAAAGAACATTTCGATGCTGGGTTCATAGTTGAGTATAGTTCGCAGTTAAAGTCTTCTGAAAACTCTTTTGTATTTGACAGCGAACCTATTACCCTGAAACATAAGATTGTGGATTAGTGTTACACTTGCCTTTTGTGAAAAATACTTACTGTCCATTATTATGCGCATAATAATGGATCGGAATAAAACAAAAACAGCGCAATATACATTAGATAACCAATAAGAATATAAAGTAAATTAGGGAGGATTACAAATTGTTTTAAATGTGTCTGCAAAACGGTTGGCGATATGTTTATATTATGATGTATTTGAAAAGGGGTATTTTTCTTACATTTGTTAGAAAGGGGAAAATTTTGGAAAATTTTTGTAGAATTAAAGCTGTTCTCTCTTATTTTTTATCAAGTCGAAATTTTTTTTTCATACTTATTTATAATTTTGGAAAAACATTGTTAAATATTTAAAAGAAGAACAATAATTTTATAAACTTTTTAACAAAAAAAAAAAAAAAAAAAAAAAAAAAAAAAAAACAGATTTCAGAAACTACTACAAAGTAAAATCCTTGAAACAAAACCGTATAGAGAGAGGAAAATCACCGGGTAGCGACTTTCTCCTGCGGAGATCTCCCGCGCAAATGCTTTATTATAATATGGATTTTTAGCACAGATTTTGCAGTGCAGACTTAGTGGCAAAAAAAGAATTATCTATTTTTCGACAGGAATATGAGTGATATAAAGGTGAAATAACATAAGAATTCTGTAAATGTATTTTTAACGGCGGAATTAGACATAATTTTTTTAAGGTTATTTTTTACAATATAGATGAAAGTTTGGCACTGTCTTAACCCTTTTCGTTAGACACTTTATCTAGTATCCCAGAGTCAGGCCGCGTACTGAGATCAACATAAGGAGGCAAACATGGACTCCATTAACCAGGGGGGGGGTCTGCTCACATGGAGGTCGGCGCTGATCAGTGCTTCTCCCTATCAGGGGCCCTCTTCTCGATCACAGCGCCCAAGGCCTGAATCCTCTTCATCTTGAAAGTGAAAGTATCTTAATAAAAAAAAACTTGTAATCAAAATCGAAAAAGTACAAAAGGGCCTGCATAGAAATCGACCTCGGTTCCGAAAATGAAAGTATTTTAATAAAAAAAACTTGTAATCAAAATCGAAAAAGTACAAAAGGGACCTCAGCAATTCAATGCAAAAAAACACTTAAAAATATTGAAATGCGAACGAGATATCTTAAAGTATTTCCCCCATAGGATTAAAGTTAGCGAGCGAGTGTTTTCGCGTGAGTGAAGTAACCTCTTAGGAAGCCTAATGAGGACTAGACACCCCTCCCCACCCACACACACATACAAAAATCGGTAAGTACAGATAATATAGGACTGAAAAAAATTAAAAATAAACTTGTTTCTTCTTTTAATTAAAGAAAATATCAACTATCCCTATAATGTAAATTTGTCAATTATAGTAAAAATTAAAACTTCCACGCATATAAATATGAAGCAAAATTATGAAACGTTTATGTAAATTTTAATACGCATTCAATACTTTTATTTTTAAATAATTCCAATTAAGTGTTAGCTGTTGTTAATTTTTAATCAGGAATTTTTCCGCCGGGCAGGAACTAAAGCTATAAAACTAAAGCTCAACTCCCCGGAGTGATTATTCATTTAACCATTTTAATTACGAATTCATTTTATATTTTTTAAATATTTTATATCTAGTAATTATATATTTAACAGAAGCTGGATGTATATATAGGGCTGAATTTTGAACTAAAAAGAAAATCCTTTCTATGTATACTCACCTAAATTTTGCTACTGTATGGACATCGTGGTTCATCATATATTCAATACTTTTATCAGTCTGTTTTTTGCACCATACCTAAATGTTCAACAAATACATTTTAATTTTTACCAATTATTTAACATTATAATAATTAAAGAGTGGAAAACTATTTTTGTGGATGTTTGTGTGTTTTGTAACACTGACCAAACTAGATTTCGCAATAGAAAAATAAATTCATTTTGTATTATAGAAATAAGTTCAAACACATATTAAGATATTTTTGTTTAGGTGTATCTGACGATTGAGTTGTTGCATTTTTGTAAATTAAGAAAACATCGATTATTTTACAATGGCTCCAGTTTTAGAGCATCATATTTCGTAATGTACTTACTGAAGCAAAGGCAATCCAAAACATTTGTTTTTCATTGTACTGTAAGCCAGGTAGAGACTTTTCAGATCCTATTCTTGAAAGTAGAGTTTTATATGCCTGAAAGTAAAAGTTACATTACGCGTCAAAAATTAATTTTTTTAAGTATATAAAAAATATAACAAGTTTTGTTAAAAAACTGCCTTGTTGGAATATCAAGTATAATATCAATTATTTTATTTCAACGCCAGAATAATTAAAATTAACAGCTATGAGGATTAATATTTAATAACAAGTTGAAAATTGTACGTTAAACGTGACAAATGAGGTGCGTTCGTACTATATAACTAGTTTTACAATGTGACAAAATCATTGTTATTATTTCACTGAAATTAATTATATTGTCTGTTATGAGCCTGTCTTTTTTTTTTCTTATTACGTATGCCACGTTTACTGATGCGAATTTTTTTTTCGACACAAGACAGCGCTGTAAAATTCACCCTGGAGATCTTGCTTTGGTTACCTCTATGGTTTAATGTTTCTATGACTCACGGTGATCGAATCTCTCGTGTTTATTTACTTTAATGGATTGAGATATTAGTCTGTTAACCTAATTTCAACTGAAGTTATCTCAGAATCTATACATTTTTTAATGTAACTCATCTTTCAAGCAAACAATTTTTTTGAACGATCTTTCTAAAAATGTAATTTTTATGCAATTTTATTGGAAAAAATAATTTTGAATAAAAATGGCCGCTTGGAATATGAAAAAAGAAGTGGTTAACCTGTATTTGTTTTCCTCAGTCACATGACTTGCACTTGTATTATATAGATTATAGATATGATAGGATTTAATAAAGAAAACTTTTATTAATATCTTTTTAAATTTTGATTCGATTTTCATAAAATTTGAAATGACTCGACAAAATTCTGAAACGATTATAATTATTAAATTTCAAACCATTCGGTTGGGTAGTGTTTTGAGCTGTTATATACGGGCGGACGGGCGGACAAGACGACGATTATAAGTGCTCCGTATTTATGTAATTACGAACGCACCTAAAGACGACGGCTAAGGTGCTACGTATTGATATAATTACGAACGCACCTTAATAAGAGGTTTCTAATTGAATGTTCTCAGTACTTTTCCCCTGTAAGATCTTAATTTTATTTTTCTAATTTTATGGACACATTTCATTCTAACACATTTTCTTTTGTAACTCCATGAAGATTGAAGAAAAGGTGCACAACTTTCCGGGTTTCTTTGAACTCAAAGTATCAAAACTGAGTGCTATCATTTGAAAAATATAATTTGGCGCAATTTTTAGTATGTAGGCGAGACCTTACGACAAAATAAACTGCATGCAATTATTAAAAACTTTATACAAATTAAAATTGTACTTTTTTTTTGAATGAATTAGAATTAAAGTTGTCATCATTCAGATATTTTATTTATTTATTTATTTATTTATTTTGACGTACTGTACATAATTGGACATTTATTTCCCCCTCATATTAATAAAATATTCTTTTATACGGCATCGTGAATTCGTTTTTCTTCACATTCATTATTTTTAATATTTACTTATCTTTCAAGAAAAGGGTATTTTTGAAAAGACGGTGATTTGATGGCAACCTTGAGTTTGAATTATGAAAATGTTATTCAATTCATTGTCAGATTGGCCAAAATCGCTTAAAAAACATGGGAAAATATAAAAGCCCCCCATTATTTTTTAGTGGAATTATAGAAGGCTTGCTTCGGAGAATTGGGGATATTGCAATGCATTAGAAGTAGTATTTAAAAATAGATATCGCAGTTTATAACATCGTTTTATTATCGCTTATTTACAATACCATAACTTTAACAATATAAAAAAATCTAACTTCCTCGTTCTAAAGAAGGAAAAAAAAAATCCTTGAAAATTTCCCGGTTTTATGAGATACGTGCCGATATTCTCGACAGCAAATAAATAAATAAATAAATAAAAATAAAATAAAATAATAAAAAATTAATGGAAACATGGAGCTAGGAAAAATTAAATTAACTATTTACAAAAGAGTATATTTGTTTTAGTTTGGTCCAAACTGCAGAATAATTTGAAGTAATATAATTTTATTTTCATCACATAATGAAATCTGGAGTCAAATAATTTAGCTAAAATGAGTTTGAACAAAAAACTCGATGGAATAAGAAATATGATTAACTGTTAAACTGAAATTATAAAACCAAAAGAAAAACATCTACAATAAAAAATAAACCTTCATTAACTGATGTAACAATAAAAACAATTATTTTAAATTACAGTTACCTTAATACCATTTCGATTAATTTTAACTTTTCAAATTATTGTAAAGACTTATAAGTAAACACAAAAAATGTATAATCAAGATACAATCATGGAAAAGTATTCTATTGAGGTTCTAATCTTTATACACTGAAAGAAACAAAAACAAAAAATGTTGACTTTACAGTATAATACTGGCATTCCAGTTGCCAGTATTATACTGTAGGAAGCCACGCAGTTGAAAAACTACGACTAAAGACTCTTTCTGTTGCGAACTTCTCTTGTAGCAGTTGGTACTCGCTAAACAGTGTGTGCAGGAGCTCCACCTTGCATGAAATTATTTTCTCCTGGCATTGTCTTTGCTGAAGTGACAGAATGACAAAGTTGTTTAACATGTGACGATATTTCTTTTCGGTAACAGAACATGTTACCAGTCTTTCGAGGTAATGTTCTCATAGAAGTATGGGCCTATGATCATTTCTGCTGTAAAAACACACCAAATAAGTTATCTTTGAATGCATTTGGTGAATTGGAATCCCAAATTTGGTAGTTCTGGGTCGCACACATGCATTTGCACATCCATTCAGGTAAAAGTAGAACTCGTCTCCCCATAAAATTTTCCACGGCCAAGCATCATCCATCTCCATTTTGACAAGAAAGTTGAGAGCAGAAATCAATTGTTTATCATGGTTGGTGTGACTAACACGCTTAATCTTGTACGGATAGAAGTGGATAATCCTTTGTAAAATTTTCCATACCGTATAATAAGGAATATCCAGATTCCGATCTACCCAACGAGCTCAGGAAGTGCCGCAGCAATATTGTCCAGTGCTCTGTCGACAATCGCCGTTGTAACTTCTTCGGTTATATCCTGTGATACGGATTAGTGTCCTCTGCTTGATTGAACTTTCAGAGAACATGTTTTCTCAAACA
The DNA here is from genome assembly GCA_963931845.1 of Maratus michaelseni. Taxonomy (NCBI): domain Eukaryota; kingdom Metazoa; phylum Arthropoda; class Arachnida; order Araneae; family Salticidae; genus Maratus; species Maratus michaelseni. The sequence goes on along the minus strand of OZ007590.1, from coordinate 176,202,848 downwards.
TCTCAACCATTGTTTTTAAGTCATTAAGTGACAAAGGACCGTTACCTTTATACATTTTTTCATGCGTTCTAAAAACACGAAGAGCGGCTGGCGCGTTGCACTGGTTAAAGTAAAAGAATTTGATAAGTAACGCAACGCTCGGCAAAAGAAAGAGACCATATTGCAGATAACTTTCAATAAAATTATTATTATATGTAACATAGACTTTTAAAGCCCAACAATCCTGGCACTGTGTCAAGGATCTATGACATTTGAATACAGATATTTTTTTCTTTGGGACTCAGCGAGTGAATTTGCAGATAAAGAGTCTATATTAGTGTTTATGTAAATTTTCAGATTTTTTAAAATTGTTGCCATATTGAGCTTGATTTAAATCATTAAATGTGCTAAATAAAATGTAATTTTATTTCAGTATTGACTCTGACATTTTGAAACTCTTATTTTACTTTTTTTTTTCGCGTAATCCTTCGTCCGTCTTGTTTAATCATTCTACAAAATTTGGCTCCATTCTCACAATTAGATCGCGCGCGTTACAGAACACGCTAAGTATACTGTCAGTTTAATTATGGCCACTTTGTGTATAGATGATGATAAAAATTAAACACGCAAGATAGAGCGCCAAATATATACTATAAGAAAACTAATCCCATTATGGATATTTGAGAGTGTTTTATTATTCTTAATTACTTTGAATAATCAAAATAAAATTTTCTTACATAATAAGCTGCCTTTAATCCTCCATTGTCTGCAATATTCTCTGCTAGTGTTTGTGCTCCATTTACCTAAAACAAAAATGTAAATCGGTAACATTTAAAGATGACATAAAATATCTATCTGTGAAATACGTCAGGATGGCCATAAAGGCTTTACACCATTACAAAAATTATAAAGTTTTTAACATAAACGAGGGAAATTTAAGTCATAATGAGGAGAAAATACATTTTTTTTTTCTCAAGTCCTATTGATCTGGTGTAACTGAAAAAAAAAATGTACTTAAAATTTTGATAATTCTTCTCTTCATTATGACGTAAATGTCACTCGCCTATCTTTAAAATTTTATAAATTATGATTTTTTAAAGAAGATAAAGACTACCGACATCCTATATTTTGATGACATTGACACTGGAGATTCATAACAGAACGGTTTCAACCCAACTCACCAGTCCACTGTCTGTCGCGAACGCATCAATATTTTAATGCGCGAAAGTAATGAAGCCTGCATTTTTCTTAATATTAACGGTATTCTTTTCAAACTTTTCTGCATACTAGCACTTTTGGTCATTATTACATATTCTTGATTTTTTTTTTATGAGCAATATTTATGAAATTTTTCATGTTTTCTTGTTAATCCAACATGATTAAAAAATATATATAATTACATATTTCTGTGATAAAATTAAATAAAATCCGTATTTTATAAAATAAAATATATAATTCAGTGAAGCAGCTTCGTCCTATTTTAAAAATAAAATCAAATTTGAAAATATCTACCACTTACTATCCTATGGTAGGAAAGCATTGTTTTGCCATACTTTTTTTTCTTCTTCGGATTGTGTATTATTTTGTATTCATGAGTGGACCGCACGATTCAATGTAACAGAATAAAGAGTTAGCGCTCCATTCTAGTTTGAAGCTCAGTGCTCTGAAGTGGCCGTTCTATTGGGTGGCTTCACTGTGAAATCCCTGACTGACTATGACAAGTTACCAGGTGAAATGAAAATCTCCAATGAAATCTCCAAGTGACTTATGTGATTGTCATTTAGAGACTATACTGAGATGTCATCTTTACAGTTGCATTGTAGCGAGTCACCCAATGATGTCATCTGGAGACTCTTAAGTAAGCACTGTTTAGATCATTAGATTACAATCCAGTATAATTAAATATTTAGAGGATTTATAAACACAGGGATAGGAAAGAACGAAAATCGTTATTCAGTCGTTTGGCATCAGAAATTAGAATACTTTAAATTTCACTTGCGTGCGTAAAATGCTCCCTGCGAGTGCTTAACAGTTACTATCCTTTTTATCTGTAAGATTAACCCCTTCGCGACGAGCGTCCTTTACTGAATTTTTAATCTTTTACCACCGGTTTTTCAAAACAGAAATTTTCTCCTCATTGAATCGCAGAAATGCTATCATTAAATAAAGCAAAGCTTACAATAAAAAATAACTGGTGGGAATAATCGAGGATTCTGAGCATCTTATGCGTCACGTATACGGGTCGCTCGTCCCCAAGGGGTTAAGATACAGTGACTTTTCTAATGGCTGCAAAGGCGTCTTTGGAGACGCCAATTTGGTATATATATTTTTTAAGTTTTTGTGATTGCAGCAAAAGAACATACATTTCTGGTCAATCACTTGTTCCCAAAAATATCGCTGTATAAAGTGTATAAATATGGAAATTGTGTCATGTGATCTCACAACGACAGCAATAACGTAAGTTTGAGGATAGCAATCGAGTGGAAATATACGGCTTATATATTCTTCTTAAAGTCACAAAAGAAATAAAAATTCAATAATTAAAAAAGTACAGGCAGTAACAGAGGTACAGAGAGACGTGGAATATATATTATATATCAGCTGGATACCCGCGTTTCGCTATGATAAACCCCCTCCCTATTTCGCAACTTCCTATTTTGGTCTATTGTCATTTATTTTTTTTCTATCTATATTTCTATTTTCAGCTCTTTCTCTATCTTAATTATTTTGTCTTTTCACTTTCCTTATTCATCCACCCTAGGTAAAGAAATTATTGTATTCGATAAAAAAAAAAAAAAAAAAAAATACAGTATGGGTATTTTAGTTTTCTTGACGTTTTAGGGTCTTCTGCATCCTAGACCATTTTTGATTATTTCTCAAAAATACTGTCATTTTCGAGATATTTAATGTTTTAAGGTATGAAGCGGAAGGGGAAAGGTAGAGGAGCTTAAGGGAACTAAAGGTTAATACTGATGCATACAATATTCAATATATTATTCAACATTTATTTATTCAATTATTTGTTAAATATATAATTATTTTATACAGTATTGATACAATAAATACAGATTCAATATAGATACAATATTGATATTTTATATGTAACTAACTCTCAATATTCTTTCCACCCCTAATCATGACAGCAATAGTTTGATGAAAGAATGTTTTCCTAGTGCCACCAGAAGCGTCAAAAAAGAACAACTTCCCAGAATCGGAAGCAATACTGTGCATGATTTCATCATGGGCTTTCCTCTGTTCTTGATTTAATTTTGGAGCATTTCCAGCAACAACTTCGGCCAGCTGAACAGTATCATAAGATTCACTCAAGTATTGACGGTTGTTGATAATGGCTCCTTGCTCGCGTGAAGGTGGTGGAAGTCCAAACTGTAGGAGTGATTTACTCGACATGGATATCACAATATCCTCAAGAAGGATAAGGCATCGGTTGTAAACATAGTCGATGACCAATTGGGCATGTCCACACTCTCTCTGCATTTGCTATTTGATGTCTTCCACGAGTCTCTCAGTATTTCTCCAACAATTTTTGGCGGTCTCCAACCTGGAAGAAAACCAACATCATGGCAAAGAGCTCACGGATTTTGTTAGGAGCGTCCGAAATTGAGGCTTCTTCCAGAGTGCATTCTCAGTGACCATCGTCTTCCCTTCCTGCAAGCCACCTGATATGTCAGTTGGGCTACCACTGCCACAGTTTTCAGGGCAGTAAATGACATGGGGCCACTGATCTAGTACAAAAAGAGGTGCAAGTAGTAACACTCAACATTGCCGGGATGGACAGTGTACACTATGTCTAAAACCTGATCATTCTTCATACCTGTATAACCTCGCACACACTTCTATTGTTTCCTCCTGCGGAACTGCTTGCCTTTCCATACATAGTCATATTTCGCAATATAACACTGTCCTTGCAAAGGCATCGTTTTTTCAAAGCTCAAAATAGGCCACAAGTGTTGTTGTGGCCCCAGAGCGAAAAATGCCAGCCAGGATATCGTTGGGATAGCTCAGTAGGAAGAGCGTTAGCACGGCAAACCAACGTACTCAGGTTCGAGTCCTGGAACGGCATTTTTCGCTATGTTGGAATAAATCTCAACTATGATACTCCAACCATTGAATATAATTTACCTAGTTACTTTCCTCTGTTCATTATGACCTAATTATATGGTATACAGGAGTTTCCGTGTTATTTCAGATTCATCATGTAAAATGCTATAGTTATAGCTCGGAGGAACGGAATTAGCACTGTAGTTCGCAGCCTTATCCAACAAATAAGAATGAAATATGCCAGTCAGGATATCTTTGGGATAGCTCAAGAGGAAGAGTGTTGGCACGACAGGCCAAGGTATCCAGGTTAGTGTCCTGGTACCAGCATTTTTTGCTCTGTTGGAATACAACTCAACTATGATACTCCACCCATTGAATAGATTGGAAACATTATTTTTCTTGTCAAGGGGGCTCTGCCTGAACACCCTCCCCATTTATTACAGGCTAAAGTAAAAATATACTGACATTTATTTCCCGCTCAAAATTATTAACAAAAAACATTTAATTGCTTATTGATTTAGGAAAAATAACAATATTATTATCAAGATACCCAAATCAAATACTTATGTAAAAAGAGCATTGTTTTCAAGCAATTTTTAATTATTTTAAAATACTGCGCATATATATTAATATAAATGCTGGACCATTACACCATGAAACAGTACTACATTAAATACGTGAGTGTAAAATATCACAAATTTACTAAATGGTGTATACAAAATGTCAAATTTAAAACTTATACATACATTAAAATCAATTTAAAAATATCAACGTTTCGACCAACTTCTATGGTCATCCTCAGAAAATAGTTATTACATTGCTTCTAAAGTTTCAAAGGCAAAAAACAAGCCGTCACAAATTAAAAAAATTAAAAATTAAAAAATTTACTAGGCTAACCATCAACCATCGTTCCAACCAACCACAAGCAGAAACGATGTAGAAGCACCGCCTAACGGACAAAAATCTAACAGCTTTAAAAGTATTACCGATAATGGTCAGGCATCCACTGTCGCCTAACCAACTTCAAAACCAAAATTGACAAGCAGCGGTGATAACTATCCAAAGTTGCAAAGACTTGGCATGGACCTCATCAAAATAACTGAAATGGTGAGTTTATCTGGAACTATAAGAATAAAACAGTGCATTTTCAAACCCTAACTTCAAAGGATAAATATAAGCGTAATTGACTATTTCAAGATGCTCATCCAAAGTTTAGGGATATTAAATGAAATGCTATCATTACAAACCCCGTTACTCCTAACCATAATTTCAATGGACTCCTTCCGTCCGACCCTCAAAGACGTTATTACATTGGAATTTTAATTTTGGCATTATCAAAATCAATCCGGCTGTCAGGATTATTAAAATAGAATTTAGCAAGGGCTGTCTGTCGTCTGTTGATATTAAGAAATATTCCTTTTATGTTCTTTCAGACGTTCAATAAATTTTCTTTTTGTAACCCCAATGTAAAACTTTTTAATGCCATCTTTAAAAATAATAGGTATTTCATAAACACCCGCACATTCGTGCAACGGTGTAGGATCCAGGTTATTACTTAATAAATCAGTCAGGTACGAGGGGGAATAGCAATACGCTGAACATTAACCCACGAACTATTCTCCTTAATTTTTCAAAAATAACAGGAACATATCCAAACCAACAATATGTAACAACTCTGTTGGTTATTAAGCAAGCTGTGAGGGGGTGGGCAATGCTGCCTATGAATGATGTTATAAATGTACTTAAGGAGAAACCCATGATTAGTGGCTATTTGCTTTATAAAATTAAGCTCTTGTTTTAACTGCGTACCAGAACAAATTAAGAAAGCTCTTTGAATGAACGATTTAAATGCAGAAATCCGGTATTGAAAAGGTAAATTAGCATTGAAGGGGATAACAGTATTTTCCTTCATAGGTTTTCTATAAACATTATAGCTCAGCACCTGATTATTGCGGTGTAATTAAACATCCAAGAAGGAGAAAGAAGCGTTTTTCTCTATTTCTAAAGTGAATTTTATATTACGGTCCAAATTATTAACACTGCAAAGAAAATTATCCAGGGCCAAGCAACCATGATCCCATAAAATGAAAATATCATCCACGTAACGAACCCAAAAAGTAGACTTTGTAGCAAAGGTATCAAATATAAGTCTCTAAAGGTGTAAATTTAAATTCCGAAAATAAACCAGAAACTGGTGAACCCATGGGGGGCCCTCCCTAGATTGCCTGTAAAATTCCCCATTAAAGCTAAATATATTACTTTGAACAATAAGATTCAAACCTGCTATAAGTGAAGTTTTTATATTGTAATTAAGTTTCTCCTTATTATCGATTATGGTAATAATATTCTGAATAATTTCCTGCATGTCAAGAGAGGGGTATAATGAGATGATATCCAGACTAGCTAACATTGTATTATCATTTAAAGTACAGGTCTTAACCCTTTCCATAAATTCAGCAGTAGAATTAACGACATAATTTGGGAGGGCAAAATCTTTTTCAAAAAGAACACAAAAGCTTTTTCAATAAAGTAAACAGGTCCCGAGCAACGAGCAACTATTGGTCTGATTGGAAGGTCAGGTTTATGATCTTTCAAGCGACCTGTAAGTTTTGGGGTAACCCCAGTTGGATTCAGTTTTACATGATGTTTCATGCAATCCGGCCATTCTCCAATCCTTAACAATTCTTGTGTTTTTCTGAATATCGACTTATTGAAGTCCTTTTTAAGTGTTTCACAACCCATTTCCTCAATACAGGCCTTAACCTTATTAAAATAATCATCTCTGTTGAGAACCGCGATTTTATTAGTCTTATCAGTTCTTAAGAAAACAATATCCTTAACTTTTCTTAACTTCTGGATGATTTTAAATAAATGAAGTTGAAAGTTAGCAAATTTACGGGGCATCTTCTTTGCTAAGTTAAACACATTGAATCAAACTGGGGTAACCCCAAAACTTACAGGTCGCTTGAAAGATTATAAACCTGGCCTTCCAATCAGACCAATAGTTGCTCGTTGCTCTTGACCTGTTTACTTTTTTGAAAAATCGCTTGTATCCTTTTTGAAAAAGATTTCCCCCCTCTCAAATTATGTCGTTAATTCTACTGCTGAATTTATGGAAAGGGTTAAGACCTGTACTTTAAATGATAATACAATGTTAGCTAGTCTGGATATCATCTCATTATACCTCTCTCTTGACATGCAGTAAATTATTCAGAATATTATTACCGTAATCGATAATCAGGAGAAACTTAATTACAATATAAAACTTCACTTATAGCAGGTTTAAATCTTATTGTTCAAAGTAATATATTTAGCTTTAATGGGGAATTTTACAGGCAATCTAAAGGGGCCCCCATGGGTTCACCAGTTTCTGGTTTATTTTCGGAATTTAAATTGAGACCTTTAGAGAAACTTATATTTGATACCTTTGCTACAAAGCCTACTTTTTTGGTTCGTTACGTGGATGACATTTTCATTTTATAGGATCATGGTTGCTTGGTCCTGGATAATTTTCTTTGCAGTATTAATAATTTGGACCTTAATATAAAATTCACTTCAGAAATAGAGAAAAAAGCTTCTTTACCCTTATTGGATGTAGAATTACACCGCAATAATCAGGCGCTGAGTTATAATGTTTATAGAAAACCTATGAAGGAAAATACTGTTATACCCTTCAATGCTAATTTACCATTTAAATACCGGATTTCTGCATTTAAATCGTTCATTCAAAGAGCTTTCTTAATTTGTTCTGGTACGCAGTTAAAACAAGAGCTTAATTTTATAAAGTAAATAGCCACTAATCTTGTGTTTCCCCTTAAGTACATTTATAACATCATTCATAGGCAGCATTGTCCACCCACTCACAGCTTGCTTAATAACCAACAGAAGCCAATATATTGTTGGTTTGGATATGTTCAGGTTATTTTTGAAAAGTTAAGGAGTATAGTTTGTGGGTTTAATGTTCAGCTTATTGCTATTTCCCCTCCTTACCTGACCAATTTACTAAGTAGTAACCTGGATCCTACACCGTTGCACGAATGTGCGGGTGTTTATGAAATACCTATTATTTTTAAAGATGGCACTAAAAAGTTTTACATTAGTGTTACAAAAAGAAAATTGATTGAACGTCTAAAAGAACATAAAAGGAATATTTCACAATATCAACAGACGTTAGCCCTTGATAAATTCTATTTTAATAATCCTGACAGCCGGATTGATTTTGATAATGCCAAAATTAAAATTCCACGTAATAATGTCTTTGAGGGTCTGCGAAAGGAGTCCATTGAAATTATGGTTAGGAGTAACGAGGTTTGTAATGATAGCATTTCATTTAATATCCCTAAACTTTGGATGAGCATCTTGAAATAGTCAATTACGCTTATATTTATCCTTTGAAGTTAGGGTTTGAAAATGCACTGTTTTATTCTTATAGTTCCAGATAAACACGCCATTTCAGTTATTTTGATGGGGTCCATGCCAAGTCTTTGCAACTTTGGATAGTTATCAACGCTGCTTGACATTTTTGTTTTAAAGTTGGTTATCCGATAGTGGGTGCCTAACCATTCTTCATCGGTAATACGTTTAAAGCTGTTAGACTTTTGTCCGTTAGGCGGTGCTTCTGCATCGTTTCTGCTTGCAGTTGGTTGGAACGATAGTTGATGGTTATCCTAGTGAATTTTTTAATTTTTTTAATTTGTGACGGCTTATTTTTCGCCTTTGAAACTTTAGTAGCGATCTAACAACTATTTCCTGAGGATGACCATAGAAATTGGTCGACACGTTGATATTTTTAATTTAATTTTAATGTATGTATAAGTTTTAAATTTGACATTTGTATACACCATTTAGTAAATTTGTTATATTTTATATTAACGTCTTTAATGTAATACTGTGCATAGTTTAATATTTACATTAATTTAATATTTACAGAATGTACAGCTTATTACATAAAATAAAAAAAATGTATTAAATATTAGATTATTGAAGAGAGAGCACTTACTTTCAAAGTTGTCAGCGAAATGTTGAATCTAATTTTCTTTTCACAAATATCCATGTCACTCAGCGCACAGACCGGACTTATTGCCTCTGCCTATGAATGTACGAAGCACTCCTATAACAACAACGCAATGCAACCTTACGCATTATAATGGAGGTACAAGATATAGTTCCTTCCAAGGAATAAAAATGTAATATTATTCCTTTATTTCCAGGATATATTGCATTGTTTTCCTATTAATTAACATCTTTTATGCAGCCATGAATGAAATAAATCATTACAAAGTACAAAATTACCGTTTCGTTTGAGCTCGATAACATGTGATGTTTCAAAATTGAGAAATAGTAGGTCCATTTTTGATCCGAACATACTCAATTCGATACGAGTACACCGAATTACTCATTTTTGAGTGTACTTCATTTTTTTTCAGTGTACGATGTCATGGAGGACTTATCTAGGTCGGGATCAGGTACTTCAGTACGTATGACTTTATCAATGGACTTTGGTCTTATCTTTTAGCCACAGGAGAATATAAACGAGGGGAGGCCTACGTTTCTGTCACTCAACAGTGTACATGTGACACATTTTAGGGCCAAAGGTGCAACCTTTAGTCAGAATTTTCATCATGTTTTTCAATTTAATGCGTAAAACCCTCGCTACTATATCATATCTATCTTGAGATTTTTGTCCTTGTTTCTAGAGCACTAAGATTTCTGGCCATTTCATATTACAGGTAAATGTAATAAAAAAATCCGACTGGCCGACCAAATAAATCCGTAACATATGACATCGTATCTTGAGAGTTACCTCATGCAAATAACGGGGTTCTCCAGTGAAAGAGGGCGTCAACACAACTATCTCTTATCAACGCTTTCCAAATGTTAATAACAGGCCGTCAGTTCTTGTCATGGCGTCCTTCAGATGCATTTTTCCTCACTTCTCAGCTTTTTCTGGTTGTTACGAATATAATTTAGTCTCTCAGTCTCCATTTTCGCAATCATATCAACGAGAAATTAATTGAGAAAGTTGCGGAAAGTTGCGGAAAGTTGAGTAAGGTAGCATTCTTCCCCGTCACGCTCCATTATCCTGTAGCTGTTTATGTCAGCAACAGGCATCATATTATTACAACACCCTTGGTGTTTACGTCGCGCTGTGGTATACTGATATAATAGCCATCTTCTCCATGGCAGAATATTAGAGGATATTGGACGAGTGTCATTGGCACGGTGTGTCTCATTGATTCGTACAAATCTCTTGTCTCTACTGTTGAGAGCAATATCTCTCTTCTGAAACAATGAAAACTACCACTTCTCTAGTCGTCGGAGCATTGAAACGACACTGGTGCTCGCCAGGAGGCTTCTTATTGGCGTTTAACACCACTTGGAAGTCCTTCTGGCCATTAGGAATGGAAACACCAATAGCTTTAAAATCCAGTATATACTTGTTGTGTTCAAGCAGCATGTGTTGCAGTTGTCTATCGAGTTCTGGTTCAGTGCCAGGATAGATTACAAAACGAAAATGTCCTTCTGATTGTCATCAACAAAGTATATCTTGAGAAATAAAGGCTGCTGCTGGGGCCCCGTCATGAGGCTCCCAATTTTTTGTAGAGCCGTTGGCGTTTAACACCACTTGGAAGTCCTTCTGGCCATTAGGAATAGAAACACCAATAGCTTTAAAATCTAGACAGGCCTTTCTGTTGACTTCAGGATGACTTTGTCTATACTTTTTTTAAGCTAATTTCTTTAAGTCGGTGTTGCTTTTTGCATTTTTTGAAGCAGCTTCCTTTACTTGTTTTACCCCTGATCGCATCTGTAAATCGTTTTCTGAGTTTTGTCTCTATTTTACCTTTAACTGGCATTACGGTAGTAGGACAGGTTTCGTTAGAACTGCACAGGTCAGTGTAAAGAGCAAGTTGGAACCGAGAAACTATGCATGACAATTTTGGTCCGAATTCCATTGGCTCACTGGTTGTCGGCGATTGTTGGACATTATCAGGGTAAGTTGATTGAACATTATCAGTACTTGGTGTTTCACCCAATGGAATTAGAACATCAAATTGCCTTTCATTAAAATTTTCTGTGAAACGGATTCGTTTGATTTCCTGTAGTTTATATTCCTAAGATATCAAAAGGGTGCCACATCAAAACACCTTAAACTCAAAGAAATATCTCTCCCGTCGTCTTTAGTTCGCAAGTAGTTCCTTGTCATCGTCACCAACAAAGTATACTTGGGGAAATAAAGGCTGTTGAACATAGGCTTGTCATAGGTGTAAGTGTAAAGTCTAGACATTTTGGTGAAGTACCGACGTCTAGTACTAAGAAGCCCCAGACTGTTGTTGAGTGAAGTGTTTGAAGCTCCGCCAGTTGTTGGAATGTCATCACGAATTTGAACAGCCATTGAGATGTCACCATGCACCAGATAAAACACGGAGGAGAATAGGCATTCGCCGTCACCACGGATGCTTATAATTCAGAAAAGGACCTGTATTTCGTTAACTATAACAACTTCTTCATCCATTATAATAGTTTAATCCTTTCAAATGAATAAAATTAAATCATAAGCAAAGAAAGATAAGTCACTATTAGGAAAAACGATGAAAAGAAGTCCGTCGCGTTTTATCCACAATTTGAATTCCGTTTTGGTATAGTAACTGATGTACTTTTAGAAATTACCTCTTGTAAATGTTAGAAATGTTGAGGTTGTGGCGCCAAATTAAAAATGCTTAATATCTCACGAACTATTGGACTTGGAAGAGTTTATTTGGCACCATTCGATTTAGCATACAAAGATACATTAAATATGTTATTTGACACATACCCTACAATATCAGATTTTTAAGGAATTTTTTTTAAAGTTTGTTCCGTTTTTTACACACTTTAGGGATGTAATTTTTGAAATTTCTTTCTTAGTGCTCGCCTACGTCCTAAGAAGTATTTTCCCCCAAATTTCCTGTTTTTTGGTTCAGTAGTTTGGGCTTTTGTGTTGATGACCTCCGAGTCAGGATGTTCTTATACGACTTCAACATTATATAAAAGCAAGACTACAAGAAATAAGAACTTACTTTTAATGTTTAAACAAAAAATGCATATATTTGTTTCAGACATAAGTAAATCTCTACATGTGCTCCTTTTGTTGCTCGCAGGATACCAAGACGACAGTTCAATTCAATCCACTTACGGTACAAAATATCCTGTTAACCAAAAGAACGGCTTCGCTTATGCGTTGTTTGAGCTCACGCACAGATGTTACCTTTGTTTTATAAACGATATGCTTAATTAACCCCCAAAAGGAAAAAAATCGTGCGATATCAGGAGCCATGGCGTTGGGCTTCCACGCCTAATAGAACATCCGAGAAAATGTTATCTAAAGACTTTCGTATATCCGAAGCACAATGCAGAGGAGCACCATCGTGCTGGAAAATGCCTTGAAATGATGCCTGTGGCGTAGCCGCCATCGTATGAGACAGTCACCGCCATTTACCTTTACGATTACAAACTTTAAAATTTTGTCAATCTTCTAATAAGTAAAATACGAAATTGTTTTAACTGCATTTTCTTTAACGGAATAATGAAGTTGTATATTTCATTTGTGGACACCCTGTTTTATAAAAATAGAATTTTGTTGCCAGAGTAATTCCATTTGCCTCCAATAAGTGGTGTTTCAGTTATGTCAGCAGTTCGAAACTGCAATTATTATTAAAAAGTGGCTAAGTCCTGGGCTAAATACTCCGCAGAGCATCATAAAGGATTTCGGCTGCAATTTCTGTCACATGTGGACCTTTTTTTATATACCGCTAATCAGGCCCCTAGCTGCCCGGCATGAGTGCTAGGTACTAGCTTGCGAGTTAGTACTTGGGCGCGGGGCGATATTCACCTGACAATAGCCTTCTTGGCTTCGCTGCAGTGCTCTCGAGTGGTTTGCTTTAGTTCTCTTTGTTTGCCGGTTCATGGTTTCTATATAAAACGTTGTTGAATTGGAAGATTAAAAAAAAACAACAATTAAGGATGAGAAAGGAATTGTTCTCGTAATTTAGAACCTTAATCAGGTGACGAGACCTTCACCTGACTAGGCACCCCCAGAGGTATGTCACAGGTGGGCTTATATAGCAACAGGCAGCACTTTGGGACCTCTACAGTGCTTACTCTCCGAGACTTATGTAGCTATTGAGTGGTAACGCTTTATTTATTTATTGCTAAAGAAAAATCCCATAACGTTCTGTGTATTTATATGAAAACAGCATCGTGTTTCTGTGCCTATATTTTTTTTTCGACTTATTGAGTTCTTATTTCTTTTGCGAGTTTTGAATCATCCGGTATTATCAGTTATATATCAAGATTGTTCATCTTTTTACCCTTTGTATCACCGCGATCTACAACATACTCAACATATCTACAACATACTCAAAATCAAAAGTCAATGTTCTGATACAGTGAGCTTTAGAAGACGATTTTATTTATTGCTGATATCTTCCAACCCTGCATTTAATATAAATTGTTCATAGACTATCAAGATACGGCTATACTGAGTTAATTTTACACGCCAAAGTTTCAGTTTCACATCGTTATTGCTAAAATGAACTTCGAAAGTTTTGTCAAATTAAAAAGGCTGGAAAAGTTTAAACATAGATTTTTTAGAATTTTAAGTTCGTATACTTTGTACTTTTGTATTAGAAAATTGACAATATTTATGAGAAGTATGTAATTAGGTTCGTTCGTAATTATATAAATACGTAGCATCTATTGTCGTCGTCTGTCTGTCTGTCCTCATATAACAACGCAAAAACTACCTAAACGAAAGGTTTGAAATTTAAGATATATTATCTTTTCAGAATTTTGTCGAGACATTTCAAATTTTATGAAAATCGAATCAAAACTTTAGAAGCTATTAATAAAAATATTTATTAAGAAATTTGATTTTTTTTTTTTTTTTTTTTTTTTTTTAATTCGGTGCTTTCTTGTTATAGGAGCTTCCGAGGTTTAATCGTCAAGCGACCGAGATACTTATTTTATTACAGAAATTAATCTGCAGACAACATAATTCATTTTACAGAATTAAAAATCAAGATCTGAATATTTATACATCTAGCTATAGTACGAACGCACCTCATTTGTCATGTTTGACGGACAATTTCCAACTTGTTTCCTGTTTGTTGCAGATATAAAAAAGAGTACTTTTTAGTGAAAAATTTTTATTTTTATGTTCCAATTTTTTTAAAATTATTTTTTACATGCTTAAAATTATATATTCTAACATCTGAGTAAAAATCGGAGGTGTTGAGTTACAAAGGATTAAAAATTTATGCACAAACAAAGAAAAAATGTATAAATATGTATAATAGATTTGAGCTTTTCCCTTCTACACAGAAAAAAATAAAACTCAATTTGGGTCGAAAGATTCTTATGTAATGTGCCCAAATTGGGCCATGCCTGTTTTGGTTACCACTGTGTATCCATTTTGGGCACTGTTAAATACCTATTTAAAAAAAAATTAAATTGGTATTTAACAGTGCCCAAAATGGATACACAGTGGTAACCAAAACAGGCATGACCCAATTTGGGCACATACCTATGAATCTTTCGACCCAAATTGGGTTTTTTTTCTGTGTAAATCTGAAAAAGAATTCTCGCTCTTTTTTGCTAACAAATCGTCGAAAATAAATATATATAGGTAAGTTGGATACGTAAAAACATGTTTTTCCCACCGTAAGCCACTATAAAAACAAATTAAATTTACTTACATAAGCGCCTGCTTCTGGTACATAATAGTTATTGTACTGCTTTTCATAGCATTCTTTTTTCTTCTCAAAGTGATCCCAGCTGTCACTGGACCACCAATTTCTGTAGTTCCCTTCGGAGTCATATAAACTGCCTTAAAAATATTATTAAAGAATGCGAAGAAAATTACTTACTGCACACACACACATCATACGCAAACAAAATGAATGAAATTTGACGTTATTACGTGTTGAAATGGATGCAAATAGAGTAGGTAGAGAGGGGGGGAAATTAAAAAGCAAGCATATAAACAAACATAGCATTATTAGGGAAACATTTATTATAACAAAACAGTATTTTCACTTCATTAATTTAATACAATTATTATAATTGGCAAGCAAATCATACGAGTTGTAATTTTCCAACAGAGTGAAAAAGTACTCAGGCCAGGATTTGAAATAGGGGACTTTGGCTTAAGCTGCAACTCTCTGCCAACTGAGCTATGCTGGACAAATGACTGGTTATGATTTGTTTACCAATTATAATAATTGTGTTAAATTAATGAAGTTTAATTACGTATCCAGCATTTACTTTGAGTTCATTACTTGCGGTTAATTCTGTTGAGCTGTTTCAGATGACAAACCAGATGTCATTATCAAAAGGTTGTCTGAGTGAATTCTGTCCGCCATATTTGTCTAGAATACCTCAGTTGACAGCTTACGCGAAAACGTACCTGGTCTAAATCCCGGCCTGGGCACTTTTTCACTTTTTTTTTTAACAACATTTTGGTCCAGAAACTCTTATTTACAATATATGTTATATTGCTTCGTTTTTCGCCATTTCGAAAAAAAAACAAAAAAAAAAAAACACTTTTAATCTTCTTGTATAAATGAATAAAATAAAAATAGTTTTTTTTTTTTTTTTTTTTTTTTTTTTTTTTAAACGCTCTTTTATAAACATTTAATGTTTATCTTGAAAATCACGCCTAACTTCATAACTGCAATTCAATTTATACCTAAAATTTTCCGTTACAATCATTAATTTAGTGTGAGCACCCGAACTCTATTATTAGAAAATCCACCGCTTTTTTACACTTTGTAGAAAGCGTGAAATGGAGAGTTTATTACGAAAATTATTTTTGCTTTGTTTCTTTTTTACGATATGGCAACAGGAAAGAACAAAAATGAAACATTCTTTGAACTCTTAAGATGATTGGTTGGTTAGTTGATTTATGACGGCCGATTATCTACTCTTAGGATATAGGCCCTAGGAGGGAGTGCCCTTCATGGGGGTCTTTCTAAGGGATCCTAACCCGTATTTATGGCAAAGTTGGAAGAAAATCACGGAAAACTCCGAACGGTTAGGTCGACGCGCGCGACGGGGGTTTGAACCCAGCACCTCCCGTCTACCAGTTTTGAAAGCAGAACCTTTCAACCACTGGTGGGGCCTATCTTTTTAGGAACACTAAATCGATATCTCAACGTAAAATCCTAATTTAATTAATATAAAACTACTAATTGATTAAGGCGTATTTAAAACATACTACACTCTTTATTTTTTTACTTATATTTTATACTTTTTAGAGTAATATATTATGTTGTTAGAGTTAGCTAGTTTGGCAAATTTTCACGAGCGTGATTTGGCGCATCATTAAGTCCATTGTTGTTGTAACCCTACACCATTGTAACCTTAAAGAATATTGGGCTATTTATCACATGTGGCGGGCTAACGAAAAAAAAAAATTCTTTGAAATAATGTTATTAAGTTCTAAAAATATTAAAATCTTGTATTGAAATCAAAAACTCACCTCCATAGATATTTTTTTTTATAATTCTAGTATATGAGGAACTGACTGAAAAACCTATTGCAAAATTCCATCTTTACATACTAAAACTAGTCTGATGTGCCAGTCCCAGAACTTTCTTCTATATCTCTCACAGGTTTCGCATACACTGAAAAGTATCAGCAAAAATTTATATCAAGGTCTAACTGAATCTAAAGTGTTATTAAATTCTGTGCATTAGTTCTTGAGATATGACTATTGCTAAAATCATGTAAATCCTGCAAAATATATTATAGTAGCGCCACCTGTTGGGAGATTTAGAACAAAACCTAATCAATAGCAACTTATGTCAACGTCTAACTGAATCTGAAGTTTGATGAAAATCCGTACATTAGTTCTTGAAATATAGCTCTCGTAAAAATCATGAAAAAAGTGGTATAGCAGCGCCACCTGTTGGGATATCTACACCAAAACGTAATCAGTGACTATTTATGTCAAGGTCTAATGGAATCTGAAGTTTGATGAAAGTAAGTGCATTAGTTCTTGATATTACAGCTATTGCGGAAATCTAAAAAAAAAAAAAAGCAGCATAGAAAGAAACCACCTATTGAGCGATTTCCACCAAAACCTAATCAGCACGAACTAATATAAGGGACTAACTGAATATAAAGTTTTATTAAATTTCGTGCATTAGTTCTTGAGATAGAGCGCCCACAAAATTTTAGTCACATACCGACAGAGTCACAGACAGAGATTTTCTAAAAACCGTCAAATCGTTTTCAAGACCTTCTAGAACGTATAAATCCGTTGAAAACCGGAAGTCGGAAATATCCATGAATCCAATACTGTCTTCTTGTAAAGATAGAAGAAAGTAATACAGTTGAATTAAATACAAGAGTCAAAAAAGGACACAAAATTTTCATGAGATACATTGTCCCGTAAAATCACAACTTGAGTTTCCATTCGATATAGTCTTGGCAATTTATGCTGAAACCTGGGCAAAATAATAGAAACCTTGTAAATGGTTTTCTAATCAGTTATCATTTACTGAACAAAATATCCAAAATCAGACAAAACTGGACCACGGGAACACCCCTAAAACGGAACATCTTTACAACGTTAATCTGTCAAAACAGAAAATATTTAATAATAGAAACTTTAATAATATAAATAATAGAAACTTTAAATTTCATATGGCGGTTTCTTTTAAGATGTAAATGTTCACAACGGACAGTTAAAAAAAAAAAATCTAAATTAAAAAGGGTGCAGGTGCAAAAAAACTTTCTAAAGTTTCGATTTTTGGCGATACTGTTAGGGCTACAAACTTGAAATTTGGCATGATGATATTATTTTTAAGATTTAAATACTTGCTAAAAACAAGTTCTAAAGAAATCGAAATTTAAAAAGGTTGAAATGAGCGAAAGAACGATCTGAATTAGAATTTTTATGGAATTGTCAGGGATAGAAACTTGAAATTTGACATGGCTCTTACCTTTAAGATGTAAATACTTGCACAGAAGTTTCTAAGAAATTCAAAATTTAAAAGGGTGAAATGAGCGGAAAACTTTCTAAATTACGATTTATTTGGAATTGTTAGGAGTAGAAACTGGGCATTTAATATGGATATTACACTGAAAAAAAATTTTTTTTATTTTATTTTACGGTATAATACTGGCATCCCAGCTTCCAGTATTATACCGTAAAATGAACAGTAATAAATAGTAAAATAGTAATAAATAGTAAAATAAGCAGTAATATGCTATCGCGCATGCGCAGTAGCATATTGGCAGCTGGAGTGCTAGTATTATAAAGTGGGAATTTTTTTTTTTTTTTTTTTTTTTTTTTTTTTTTTTTTTTTTTTTTGACATACTAAATGCTTGCACAGAACAGTTTAAAAAAAATCGAAATTTAAAAAGAGCGAGATGCGCGAAAAGCGCCCTAAATCACGATTTCTATGGAATTGTTAAGAATAGAAGGGAGTAAATAACGTTTTAAAATTGCGATTTATGTTATACAGTTGGTATAGAAGCTTGGAATTTGGCATGACGGTTACTTTGAAAATGTAAAGTCCACTGAGAACGGTTTTTACAATATCGGAATTTAAACGGTTAAATGAGCCGAAAAGATTTTAAAATCGTTCTAATTTACGATTTATACGGAATTGTTAAGGAAAGAAACTTGATATTTGACATGGCTGTTACGTTTTAACCCGTCAGCACACGCGCTGGGATAAAATCTACCCCAGCTCAGAAACATTACTTAAAATGGTGAGAAACTCGTTCGTTATCATTCTGAGCTTTATACTTTTTTTCAAGCAAGAACGTCTTAGACGTTCTTGCATGTGCTGACGGGTTAAAACGTAAATTTTCGCACTGAACTTTTCCTAAAATTTCGAAATTAAAAGGATGAAATAGTCGGAAAGCGTTCTGAAATAAAGATTACTTTGAAACTACTACTGGGACAATTTTAAATATTTTCAGTATTATAGGATGACAGTCTCTGCTTTAAAAATAGGTTATATATTATCTCTTTGCAAATTACCTTCATGGGGGTGCAAGATGAAAAAAAAAATCTAAAGTTCAGATTTCTTTGATTCTGTTGATGCTAAAAACATGAAGTTTGATATGGTGATTTCTTTTAAGACGCAATTGCTCAGTAAGTACACTGCAAAAAAAAAAAAAGTGTTGATTTTACAGTATAATACTGGCACCCCAGTTGCCAGTATTATACCGTAAAATTAACAGTAATAAACAGTAAAATAAGCAGTAATACGCTACCGCGCATTACAGAGTATAGGGTTTTTTTTCGAAAGTGCTATGAGGCGTGTGCATGCTGTTACAATATTTACACTCACAAATAACTTAGGAGCAAATAAGGGATGATAAACAATGATAAAAAATTACAAATCACTCCTAATTTTGATTATTTTCCGCAACCCTTTATCAAAGTACATGAATTAAGAGTGTATACATAAAAGTTACAGCAAACAAATCTGCAAAAATCCACAACCCACAGACCAGGTATTCTAGAGAATTCATAACAGTGTGTACATAAAAGGAAAACAAAGTTAAACACAAGCAATTTTAATTTAAATTTTTACTTTGAAATCCTTCTCGGGAGTAGAAAACTGGTGATATTAGAAATGAAAACAAAAGGAGGGGGGGGGGGCGGATCTCTCCCACTGCTATAATTATATCTAGTAATACCAAATAATTATAAAAGTGGCCAATGATAACATAATATGTAGCATGTAGAAATTAACGGTTCAAAAGTTTTAGGATCATTAAAATTTTCATAGAGAGAAAATCAGTGAGTAAAATTTTACAAATTTTAGTCATTCCTACTAGGAATGAAATTCCAACAAAGAGTAAAGGTCAAAATCTCCAATCAACAAAAAACAGCCCTACATGTGGAAAGCATTAATAATAAAGAAAACAAATTTAATTATTAAATTACTCATGAGTTAAATTACCGAGTTTAATATATCAAGTGTTACTTACCAATGCTGTCGAAAGCATGGGTCAACTCATGGCCCACTATCGTACCCAAACTTCCATAATTGATGTAGCTGAAATAATAAATAATTTATTTATTTAATGTAAAAGACGTAGCATTAAAACATTTCTTTCTTTTTTTTTTTTTTTTTTTTTTTAATCCATAGAAAAGTCAGTTTTTCACCGGCAAAATTGTTTTATAGCCACAGTTTTTTTCTTTCTATTTTACGAAATAAATATTTAAAGATTCCTTTATTTGTATAGTATTTTGTAAGCACAATTTTTAGTAATTTATATCATATACGTTACTTTACACTTTTTTGTTTACCGTCATGGGCATGATAAATGAAAATCCTACGTTGTCGTGGTTGCATAATTTAAGTAACTGTGTTCATAACTGATGGATCTTGGTCAATGAATTCATTTTTTCCCTACTTGTTACATTATTTTACTAACTAATAAAGGTATACGTTTTTCCAATTTGTCTTTCCGAAAATATCTACAGGTAAAATTAGAATGTGCTGGATATTTTCAATCAATTTTAACTCTTGTATTTATTATAATCAATGCTTTGTACTTTTAAACTAGAAAGAGAGAGATAAAGATAATAGATATATTTATATAAATTATCCATTTATATGTTCCTATATTATGTATTATAAGGAATAAAAAATGGTCAGTTTTTTGCGGCAGTACATTAGGATCATCATTGAGCATCAAGCCCTGTGTTCTTTCTTTGACTTGATTAGGAGCTTGGCATTTAGGAATGAAAAGGTTATGTGACTGTTTCAGAAAATAAAGTATCAGGTGTACCAAAAGTATTTTCGTTTTTTGAGTGTGCTTGTATACCAATGACAAACCACTTGCTAAACCACTATTGAATGTTATAAGAGAGGATATTAGTCACTCTATATTCTATAATCAGATTTTTTTTTTTTTTTTTTGTCATATTTAGGTCACATAACGCACGAAACGAATATTGAGATTTCATACATTTTAAGGTGGTTTCTCAAATGATATGCTCAACAACACGAAACTGACAATTTCAGACACATTTTTAGATAGAAAGACATAAAATTGGCAGACCTGAGTATTGAAGCAATTTGGAATCGAAATGAGTTTTCCATTTTTTGATAAGTAAATTACTTATCGAGTTATAAGCGATTCGTGTCACGGGACACGTTTTTCATCTTTCTCGGGCTGCCGGGTGGGTAATTCGGTTCCAAACGCAAACTTTGACAGTACTTTCTGAAAAATGTTTTACCTTTACAAAAAAAAATGGAAAACGTATTTAGATTACATAGTTTCCGAATAAGAACACCTGCCAATTTCATGAGTTTCCGAACAAAAATGAATTAGGAAATGTGTTAGAAAGTAGCCACTTTATATTTGAAAACAACCCTAAGGCATTATTCCGAACTAGTGCCTTAAAGCCACTGAAGCTGTTCGCAAAATTCCTGAAGTTGAAGGCCAGTACAAGATTAGTATCCGGGTAGCTAAAAATTGATTCAGATGTTTGAAGGAAGGAAACTTCAATCTTGAAATCAAACCCAGATGTGGCAGGCCATCAGCTGTGAATCTTAAGGAGTTGAAAAGGAAAGCAGAGAAAAATCCAACCACTAGCTTTCGAAAAATTTCGGATCAACTAGGATACTCCAAGTATGCCATATGCCGCGCTTTATATGAGCTTAAAAAATACTTGCAGGGAGTCAATGGCAGGGCCAATGATAAGCTTCACGGGTCTGTACAAGAAAAAGTACGGAAATCTGCAGCTTATATGAATCACTGGATAATCGAATCAGCTTTTTTTTTTTTGGGGGGGGGGGGGGAGGATTAAGAACATAACGTTAATTGTCGTTAATTTCATTCAGCATCAACTCCCTAATTGAATCAGATTCTGAACATGGTTGATTTAAAATGTGGTTACTATACTGTAGAATCTCGTAAGTCGACTCCCGTTAACTCGGACCAATTTAGGAACAAATAATACAAAAATGTGTACGCATCAGTTCTTCACGGCTGCAAGTATCAGTTCAGAGCACATTTGTGTTCGAGGAGCGAGTAATTCGAGTTATTGTGAGAGTTGGTTGTCTTGCAGTGGCAGTGTGGAAGCTGTATTCTGTATTGTACAGGTTGACCATGGCAAAAAAATGCTTTTGTAACAATGGAAAAGAGATTAGAAGCATTGAGTAGGATTGAAAAAGATTGCTGTGTACTTTGATGTTGAAACATCAACCGTGTCAGACTTGAAGAAAAACAGAAAAAATATGGAAGATTTCTGCTTTAAAATTATATCCAAAGACAGTTTGGATAATCGAAGCAAAGCTGAGAAGCTAAACATGAAACACGGGACGAAGCATTATTTGTTTGGTTTTGCTCGGAAAGAGGACGGGGTTTACCAGTGTCAGGACTATTTATTCAAGAAAAAGCTCTCAGTTGAATAAACAATTGTTTAATGGGGACCCAAACTTTACTGCTGGTCAAAGATGGCTGGAGAGGTGAAAGAAACGTCATGGTATGTGCCGAATTAGTGTCACAAGAGAAAATTTTGTCTGATGACAGTATTGCATGATCAAAATCGAAAAAAAAAATGTTAGAAAGACGACCTCATTAGAAACAAATTAAAGGTAGATCAAGTATACAATGGCAATGAATCGGATTTATTTTACCAGATGTTAGAGTAAAAACGGAACTGGAAAAACAGAAAAATCAGTAAAAGGGTATAAAAACAGCAAGAATCGCTTTACCATATTAGCTTGCAGCAATGCATTGGGAAAACATAAATTTCCAATTCTCCTAATAGGGAAAAATTAGGTCGTGGGTCACTACCAATTATTTATCATTATCAAAAAATGCGCGGATGGACAGTGTAGTTTTTAAATCTTTGAATTTTTTGTGCCAGGAGTAACAAAATATTTGAAGAAGTGCGGTTTACCAATCAAAGCTGCTCTGCTGATTGATAATCCGCCATCATATACGAATATTACAGTCAAGTTTTTTTTCCGCCTAATGTGACTGCACTTGTACAGCCAATGAACCAGAATGTCCTCGAAAACATAAAGCAGGTATACAGACGGAAGGTGTTAAGTCAACTTCATAGAGAATGAAGGAAAGCATAGTGTGGTGGAAATTCTAAAGTCAGTCAATGTTAAGACTTATTTATATGGTTGCCGAATCTTGGTAACAAGTGGCTAGAAGCACACTTATGCAATCGTGGAAAAAGCTATGGCCTAGAGTTTGCGATTTTCCAGAGAACAAGATTGTACCAGTGGGTGAAAAACGTGCCAGAGAAAAAGACTCAAACGAAGTCCAGTTCCATGAATTTATGCATTTGTGTTTGAGACTTCAGATTTGCTCAGATGTTGATGTGAATAACACTGAAAGTTGGTTGGAATAAGACAATGGTGGAGGTTAAGGTACAGTTACTCAAAAAAAAAAAAAAAAAAAAAAAAAAAAAAAAAAAAAAAAATATTGCGTCTTGTTCTTCTAAAGACGCTAAAAAAGGTGAGGAAACAGATGAGGGTAACGATGAACGCCCTGCAGTTATAAGCCAAATAGAAGCAGTGTCTCATTTAGATGAACTGCTTGTCTATTTTGAGCGGTTAGTAGAAACAACATCGACAGAGCTTCTTATGCTGGAGAAGAAGGCGTGATCGTGCAGCTCGCAAGCGATACTCTAAACAGCAGAAGCTTACGAGTTACTGTTTTAAGAAGTAGACTTTGCAAAGAAGTAATATGATAACGTGTTTGTAATCGTTACAGTATACTGCAATATATTTTAATAGTGTTATCTTTAATATAAAAAGTCTTTTCTGCAAGTATGCTGTCTTTTACTGATTTTTCTCCGTATTCTCATGTTAACCTGGATCGGTTTCGATTCCAATTGACCTGACTTAACGAGGTTCTACAGTAATTTTATCGAATCTTGCCATAAAATAATTTACTAATGGGTATTTTGAAATTTTATATTTTGCTCGCTTGACAATTCCAATGCTTCTGACACATTTGAAAGATAGAAAAAAATTGTTAATTTCATATTCTTTTGTCATTTACGCGTGTATCTGTGCGTAATGCATCAAATGACCACATGTAATATCTTTTTACAATAGCAAATTTACGATAAACTAAAGTAAGTTATAGCTTAGGACCTTGCGCTTGGGAAGGCTTCGGAATTTAGTTAATACATTAAATTAAGTACTCAGATTTCTTGCAACAGGCGCCTCTAAAATAAGAAAAATTACTTATTAAAAAATATGAACTTCCGAGACTTCTTTTTATAGATCTTTTCGCACAGATATAGAATATTTGCATGTAAGGCAAAAGCTAACTTTCTTCACGCAGTTGTTTTTTCTTTCGTTAACTCGTCCGCTAATAAACACTTATCTCAGGTAATTTCGCCTTTTCTTTCATTCACAAGAGGAAGAAACTGCCGGTGTGAACTAATGATCAACAGTTAGGCAACTAGACCACAATTTCATGGAGAAAAGAATAAATATCTTTTCTGAAAAAATACTTTTGATACATCCTAATAATTCAATTAATTCTAAGAATTCTTACTTCGGTCTATCTGCTGCAAAGACAGTATCTTGTAAAATACCAATAGGGATAGCTGGAAAAAAAAACAAGATGCTTAAAAAGGTATGTTAAACTGCAGCATTTGATTTTTAATGTATCCTTAATAAAACTTCTTCATACTCACCAATGGTATTTGATGTAATTCTATAATAGGCATTTGCTGTAAGGAGATAGTCATCAAACCACCTGGGGATAAAAAATATTTTAAGTGGGGTTACATAGGGCTGAGTGAGTGCCATAATTATTCTTTAATGTTAAACACTGCATTCTTCTTTGGTATTAACTTAACTTATAGATTTTATATTTACTCGCGCATAAAATGAATGTTCTTATATGAAGAATGTATTTTAAATTACTTCTAATAGGTATTTCTATTAATAATGTCTATTTTGATAAGAGATCGCGTTACTAATGCATTTGTTGGTTTAGACTATAAAAAAGTCTATGGCGTTTTGGAAGGTAAACATATGCCATTAAAAGCCGGTTCGTTATTAATTGTCATTGAGAAAAAAACAGTTTTTTATAACTTTGAATGTGCCGAATTTTGTACCAGAAAAAGACGTTTTGGAGGGGCCTTTTTTTCATTTGAAGAAAATGGCTTCTGAAAGTTATCGACTGTTGGGTGAAGCTTAAGGTAAACATTCTCTAACCCAAAAAAAAACTTGAACGAATTTAAACGTTTTAAAAGTGATGATTTTGATAGAAAAGACAAGGAGCGTTCAGGACAGCCGAAAAAGTTTGAAGATTCAGATTTGCAAGCATTATTGGATAAAGAACCTGGTCAGACAATTACTGGCGAACCCTACTGACAACAACTGATAAAATGGGACCGTGCGTTGAAGGAAAAACGACGAGAATACGCCCAAAGACACGATTAAAACATTTTTTAACATGACAATGCTCGGTCCCATGTTACTAAATGTGTAAAAAACTATTTGGTAAAAGTTAAATGCGACGTCCTACCCCATACGCTATATTTACCAGACTTAGCTCCTTTGAACTACCACTTATTTCGATCGATGCAGCACGGACTTTCAGAACAGCACTTCAACTCTTTTAAATAAGTTAAAAATTGGATCGATTCATGGATTGCTTCAAAAGATGAGTTGTTTTATCGAAACGGAATCCATCTCTTGCCAAAAAGAGGGAAAAAAGTCATAGCTAACGATGGACAATATTTGAATATTAAGGAAATTTATTTTGTTATGGAAATAAACGCTCAAATTTTTCGAAATAATCTACATTATTAACAGAAACACCTATTAAAATATTTTTATATGAATCACATAAAATATTTCAGAAGATTATTGCATTTACCTTCAGTAAAATAGAGTAAATGTAATATTCGACCATAGTTTTCTAAAAACACACTACTGAGTAACAGCGAAATATAGCTGCAATAAAAATACATACCTTTAAAGTACTATTTTGGAGGGATTTTGTTTTCCAGTATGATATTTATAGATATTTTAAGGTATTATTCCCCTATCTCCTCCCTCTAACCGTTTCTTGTTGTATATACATCAGTTAATTGTCTGCACCTTTCTATCTGTTGATTCTATTTTTTCTTTAACGCCAATAGTAAGATAGTACAGTAACATTCGTTTTTCTAGAAACGCAAATTCATGCAAGTACAAATCTGTCATGCAATAATCAACAGTTTCAGGGTATAGTTTCAGTTTGAAAATAAATTAATTGAATTAATGAGCTATATAATTATTTCTGGCAATTTAAAGTAGATCGTTTATGAATTTAAGATATGCGAAAAAATAAATTCGGTGAACCTCAATTATTCAGTCTTAAAGAATAGATGATCGTATAGGAATTCTGTATGCGATAATTGTATATTAGGAACAATAACTCCGCGCAATTTTCTATTCTTTTAGGTCGTTTTGAGAGAAAGTATAAATGAAATATTCTTACTTGAGTTGTGGAACACAGAAATAATGAAGACAATTCAATGATGACAAGTCTTTGCGATTAAAAATCTTTTATTTTCTTAAACTTGGAAAGAGATTACATCCTCTTGGCCAACTTGAATAAAATATTGCAGAATTAAATTTGAAAATTAATCCCATCGGATTAATATGTAGAAATATGAGCAACATCATTGCTTAAGAATTTAAGAAACTAATTTTTAATAAGGGATAACCTGACCTCTTGAAAAGGCATCTCAACTTACCCTAAGAAAGTCAACTGATTTTTAAATTAACATTCAAAACTTAAATCCAATTGAAAGGGGCATACAAAAATAACAGGTAATTTTAAAAATTATTAGTAGAAAAGAAAAACACGCCATTTGAATCAATCCCCATTAATCAAACACATTCCGAAAATAGAACTGCCTCTTGATACGCAATCGGGCATACGTCATTCAATGACGTAATACAGCCCTCCCTTTTCTTTTGCTACCTGGATAACATATTGGCTGCATCACCAGATGAGGAAACTCACCTGTCATATACATCAAGTCTTTGAAAGTTTTTACAACTATGTTTTTTGCATCAATACAACCAAATGCATATTAGATGTTCACTCCATCGAATTTTTAGGGTAAAAAAATCTCCGTAAGATATCCAACCACTTCCATCAAAGGTTGATGCAATTAGAAATTTCCCAGAGTCACATTCTCTCACCAGTTTAAGAATACTTTTGGGAATGGTCAATTTTTATCCCCATTTTAATCACTCCACATTGCTAAGCGGAAATAAAATAGTAGACATAGTAACAAGCACCTTGTCCTGTAAATGAGGAGTGATGAAATGCCTTTCGGGCAATAAAAGAAGAATTCGATAAAGCTACGATGATGGTCTAACCCTGTTCAAGGTGCAGTTATCTCATTAACAACGTATGCATCTGATTCAGCAATCGGGGGAGTTTTAAATCAAAACATTAATGGAACAAATAACCTTTTAGTTTTTTCTCTCGATCTTTAAGAACTACTGAAAGGAAGTACTCTGCACACGAATGAGAACTGTTTGCAATTTACACTGCAATCAAACATCTCAAGCGCGTTCAGAAAGGCCGGTTAATTACTATCTTCACGGACCACAAACAGTCTTAAATATTTAAACAGAACTTGGACAAAGCTCATCCAGACAAGCTCGATATCTCTTTCATTGCCTGATTTACAACTGACATTTAGTACATCGCCTGGAATGAAAACACTGTTGCAGATGTCCTCTCCAGGATAGGCTATCTCTGTACCATCTCCTATTCATTATAATAGCCTGGCAGATATCAAACAGGATGAGGATTTAACACTCTTGAAAAATAATCCTAGTTTAAAAATTGCGTAGCTTTTAATCCTTGAATCTACCAAGAAAATCTTTTGTGACATATCAACCAACAGTATTCATCCCTGTTTTACAAAAAAATATATATCGTCCGACGGTTTTCAGCAATTCATCTCCTATCCTGGCATCCAGAGCCATAAAGAAGCTTATATTGCTTATTATATGATCTAACATGAATAAGAGCTTCCAAACGGCTAGAACCTGTTTAATAAGCCAAAAATCCAAAGTACATCGCCACACTCTTTCTCATTTGACCGAGTTCCAAGTACCATCACAATGCTTCAAATACATAGACCACGTTGGACCATTACCACTTTCTCGTGGATACAGATACCTTCTCACCATCAAATCGTTTTTCTCGTTGGTTAGAAACTGTTTCATTCGAAGATCCAAACTGCAAAAACCCTAGCTTCTCTTGATCTGGAATACCAGAGGGGCTAACATCTGATCAAGGTTGCCAATTTGAAAGTGAACTTTTCCCTACATGGGCCAAATATCTTTGAACTCGTACGAATACTACCACTGTTTATCACCCGCACAGCAATGAGTTGATTGAAAGACAACATCGGACATTAAAAGCAGCCTTAAAGTG
The DNA here is from genome assembly GCA_963931845.1 of Maratus michaelseni. Classification (NCBI taxonomy): domain Eukaryota; kingdom Metazoa; phylum Arthropoda; class Arachnida; order Araneae; family Salticidae; genus Maratus; species Maratus michaelseni. The sequence continues at coordinate 176,174,360 of OZ007590.1, read as the reverse complement.
CCACCACGAAAAATCGATATTTTGGGTCGATATGTTACCAACGTCCTACTTGGACTGCGAGCGGCAGTAAAAGATGATTCAGAATTTTCTGTAGCTAAATTGACCTACGGCTCCGCACAGGATAATTTTTTCCATCCCCTCCTATTGTCAGTCATCCAGATTCTGTTCATAAACTCCAAGCTACAATGACACTCTTTAAGCCTGTTCTTGCATTTACTCGTGGCAGAAAAGCAATCTTTGTATCCAGCCAACTAAAAAGTTGTTTCCATGTGTTCATTCACAACGGCCATGTTACTTCATCTTTGTAGCCAACTTATTGGGGCCCATTTCCTGTCAAACAACGTACAGACAAGTGTTTTGATATTGATTCAAATGGAACCTTCAAACGGATTTCTATCGACAGATTAAAGTCCCCCCCTTGCTTTCTTTTGAAAGGTGAAACGGACACGTCACAGCCACCACCTGTTATATCATCTGACAATAGACATATTCTACTAACAACTTTAAGAGATCCTTATATCGGGCAGACGACTTAGTTAGATTTCCAAGCAAATTAAAAAATTATGAACTCTAATAGTTTTCACTGGAAGGAGCATGTGCAGCGACAGCTACCAGATATTATTTTGTACCATAATTTCACAGGTTTTACTATATAGATTAAATAAAATTATGACATATATAGTCATAAAAAATAACTCAGTATAGCTTTTAACATACAATAAAACCTGTGAAAACGGACTCAGTGACCAGAATAAAATTCCGTTTTAGATAGGTTTCCGTCATAGCAGGTATAATTGCAGGGTGTTTCTTCCATCAGGACGCTGAAAATTTTTCATTTAAGACCCGGTTTCGTTATAAACAGGTTTAGTTTTTACAAGTAAAATACTATACCGATTATTATATGCAACTAACTACAAGTATCGTCCTTTCAATATATCGGGGGCCCCATTTGCTGTCAAACGTACTAACAAGAGTTTTGATATTGATGTAACTGGAACCATAAAACGGATTTCTATCGATAGATTAAAGCCTTGCTTTCTTTTGTAAGATGAAATGGACACGTCACAGCCGTCCTTTACCACCTCGTGGATCCGCCCCTGATACCACTATAAGTCAAGGTAATCAAAATAAATAACTGAGGCACAGTTGAGACTAGCTGTTGATACGATACTATTCAATGGTACTGAATGTAACCAAAGCTTACACATCTGTGATTCACTTTTTATTTCAAAGTTTGAATATGAACTATTGTTAAGAGGCCTAAATCTGTTGCTCATTTTGGGTAAATGGCAACTATTATGTCAGTGACTATTTGTAATACAACAATACATATTTACATTTCTCTTGTAAATGTAAAAGTTTATAGTTATCCTGCCATTAGATTGCAGATTTTATTGTTTCCCTTAATATTATATATGAATATCCATGTTCAAGTCCACACGCTTATGTACATCAATGTGAGTTTTTATGAATAGTGATCGCGATGTAGTAAAGAGGGAGGGGGGGGGGGGAGAAAGTCTATTAGCTTGCAAAGAAAGGGCTTTACTTTTGCTAGGGACGGCTCTGTTAAGGCTGTTTTCAAATTCAATCTGCATACTTTTTTACACATGTTTAATTCATTTTTTATTCTTAAACGCATAAAATGTGCATGTGCTCTTATTAGAAATCGGTGAAATCCAATGGCATTTTTCGACAAAGGCAAAGGATCTTTTAGAAACAGCTGTCAAAGTTGACGTTTTGAACCGCATTTTCGGATGCGACAGCCCAAGAAAAGTCGCCATAAGACAGCAATCGCATACAACAGAAGACTGCAGGTCACCAATTTGCAAGTCCTCAATACATTTATCGTGAACTGGAAAACGCTATTCAATTCTAAATCATTTTATTAGTCATGCCTGCAGATTTCAAGATTCCCGATTAAAAATGAATCCATAAATGCGTGCTAAAAAGTTTCGCGTTGTTATCAGCGAAAAATATCTTTAATATAAAAAATCGTCATGCTTCAAACATTTTTTTGAGTTTAACTGCCATTAAAATCAAACTAAAAAAATTTAACAGACGTTAATGTTCGATGTAATTGAATAGAAATTATTTAAAGTAAAATCTTACCCAGATGCATCTCTTTTCTCACGGAGTCCTTTCATGCTTTGTCTCAATCGAAACGCAGTCACATGTTTTACATTCCTGAAATGGTTGTATGTAATATTGACCTGTCGAAAATCACAATAACTTGATGATAGTTTCTTTCGTTAAGAGAGTGAATGAATGCATGCAAAAAGAAATATATATATATGTATGTAAATCGGTCAAGTACAAGTACGACTCGCGCTCAAAGGGTTCCGTACTTTAAATTTATAAATTAATAACTTTCTACTACCCCTATTTCTTTTTTGTAATTTTAGTTTCAATTAGATTCGGAAATAGTAGACAGGGGGTGGGGGGGTGGGGGGTGGGGAGGGGACATATTTTTTCAGTATACTTCTGACTCTGAAAATATAATGCCTAAAAGTAAAACAAATATTTTTGAGTTCGATGTTATATGAGATCGTTCGAACAATATAATCTACACGAAATATAAAAAGATTTTCTTTTCAAGTAACTTAATATCTCGGCTAATTACTGACATTTTTTTTTTCGAAAATCATTATTGTATGGTAACATCTAACATATTATGTATCATCATCCTTGGATGATTCTGCGTCAATACATATCTCGTGCGCCAGTCAACTTTCCCTCCGACAGCCAGAAAACTAAAGTTTGTGTGTAACGGAAAAAAGTTTTTCTCAAAAACTATGTTACAAAGGAAAATCGCAACAGTTTTCGTGCAAGGTTTAAATTAACTTCTACTAACCCTAATTTTTTTCATAATTTTAGTTTCAGTAGATTCAGGGTCCCATTAGTGGCTGAGAGGTTCTGCTCTCAAACCTGGTAGACGGGAGGTGCTGGGTTCAAACCCCTGTCGCGCTCGTCGACCTAACCGTTCAGCGTTTTCAGTGGTTTTCTTCGAACCTTGCCGTAAATACGGGTTAGGATACTTTAGAAAAACCCCACGGAGGGCACTCGCCCCTCAGGGCCTTAGTGCATTTTTGAAGATCTCTCTGAAAATATACTTAAAATTAAAACAAATATATTTTTGAGTTCAGTATTACGAGATCGTTCACACGATACCCCCACACGATATGAAATAAGAAAAAAAAAACTTCAAGTGAATTAGCTCCTAAATTTTTCATAAATATGTTTGTGAAGGACTAAATCTGAAAATATGTGGGTAAAAAGGTTTCATAACTTTCCCAAGTTTGAACTTTCCACGTCCTATAGTTTACGAGAAAAAAGGCTGGGACAGACGGACGGACAGACACAGGAGTGATATTATAATGGTTCCGTTTTTACTTTTTCAGTACGGAACCCTAAAAAGAAGAATGATATATATACATAAAAAAAATAGCTTCCAATAAGGTACTTACATTTTTATAGTATTGATCCAAATTGTTATCATTCATGATTTCCTCTTGATAGCCAATTGCAGATTTGATACTTTTAACCTAGGATATTATAATAAGTTAAATTAACTTATTTACCAGAGTTAATACCATACAGAGTTTTTAATTCGAATTTCAAGTGCTCAAAATGTGAATCAACTATGAAACATGCATATTAAACAAAATCAAGGAGGTATTATAATACGATAAACAAAAAGGAAATAATAGCAATAATAATTTTATCTTAAAGTGGCTCTCAAAAAACTTTCTCTAGCTCAACAGCGCGAAACTTTGACACATTCTAGAACTCACTTTAAAACGTAAAAGCATGGCACTTTCACAGGCATGATAATTGAAATGATTCGTAAATCACTTCAATTTGCAGTTTTTTCCTTTTTCGATAAATGATTTAAGTCTTGAGTTATAAACGATTGCTGTTTTATGACGGCAATTTTCTCCCCTTAACTCTCTCTGTCGCCGTCCGGAAATTCGGTTCAAAAAGCTCACTTTGACAGCATACTTTTACCAAAGAATGGAAAAAAACTGTTCAACAAAAAACGCGGAGAATGAATTGAATCAACATGAATCGGCGCTATAGGTGCTCTTTTCAGGAATACAGTCTTGACTGCTAGCCGTATACCAACCAAGGACACCATAGAAATTCTATGCCTGACACTGCATACCTGCATAATTTATATATTATGAAATTAATAGTAAAAAAATTTAGTATATGTATTGTAACCTATATAAAAAATGTAACATAAATCGATTTCTTAGAAGTATGCAGCTTCAAAACTTCAACTTATTCCAACAAGAAGGTTTTGAGTGGTGCTTAAAAAACTAGTGCTAAGTTTTTTTTTTCCCCCTAAGCGAAAGTGACTGCTATTATGGAAATTCTTTCACCCAAAACTGAAAACAAATTTTGCTCCATTTCTTTTACACTCTGTTTCACTTCTTCATGCGGCATGAGCACACGTTCGTAATCAGTTTTAGACTTCTTTGCATGCACCTTTTTTTTTTAACAACTGAAATTAGTTATGATCAATTATTACAAATAAATTAATTTCCATTAATAACTAAGCACTCTTGCATTTCACATGCTACTAATAGAGAAAAATTACCAAAATATCATCCCTTAAGGAAATTTCAAATTTTGAAAATTATGATTATGTTAAAAATGGGAAAATAATCAGTTTAATCAGCTCTGATCCTTACAAACAAAAGCTTGTACGGTAACTGGACGGTAGAATTAATTGCCCTTACTTCTAAATAAACAAAAAGAAACGTAAACCAATTTTTTAAATTTTGAGGAAGAGTTTAATTCCGTCTATCATCTTAAATTTACAATTCACACATTATTTGAAGTGGGAAACATTTGGAAAAGAGGCAGGTAATTTCCACAACGATTTTTTTTTTCGAGATTTAGTTGCGACTCCCCAGGAAAAGATCTTGTCTCTCCCCTCCGTCCCAACCATAAAAAAAAAAAAAAAAAGAATTGTCAGCTTTAGTATAAATAGAAAGTTCGATTGTAGGAATTTCCCTGATATTTTTTTTGAGTGGACCACATTTGGTTATGGTATTTGAGGAGGACAAATTTAGGAATCTTGAGAAGAACGAGTTTAGAATTAGAAGTAAACATGTTTTCCACTTCTGGCCAAACAGTGAAAGGTGCTCCAATCTACAAATATCAATCATGCAATGCCAAAAAGTGTCTTGAAGTCTCCGAATAATGTTCTGAATTTGAATAAAACATGTAACAAAATTCTCCTCAAACTATTATTGAAAACTACTGCGATAAAAGGCATTTCTTTTCCACTGTCAACGCTTAACTTGGAAGTGTTTTTCATAAGCTTGCAAAGAGGACAAATCCAGCAATATCCACAAAAGTTAATGAAAGGAACGAATTTAAGAGACGGATGTTGAACACTTTAATTTGCATTGAGAATCCCATTTTGATCCAACCTTTGAAGCTTTTACTCAAATGGATAAGAGCGACTTTTTAACACAATTTTGAATTCATTAAGTTCGGAAACGGATGAAATTGGCAGGTGTGATGTATTATTCAGAAACTATGTCATCGAAATGAGTTTTCCATTTGTTGGTAAAGGTAGAAGAATTTTCAGAAAATACTGTCCAAATTGGCGTTTGGAACCGATAACCTAAGGCAGTAGAGCGAGAAAGGAGAAAATCGTTACGTGACACGAATCGCTTATAACTTGATAAGTAATTTATTGATTTAAAAAAAAAAATGGAAAACTTATTTCTATTCCAAATCGCTTCAATAGTCAGGCCTACCAATTTTATGCCTTTGCGTTTAAAAATCTGTCAAAAAATAGTGTGAGAAAGTTTCGCGTTGTTGAGCAAATCATTTGAGCCTTAAATATATATATATATATATATTATATATATATTTTAATATAAATTTTGAGATATTTTAAATTGTTTATGATATATTTAATTTGATATTTAAATCAATCTCTAAATTCTATAATATATTTAAGTAGAAGTAAAATAAAACATTATTTTATATAAATTCTATAATATATATAAGTGGATTAACACAGATGGAAGCACCAGCACTTTGTATTAAAAATAATATCTCTTTTACATAATACATACTCTTGTTAAGAATATTTGAAATGCTGTGTAGGATGGATTTAATTCTGGGTAAATTTATTCATATAATGGGATTTTGTACGATTTTAATGTAAAACTACAAGGTAGTATTGTTTTTTACTGTTTATATATATAATTAAATCTAATATAGTGGATATGTAACTCAATCTTAATTTTGAATAATTATCATACCAATAGATGGAGGCACATTACTTGTCAGGTAGATGTTGATAATTGTAGGTAGATGTTGTAGATGTCAGGTAGATGATATTAATATTATATTTAATTTACCTATAGAGGGCGCTATCGCTTGTATATTAATTTTACTTTTAGGGATTAAAATTGAATGGAGTATTTGCAAATTCACGGATATAATTTTGTTATTAGTGTATTATCACAAGAATAAATTTGTGTGTTTTTGAATCAATTTGTGTTGGGGTGTCATAGTTAGGGTAATATTTCAAAAGATGTGCTCTCAACTTGTCTTTCAAATAATTTCTCTCAACTCGACTATGTCAACAAGTATGAGATATTTCATGATCTGTGCCATGTGGACGTGTGGTATCATGAAGAACTTGTGATGTTTAAGGATTCTGGATAATTATTGTGAGTAAAATATTTTATCTACTCTTTACGGGTTTTTATTTCCAATTTTATTATTTCAAACTGATATCTGGTAGTAATTCAGTGAGGTGTTGTATACAGATTTCAGGATAATTGATGTGAGTGAAATATTTTATCTATTCTTTACGGGTTTTTTATTTCCAATTTTATTATTTCAAATTTTAATATTTCCAATTGTTTTCTGGTAATAATTCAGTATACCTGGGTGATTCTACTGATCTTAGCATATATGCCAGTAGAATTATGAAATACTGAATTATTTTTTAAAACACATGTAGGTACATCCAGGCTGATGATTATATTTACATGTGTTTTTTCATATCCAATTCTGATTTAATTCTCTTGTTGTCCAATTTTCCATTGTATATGGTTCATATTTCATTTCTTAATCCATTTGTATTCACTTGATAGCAACTCCAAATTATTATTTTTTTTTTCTCTCTCTCTCTCTCTTTTTAAATTTTCTTCATGTTTTCAGTATTTTTGGCCAATTACCATTGAAGCACAAGCTATGGTAATATTATGATTGCACTTGTTAATCTATTAGCTATGTGGTATTCTGTCTACACATTATCATTAATTATCTCTTTGGAGATTTAAGTAGAATGATACAAGAACTTGATACGTTTTTTGAAATTCATAGATATTATAATTATATATATATATATATATATATATATATATTTTTTTTTTTTTTTTTTTTTTTTAATAGTAGTTTTATATCGTTATAGGCAGATTTCGTTATCGAACTTACTATCATACTTTCTTTGACTAATGAAACTAGTCGTTGGGGGCCACCGTAATACTTACCCATCATGGATATGCATAATATAAAATATGAATAAAACATGTGTAAACTAATTGCAATTCGAATAAAATCGTGGCTTGATGACGTCATAAACTTTAAATGCTCTATTACTGAATTGCGTAATAGAAACAGCCTTATAACTGCAAAATTGATAATCATATTAACTAACGGTTTACTGCGTCGGATTAAGCGTCTCATTTCCAATTAAAATATATCTTTGAATTGAAATTTGAATGAAATACAGGGTCATGAAAAATCGAAGAGTGTGGGAAATAGGATTACAAATGTCTCAGCAACTCATTATTTGATCGACTTCATTCTTTATGCAAAATTTGTTTTTTTATTGTCTTTTATATTTACTCCTTAAAATAAACAATTTCGAAAAATTTTATACACTTTTTATGAGAATGAGTATTTGGAGAGTCTGAAAAAAATAGTTCCGTATAATCGAGGTTACTGAAATTCAATAAGCTTCTTCCCATTATTACATACTAAGTATATACCAAATTTCAAGTCTCTATCTTAATTTGTTCGGGAGATAGAATGTTTACAGACACACACCCAAACAGACGGACGGCATTTTTTTTTTTTTTTAAATATGTTTTCCGGAATCTCCAGCGTCTAAAACGTAAATCCGTCATTTTTTTTTATTATTATTTTTAAAACGATTACAAGACTTACCCTATACTACGTATGATGGGTAAGTAAAATGACTGAAAATTTTGAAATCATGAGTTTACCTTCCATAAAGCCTTTCTTTTAGTTTCCGTGTCAAGCCAATCGCTGTTTCTGATGCCATCCAGGAAAGAATTTCTTATATTTTCGACCATCGTCCCAAGCTAAGAAATAGACATAGTAACATTATGTATAACTTTTGGCATAAAATCTAATATTTCTCTTTAATTAACTGGCATCGGATAAAATTATTTTGGGTCATTCCATGACAAGTGGTCTCATGTTATGTATACGGTTCCTGTTCGATCCCCTTCAATTTTGTTGCAATCGCAAAAGACATACATATAGGTATAAGATGGACGTCTGGAAACTGTTAGAGTCAGAAGTAGGGTCACTGGGGGGTCCTTTTGTAAAGTTCACTATTTCAGAAAAGCAGGAAAACGATCAAATCGCCAAGTTTGTCCTCTTATTGCGCATGATACAAGAAATGTTACTTATTGAAAATGTGTGATCTAATAAAACTTTTTATGCTGAAAACATAATTGCTATATTAAAGATCAGAATCGTCATTACTTGGTCTCAAATTAGGCCATGGTCTGCCGCCATGAATTTGACCTTTACTTTAACAAGCTGTAATTATCCAAAAAATTACTTTAAAAAATTGTCAATTTACTAATTAAGTACCTATTAATATGTCATAAGAGCTGCTGAAGTTGTTTTCTCTTCTGCTTAAATATTCATTTATTCATCTTTGAAATTAAAATCAAATTTAGCCCCATTTTCAGAAGCCTATATCTCAAGGTCGAAGTCAAACTGAGCGGGGAGGCCTACCTTTCGGCTTAAGGTCAATTAGCCCCGCCCAGCAGGTTTGTTTACTATGCGGCAAGGTCCCAGCCTAGGGAGCGATGCCTGGAAGTGCCACCCGGGAAGGGGACCCCTCACTATTGAAAATTAACTGTCAAAGATTGCAATGTCAATCACAAAGGATATCAAATTATACTGGGCAAGCCAAGTTAGATACAATAATGGGCTGAATGAACAATTGTGATTGTAAATAAATATAAGGAGATGTAGAGCTTTTACAAGATAATTAAAGTTGAGAGAAAACTATAAATACCAAACAATGCTAATAGCTCACTTATTGAAAGATAAACAATTAATAACTTAATGATTTGATTACCACTAGTAACCACTGCAAAGAGCACATCTTAACTGTTAAGAAAACTTGTGTTTCATTTTGTGTCTCTGTGGTATAACATAAATAAAGCAATGTTCAAAATTCCTTTTTTTGAATGATATTCGTTACTATAAACGGCGTAGAAATAGATTCTAATAGATGTCTCCGAAAGTCGAAAAGATTGAGAACGCTGCAGTAGGAAAAGAATAACAAAGTATATAAAATAAATTGAGCTGGGGCTGTACATACATAACGTTATCAACTTTTTGGCAATTTCGGACCCCCACCCACTTACGATATCATACATTATCATTGCTCGACCCCCCCCCCCCCTTCCCGCTCCCTCTAATAATATTGTTATCAGTGTCTAAAAAATTTTCTTTAATACGTTTGTAGTATGATATACAGATATGTGATTATACATTTGTTATTCGCATACTTTACTGATTTAAATGAAGAGAAGTTAATAAAATATCACTATTATATATCAAATAACTTCATAACAAATAACATTTTAAAGAAATTCTATTTAAAAGTATTTAATAATAGCTTTATGTTACAGAATGCATTCAACAGTAATATTGTCTTCTTGCACTTGCCCTCTGCACGGGGGTAAGCAGAACTTCTTATAATATATGTTATTAGGAGGCAAACAAAACAGGTGAGCAACATTCTTCCCCATTTTTTACTAGTAAACATAACAAGTATAATTTCCAATCTGGTTTATCTAACAACGAATTATATGAGCATATGGCAGAAAAATGGGAATGGCAAACGTTGGGATATTCCATTTTTTGGAATAAAATCATTTAATGATTTTAATAATAACTTTATTTTCATAAAAATAGATAACAGATCTTAAACAGGTGTAAAGAAAAAATTACCAAAAAAAAAAAGAAAATTTTGGTTGGATCAAAAATGATAACGATATTATAATGGAGTTTCCATTATATATACTTTTCTTAATAGTTAACCCTCTCTTCGTATTCAATAGGCATTTAATTTAATTATTTTAAATTTATATTCTACATTTAATTTGCCTGTGCATCCCATTCCCTGCATTTAAATATATTTCTTTCTATTATTAAAGATATCGCTTTCATTTCAAAGTCATCCTCCTACACTCTATTTCGTGCAGATGTAATTTTGCTCAATTAAAAAAAATAAAGAAGAAAGAATAATTCCTTCTCATGTCTGCACTTATGCATTTACACTCAAAACGGTACTTTTCGGTTAGCCGGGCGCCAGTGATATATATACATGTATATATATACACACACACATATATCCACATATCTACGTATACATATATATACATGCACATATATATACACATATGTATGTATATTTAAACATATATATGTATATACATATGTATTTATGTATGTACATATATCACTGGCGCCCGGCTAACCGAAAAGTACCCTTAAAACTGTAGCCGTAAGATATGTCTATTATTAATTCATAGATTCTACAATCAGCGGATGTATTGTCTAAATCCTTGGGATAATTTTCTGTTCCCATTAAGACTAACTTTTGCCGTCTCGCAACCCTATAACGCTATGGTATTGAGGATGCAATTTTTCATAGATATCTCATTTGGTTATTTTTATATCATCACTGTCTTCTGTATCTCTCTGCATATATTATCGCCAAATCGGTAATTCTTCAAAGGAATTTGGCGGAAACCGCACGCCAAATATGTACCAGCTGTCAAGGACTTTGAAGTAATTATTCAGGCAATTCGGTTCCTGATCCCACTGGGAAAATGTAGCCTCTAAAGGCGTTCTGTGCTTGGTCGGGTCACTCCCGATGGGTCATGTAATCGCCCTTCAATAACTGCTATTAAACATCTTGAAAAAGGCCACTTTTGAGTTCTCCTAAATTAGTCTCTTCACGTGCCTGGTTATTGTGTGAACGCAATCTTCCATAATCTATCCCTAGGTGTATCAAAAAGCTTTTCCTCGATATATTGCTATGGATTATGGCCAATCAAGGCGCTCTATGCTTGGTCGGGTCACTCCCGATGGGTCATGTAATCGCCCAACATTAATTTGCCATTAAACATCTGCAAAAAGCCACTTTCTGAATGATGCTTGACTCTTCGCGTATCTGTGTTGTTGTGGTGTCACTTCTATTCGCAAATGTACTCCAGGTATACGACCGAAGCATCATATTTGATATAAAACTTGAATTCGTTCTTCTTCATCCAATGTGTGCCGAAAACTTCTCTACAGATATCAAGTGACACCCTCCCCCCTCCCCCCTAAAGTGATAACGTTATATATGTACAGCCCCTTTCCATGTCAACTGGCCGAAAGGGTCCTGGCAGAGTTTTAATGGCCGGGTCCAAAGCAAAGAAATCATTTGAGACTTCCTCATATTGTGGAATACTGCCTATGATAAAGTGTTTCGCAAAAAAAAAAAAAAAAAAAAATCCGTTTCCTTAATGTAGTATTATTTTTATTTTCCGGATTTTTTTTCTTCTCCTTTTTATTAAAGAAAATCGATTAATAACCTATTAATGTCGTTACTAATTAGTGTCGATTATCTTGAGATTTAATAGTAATTTTATTTGCAAAAGTTTTATTATATACTGAATTAATTATGCTAATAGCATTTGTTTAATAGTAACCAAACTTTAAAAAGTCGATATATAATGTATATATATATATTTTTTTGGAAGTACTGTGTTCCATTACTATTATAATAAAAGCAGAAAAGTAATAAAAACTCCAATGTTTTCAACTTACGACTTCTTTAGTCTTGTTATCAGTGTATCTTTTCACGTAACTTGCAGTTAAAGGCAAAGGGAAGAATTCCAATGTAGTTTCGGCGCATACTTCCCAAGGCATAGGTGCACCAACGGTAGCCGATTCGAAAAGTCCGCTTACTAAACTGTAATACGGTTTACTCAAGTATTGAGCCGCATTAAACACAACACGATAGAACATGTAATTAGCCAGATTTTTTTGCCTGCAAAAAGTAGAAAAAAATACATCAAAATTATGATGCACTTTCCTATGTTTTAAACACTTTATACTATGCTTCTTGTTCTCTAATTTAAAATTTAAAAAGCCTCAAAGAACAAGAAGCGTTAGACCAAAAACTACTACATTTTCAAACTTGAATATCTCTTCAAGTAACTTTAAAAGTTAAAAATGGACTTCTATTAATTTTTTATTGTCGTTTAATTATGCACGTTTGACTACGCTGATAGCAACTATGCAACTATGCCTTATCGTGGTTTCGAAGCGCTTTTCGATACAGTTAGCTTTTATAATCGCTGCGTCATGCCAATGACAAGACAAAATTCAGATGCCTTGTTATTAAGTCAATTATAATTAATAATTGAGTAAAATTGAGTAATTGGCAATACATGTTTAAATAATAATTGACAATACTAATTGATAAAACAATATATTTTTTCCCTCTTTCTGCGGGTTTGAGTTAGGTTGCAGGTTAAAAAATATTTTTTTCGAGATCGGTTTCGTCTGCAAGCCAACTTCAAATGAAAATTTCAGGTTCATATTTATTATAGTAACCAAACCCTCTGAGCAGCCTACTACAGACTGCATTAAAATTTCTCCCTGAGTTTAGTAATTAAATAAAAAATAATAAGCCACTTTTCTGACCCACCTTAACAAGCAGAATTAAAAACAAAATTATTTCTTTAAATTTATCAATATGTAAATAAAAAGTAATTTAAAATCAATATACCCGTTTCCATTGTCCATCTCTTCCAACATATCATTCAGGTCTTCTATGTAATTCAGAGATGTAACCATAACCCGTTCATTGTTTGCTAGGGAATTACCGGGCGGTAAAAGACTCCTAAATAACTTTTTCCATGGTATCTGAAATTAAACATTATAAACATTGTCAACTGCTTTCCTTACTTTGAAAACTGTAAAAAAGAAGAGAGGAGAAAATTGAGTGATGTTTCATCTACGTAGTAAAACCATTACGTCCAAACATTAAATCCAAACATGGTGTTGCGCCACTGGCCACACATCCATTTAAGGCTGTTCTCAAGTCCAAAACAGCTACTTTCTCAATTCATTTTTGTTATGAAACGCATGGAATTGGCCGATGTTCTTATTCAGAAATTATGTAATCGAATCCAGTTTTCCATTTTTTGGTAAAGATAGAAGATCGTTCACAATATAGTGCCAAAGTCGATGTTTTGAACCGAATTCCCGACGCGGCAGCTTGTGAAAGGGGAAAAACTTCCCGTGATAAAAATAGCTTATAATTCTATAGGTAATTTATTTATCAAAAAATGGAAAACACTATTCGCTTCCACATCGCTTTAATATAGTCAGGCCTGCAAATTTTATGTCTTCGCGTTTAAAAATGAATCAGAAAATGTGTCAAAGTTTCGCGTTGTTGAGCAGGGAATTTGAGAACCACCTTAAAAAGAAAACACGCACACATACACACACACACACACACAAAATAAGAGAGAAAAGAGAAAATCGAGTGATATTTAATCCACGTAGTAAATCATTAAGGTTGTTCTCACATCCAAACCAACTACTTCCTGATACATTTCTGAATTTTCATTTTCATTCGAAAAAACATGAAATTGGCTGATGCTCATATTCAGAAACTGTGTAATCTAACAGTTTTTTTTTTTTTTCATTTTTACGGTAAAGAAAAAATTGTGAAATTTGACGTTTTAAATCGCATTTCTGGAAGCAACAGCGCGAGGAAGGGGTGGAGGGAATGTCACACTGCCAAAAATGTTGATTTTGCGGTATAATACTGGCGCCCCAGCTTATTATACCAGCTACCAGCATTATACTGTAAAATTAACAGTAAAACAGTAAAATAAGCACTAATACGTTGCCGCGCAACCGCGGTAGCGTATTACTGCTTATTTTACTGTTTATTACTGTTAATTTTACCGTATAATACTGGCAGCTGGGGCGTCAGTATTATACTGGAAAATGAATTTTTTTTTTTTTTTTTTTTTTTTTTTTTGCAGTGCATCATGAGACAAAAATCTTTTATAACTCGAAATGTAATTCCTTCATCGAAAAATGAGCAAACTGTTGGATTACAAATTACTTCAATTATATCGTGCCTATAACTGTCATGCTTTTTCGTTTAAAAATGAGTCAATAAGTTTCGCGTTGTTGAGCGGGTTATTACATTTAACTATTTATTTATTTATTTATTTATGGAGAACCGTCTTAACATATTTGTATACAACGAAAATCATTTCACTTTTGCTTAGTCACCGGCAAAAACTGGAGCGAGAATCCAAGAAATTTATTATCAGTCGGATAAACATCATTCAATATATATAACCATAAATGAAACATTATCATAACACCAACTAAAACAATGAAATAATGATTAAGTATGTAATAATTAGTTGTCAATGAAAGATTCCCCAACACACTGAATATGGAAACAAAAACATATTAAAAGAATAAGAAATTAAATTAAAAATTGAATAAATGGAATTAAATGAATGAAACGAAATTTGTGGAGTTTAGACAGAATTATCAAGTCCCAAATGCCTAAATACCACAAATAAAATGAAATGAGAGGTTTCATCATCATATTAGCCATACATTGGTAAAGAATATGATTTTGGGACTACCTGCTCATAAACATTCAATTAAACTTGTGAAAAAATAAAAAATAAATACAATATTAGACAGGAAAGAAGCCATACCTATAATATACAGAGAAAACATGAAATAGAGTCAGAAATATATATATATATATATATATATATATATATATATATATATATGTTTAGTTTTAACTGTCTCATTTCTCAGTAGATGGCAGCACCAAAGAACAGTTTTAGAAGGACAATGTTTTGAATTGCAGTTTATTACGTCAGAAATTATATAAAAGACATTCTATTAACTTTATCATATTTCCAAAACTTTAATTATTATTATGTTTTAAAAAATTCTGTCATTATTTTTCTGAAATATATATTATTAATTTTCTTTCATTTATTTATTAGATTTTGTGAATTCTGCGAGTCCTGTTTTATGCGGAGCTGTTACGTAAAAATGTTGTTCCTTTTTTTTTTAGTCTGAATTCTGAGAGTGTGTAAAATTCTAATTCTAAGGTCTTATTCTACCTTATTAAAATATGTGAAAAGTATTCAATTCTCAAGTGTAATGATTGTGAACCGACTCAATTATTTTATTTTGAGACAATTCTTTATAAGAAAATGCTAGTGTTCTGGAAAGGAAAATCTTCTATTTCATACGTGCGTGGAATTAAAATTTCGGTTTTGATTAGTTAAATATTAAAATCATAGAATCTCAGCTATGTGATTATTCATAGCTTCAATTATTATACATCATTCATCATCCACTATGGGGTTATTCATTATTATATGCTATTCAATTGGTGGAGATTGAAATTCAGGGATGGAATCGGAACCTCGACACAAATCCAAAAGGTACGTAGATTCTTTTTATTTATTTATTCAGTTATAAAATCTCAATACTACTAATTCTTTCATCCATAGAGCTCTACATAAACTTTGCTGGTCCGTCGTTTACCGGAGTTCGGCTGGTGATTAATCAATTACATCTTATTCAAAATTATAATAATGACGCAAACAGAAGCGAAAATCGCGTCGGAATCCAAATTTAATTTTACGGTAAAAGAAATAAACAGATATAGGGATCAGGTGTGCGATGCGATTGAAAAAGATAATTTGCAGTTATCGGAGAGATTAAAGTCGGAGCTTAATATTTTAGAAAGTGATTAAAAAAATCTTATTTTGGTATAGCTGAAGAAACAATTGAAACGCTTTAAGATTCATTTACTTCAGCTAAAGATTTAGTTGTAGAAGATATAGTGAAAATTGATCAGTTTATTGCAACTAAGAACGAAAGCAAAAAAAAAAAAAAAAAAAAAAAACGATGTGATGCAGATGAAAATAGTTCTATTAGGGAAAATCCATTAAAATTACCTAAATTCCAACTGCCCATATTTTATGGTGATATTAATAATTGGATTACATTTAAAGAGACATTTTTGACTTCTATTCATAAAAATGAAGCGCTTTCCGATCAAGTAAAATTTTCGTATTTAATTGCGAATGTCAAAAATTATCCTGCTAAATTAATTTCAGGATTTTCTATTTCTGGTGATAATTATAAACAAGCATGGGAATCTCTAGTTAAGAGATACGATAACCGTAGAAATTTAGCATATTCGCTATTGTCAAAATTTATTAATGCAAAACCATTAAAATCGCCCACGCAGAAAACAATTCTAGAGTTATTGGATAATTGCAATGAAGTGATTAGAAATTTGAATTCTCTAAAATTTGAATTTAACGAATTTGTTGATTTAATTTTGGTTTATATTGTTCAAACTAAATTCGATGACTCATTAAGAAAACAATGGGAGTTATCATTCAATAAGGATATTTTTCCAACATATGATATGTTAATGACGTTTTTGGAAAGACACGCAGTTTGCAAGGTTGTAATGCTGAATTTATTAAGTATGAAACTAAACCTAATTATAAATTTGATTTTAAATCTCAACAAGGCCCAAAGAAATCTCTTTCAAATGCAGTTGTTATGGACAATGTGAATAAATCTGTAAAGCCCTTATGTCCAAAATGTAATGAAGGGCATGCACTTTACAAATGCCCAGAAATTCAAAATTTAACGATTTATCAACGCTGGCAATTCGTAAAAGCAAAGAAACTATGTACCAATTGTTTGAGATCTAATAACTTTGTTGCTAATTGTCTGATTAGCAACACATGTAAACATTGTAAAGCTAAGCCTCATTCAATTCTTCATCACGAACAGTCTAGTTCTGCATCACAGAATTCTTTTAGACCGCAAGAGCGGGTTACAAATCAAAATAGCGGAAATAATTCAAATGCTCAAATAGATTAATCTAATTGTTTAAGCAGTCAAACTTTTACTGAAAATTCCCAAACATTACTGGCTACTGCCATTATACATGTGAGATGGCATTTAAATCTAAACCTTTTCTCGAAAATTCTAAATCTCAAGCTTTAGCGTTTCAATTCTTTAGAAAATAAACTTCAAGGAAATTCCGTGCTTAAGGAACAATATTCGTCATTCATGAAAAAGTATGTTAATTTGGGACACATAGAACTCGTACCAGCCTCAGAAATTTCAAATCCAGATAGTTGTACAACTCGACTTCGGGTAGTATTCGATGCATCCGCAATTGGTTCAGAAGGTCACTCGTTAAATGATTATTTGGAGATAGGGCCAAAATTACAACCAGATATTTTTCAGTTATTATTAAAATTCAGACTGCATCCAATAGGCTTTAGTGCGGACATCGAAAAAATGTTCAGGCAAGTTCTTATCAATCCAAAACATGTAGATTATCAACGTATTTTATGGCGGTTTGATCCTAAAGAAAACATTCAAACCTATCGGTTGTTAACACAGGGTTCGTACGCATGGCGTGATTCAAGGGATTTTAGGTGTTTTAGTACCAGAAATTTTGTAAAGTACCGGTCGCTATAATGAAAATAGAATTTGTTTTCATTATATAACACAAATATTACTTTATAAAAATTCTGGTAAAAGGTCCTTGAAAGTCCTTGAAGCGTACGAATCCTGTTAACAGTAACTTATGGCACTACTTGTGCGCCATTTTTGGCAATTAGAACTTTAAATCAGTTAGCAATAGATAACGAACAAACTTTTAAAAAGGCTTCTAAAATCATTCGCGACAATGTCTACGTTGATGATTTGTTGTCGGGTTCGGATTCCAAAGAAAATGCTCAGTCTTTAATCACGGAGCTTATTAGTGTGATGAAAGGCGGAGGCTTTAATTTGCGTAAATGGACCTCCAACGATCCTGAAGTACTGATCATTTACCAGATGAGCTGAAAGCTTCATCACAGACTGTAATCAACGAAGATGAAATTCAAAGAAGCTGTTAAAATTCTTGGATTGCTCTGGGATTCATCTAATGATATGCTAAAAATAAAATTTAGTGAGTTCAAAGAGGTAAAAAGTAAAAGAGATCTTCTCTCGGTAGTATCTACGATCTTCGACCCTCTAGGTTTCCTCTCCCCGATCACTATTAGTTTGAAAATGAGGAAATCCCAAATTCGATCTTAGTTAGTTGGAATAAATGTTTGGCAGAAATTCATTTGTAAGAATCTATTGAAATTCCCCGGTATACTAACTCATACCATAAACAAGACTTTGACATTCAATTGCATGGCTTTTGTGACGATTCAGGAAAAGCTTATGCTGCTGTCGCCTATTTACGTGTAATTACTCCTGAAGAAATATTCGTCAATTTAATTGCAAAACCAAAGTAAATCCCATCAAATCACAAACTCTGCCACGCATTGAACTTTGCTCTGCTCTGTTATTAGCAAAATTATGCTCAACTATCGTCGATACTTTATCGACGAGCATAAATACTGTATTTTTATGGTCAGATTCACAAATAGTACTCTGCTGGCTAAAATCACCCCCTTTAAAAGGAAATCAGTTCGTATTAAATAGAGTACGTCAAGTGCAAACATTGTTGCCTTCAGCCGAGTGGAACCATGTTCCAGGAATGCTAAATCCTGCATATGTAGCCTCCAGGGGTATACACCGCGAAAACTTCTTAATAATCATATGTGGTGGCATGGACCTCCATGGCTGTCTTCAAAAGAACCAATTCCAATCCCCTTATACAGTCCTATCGCTGAATTAGATCAAGAAGCTAACTCTGTCAGTAACATCACAAAAATAAATGTCTTACCAGAGTTTATTCTAAAATTTTCAAGCTTTAATAAATTAGTACGTGTAATAGGATGGTGTTTCCGATTTATTCATAATTCTAGACATAATTCCACAAGAAATATCGGAAATCTGAGTGCACAAGAAATATCTAGCTCTACCATTTCTATAGTGAGAATAATTCAAAATTATGAATTTCATACAGAAATTAAATTATTAAAAGAAAAGAATTCTTTGCCAAACAATAGAAAATTGCTATCGTTGAATGTATTTTTAGATTCAGCTGATATATTAAGAGTGGGCAGTCGTCTATCGCAACATGAATCATCCAGTTTCGACAGAAAGTACCCTATTCTTCTTCCTAAAAACAGTGTCGTTACTAAATTGTTAATAAAGGATGTCCACCAAAGAAATTTACATGCAGGCACACAGTTAGTGCTTTCTACAATTCGCCAGAATTACTGATTTGTAAATGGTCATTCAACGGTCCGACAAGAGCTCCACAAGTGTGTGCTTTGTAAACGCCTTAAGGCACAAAACCTGCCAACAAATGACGGGAAACCTTCCCGTTGAAAGAATCAATCCAATTCGTTCATTTTTCAAGGTGGGCTTAGACTTTGTTGGTCCTTTTTTGACCAAACCAAATATGCCAAGAACAAAAGTTAAGCTTAAATCTTATATAGCAGTGTTTGTTTGTATGTGCACGAAAGCGGTTCATCTTGAACTTGTATCCGACTTATCTGTACAAGCCTTGCTAGCAGCTTTCAAACTCTTCATCGCACGCAGATGTTTACCCTCTGTCTTTTCTGATAATGCCAAAATTTTTACTGGTCTTTCAAATCAATTAAAACAACTATTCAAATATTTGAGGGAAAGAGACTTTCAAGAATTTCTTTCCACTCAAAAAACTAATTGGAATTTCATTCCTCCATATGCATCACACTTTGGTGGTCTATGGGAAGCAGCTGTGAAACTCACAAAAACTCATCTTCTAAGAGCTTGTAAATCAAGTATACTCAATTTTGAAGAGCTTACTACTTTACTTTGTCAAATTGAGAGTTGTATAAATTCCAGACCTTTAACTCCGATGTCTTCAGACCCGTCTGATCCTCGTGCCTTAACGCCGGGTCATTTTCTAATAGGAGCACCTCTTCTCGACATTCCAGAATTATCAAATGTTCCTAAAATATCGTTAAATGCTCGCTGGCGTTTAATAGAAAAAGCAAAAAATCAATTTTGAGGCAGGTGGTCCAGCGAATATTTACAACATCTTCAACAGCGTCCAAAATGGATGACTTCACGAGCAAATCTTCGAGAAGGCGATTTGGTGATAGTTCACGAACGAGTGCAGCCCATGAGATGGAAATTGGGCCGAATTCTAAAGGCTTATCCTGGAACAGATAATCTTGTGCGTGTTGTTTTGATTAAAACAGTTGACGGTGATATCAAGCGTCCTATTTCAAATGTGTCCCCTCTCTTGCCGGGGGCGGAGGATGTTTAGTTTTAACTGTCTCATTTCTCGGTAGAAGGCAGCACCAAAGAACAGTTTTAAAAGGACAATGTTTTGAATTGCAGTTTATTACGTCAGAAATTATATAAAAGACATTCTATTAACTTTATCATATTTCCAGAACTTTAATTATTATTATGTTTTAAAAAATTCTGTCATTATTTTTCTGTAATATATATTATTAATTTTCTTTCATTTATTTATTAGATTTTGGGAATTCTGCGAGTCTTGTTATTTATGTGGAGCTGTTAGGTAAAAATGTTGTTCTGTTTTGAATCTGAATTCTGAGAGTGTGTAAAATTCTAATTCAAAGGTCTTATTCTACCTTATTAAAATATGTGAAAAGTATTCAATTCTCAAGTGTAATGATTGTGAACAGACTCAATTATTTTATTTTAAGACAATTCTTTATAAGAAAATGCTACTGTTCTGGAAAGGAAAATCTTCTATTTCATACGTGCATGGAATTAAAATTTCGGTTTTGATTAGTTAAATATTAAAATCATAGAATCTCAGCTATGTGATTATTCATAGCTTCAATGACTATTCATCATTCACTATGTGATTATTCATTATTATATGCTATTCAATTGGTGGAGATTGAAATTCATGGATGGAATCGGAACCTCGACACAAATCCAAAGGTACGTAGATTCTTTTTATTTATTTATTCAGTTATAAAATCTTAATACTACTAATTCTTTAATCCAGAACTCTACAATATATATATATATATATATATATATATATATATATATATATACAGTACAGTACAGGATGTCCGAAAAGTCTGTAAACGGTCGAATAACTCGAGAAATATACATCGTATTGAAAAACTGAAAAAAACATGTTCAATATTTTTGAAAAATCTATTTAGGGATGAAGTTTCCCCCCCCCAACTGTGGGGGGCGATCTGGGAGCAAAGGGTGGGCAACTTTGAAATCTTAAATGATACCCTCCCCCCTCTCTTTTTTTATTGTAGATTCGGATTCTACAGAAAACAAATACGTAACTTTTGTATTTAACATTTTTTTTCAGAAAATCTTAGATGGAGCTGTAATCGAGTAAAATGCAGTGAGCATCGTTTCCTTTGAAAAGTCTGGAAACGGTCGAATAACTCGAGAAATATACAGTGATGGCCAAAAGTTTGGACATTTTTTGAAAGTTTCATGTTTTTCAACTTTGTGTGCTTGTAGAATATATTAATTTTCACTTAAATACAAACGTTTATATATCAAATTGAAGGTAATTTAATGTAGAATTTAATAATAAAAACAGCATTACAATATCTGTATTTATGCTCGTTTTAGTAGAACAAACAAACACAAATCGTTTTGAATAAGGACGTGTTTTGTAATAAAAGCGCACTAGCCAATCACAAACACTGTTCTGAGGACAAATCAAATGTCTGTAACTATAGTTTAGGTTATTTGGATGGTAAAAGTGTTATTGTTGTGGAAATATTTTGCGGAATGATGCATACTACTACAATTAAATAGAGTATTGCTGTTTTTGAATATTTAAAGTCCTTTTTTTTAAATTAAACTAATTTTAAACAATGTCATCAACAAGAAGAACTGATTGGACATCTACAAAAAGAAGCCGAATTGTCATATTGAGAGAAAATGGCCTCTCTTATGCTGAAATTGCAAGACAAGTTGGTGGTTCAGTGACTTGTTCTGGTGTACGAAAGTTCTGTTTAAGTTATGAAAAAACAAAATCAGTGGAAAATAAGGCCAAATCAGGCCGAAAAAAATGCACAAGTGCTACTGCCGATAGAAAAATTAAACGGCTATGCCTTCAAGATAGAAAAATTTCATCAGATGTCATTAGATGTGAAATGAATGCAGCGGGTATTGCAGTAAGTTCAAGAACAATAAGAAGAAGGTTATCAGGATTTGGACTACAAGCTAGAATTCCAAGGAAAAAACCATATTTAAATCAAAAGCAACGCAAAAAACGAGTTAAGTGGGCAAAAGAACACATTAAATGGTCAGAAAATCAATGGAAGCAAGTAATCTGGAGCGATGAGAGTAAAATATCGCTCTTTGGTAGTGATAGTAGAAAATACGTGAGACGTAGAGTAGGAGAAGCACTTCATCCTGATTGCATTGAAGCAACTACAAAAACCAAACAAATGTCATGATTTGGGCATGTATGTCTGCAGATGGTGTGGGCCGAATTCAATTGATTGATGGCATCCTGAATGCCAAAAAATACATCGAAACTGTCCTGGAATCAAAATTGATACCTTCCATCAGGGATCTCTTCCCCAACAACGCACCATTTATTTTTCAGCAGGATTCAGCTCCATGCCACACAGCAAAAGTATGCAAAGCATGGTTTCAAAATAAAGGCATAGATATATTACCATGGCCAGGAAACAGCCCTGATCTCAATCCAATTGAAAATTTGTGGCGACGCACAGTGGGGCAAAATCCCGAAAAGCTGGCCAAAAGTCGAAAAATAAAGTTACTAATTCGGAAATTTTTATTATACAGTTGGATAGAATAATGTTTGGAGCGTCAGAATCTATATTTACAAATAGGTTTTCTCGTTTCCCTGACAACCTGCATCATTTCAAAAGTGATGCTTGGGCGAGTGTCATCTGAGGCGCACAAAAAGCGCAAAACAACGCTTTCTTTAAACACGTGCTACATATTTCCATATCATCCGATTTTAATGATTTAAAATGGATTCACACGATAGTAATGTGTACATTATTTGGATGTGTTACAAAAATTGTTCTAAGCATATAAAAAATAATAATTTTATGATTATTTTTGATAATTTTTTTAAATAAATATATTATTTTTGTGCTTTCAAACATCAAAAAGTATAAAAGTTCCACGGTGTTCCGCAACGAAATTTAAGTAGATAATAGCCTGAACTATTATCTAATAAATTATAAAAAAAACCAGCTGCTAAAAACTGCTATTTTACGTTTCGTGCAGGTTTTTGCAACAACAAGTAGAAATGTCACTTTTACTTACCGTCATACGTAGTATAGGGTAAGTCTTGTAATCGTTTTAAAAATCGAAAAAAAAAATTTTTTTGACGGATTTACACGTTTCAGACACTGGAGATTCCAAAAAACATATTTTTAGAAAAAAAAATTGCCGTCCGTCTGTGTGTCTGTATGTCTCTGTGTCTGTATGTCTCTGTGTCTGTGTGTCTGTAAACGCTCTATCTCCCGAACAAATTGAGATAGAGGCTTGGAATTTGGTATGTACTTAGTATGTAATAATGGGAAGAAGCATTTTGAATTTCAGTAACCTCGATTATCCGGAACTATTTTTTTCGGACTCTCGAAATATTCGTTCTGATAAAAGGTACATACAATTTTTCGAAATTGTTTATTTTAAGGAGTGAATATAAAAGACAATTAAAAAACATAAATTTTGCATAAAGAATGAAGTCGATCGGATTACTAGTTACCGAGATATTTGTAATCCTATTTTACACATTCTTCGATTTTTCATGACCCTGTATTTCATCCAAATTTCAATTCAAAGATAAATTTTAATTGGAAAAGAGATGCTTAATTCGACGCAGTAAATTGTTAGTTAATATGATTATAATTTGTGGAGTTAAAACGATGTTTCTTTTAAGCAGTTCAGTAATCGAGCCTTTAAAGTTTATGACGTCATCAAGCCACAATTTTATTCGAATTCCAATACATTATATAAGTCGTTTACACATGTTTTATTTTTATAGTTTATATTATGAATATCCATGATGGGTAAGTATTACGGTGGCCCCCAACGACTAGTTATTAGTCGCTTCAAAAATTCTGAAATTGTAAAAGAGTAGTGCTTGTGTTAGAAGATAATTTTTTTGTCAGAGTTGCTGTGGTCTTGAGTGGCAGCAGTTCTTTGTGCAAAGTTATTTTTTCGAAAATGGCAGCGTTTTTGTTTTATTGACGTGTATAATTATATTCTAAACAAGAGTTTTGTAAAAAAAAAAAAAAAAGAGGGTTTAATTAAAGTGTGATACAGTTCTATTTTTTCTCTTTGTAGGGCTCGAGCTCAAAGTAAAAATTTTACTTATTTACAAATTGAAAAAAAAATTGCTATTTGAACAAGAAGGTTGTAGTCTAAATTTCTTAAAATGTTTTACAACTCTTTGAAAATCAGTTTGAAACGGGAATGAGTTGTTATTGATAAGTATATAAAGACAAATATTCTGTGTGATTCTTAAGCGTTTGCATGGTCGATATTATTAATATATAGAAACCGTGGGCTATCCCTTATCTATCCTCCCTTTTTATTTGGCATTCTTTTCCAGAATGACCGGAAAAAAGTGTTTATGTCTTTCTGCCTCATTTGTACAATGATATTTTAAAAGAATAAGAATTTGAGATTTGTCAGATTTTCGCCAGTGGTTGGGTATAATTAAAAAAGTTCCCAATTTAAACCGATTTTCAGGGATATGAAAATCACGAAATGTTGTCATGAGGGAATGTTTACAATGAATACTATTTCTACATAAAAAGAGATTTTTAAATGAGAAAATTATTCTTGAAACAATTTTAAAATGTTATTAACAATTTTCTACTGCATGCTTTCGGTATCTATACTAATTCGCCATTTTTGCTTTTAATTTTAACTTTTGAATGGTAATTAGCATTTTTCAAAGCCACCTGTATCCGAAATTTCATACAAATTGAATAGCTTTCAAAACATTTAAATTTTTAGTCCGCCATATTGGATTTCCCATTTTGATTTTTTAAATTTTAACTACGGAATCGTAATCAGCATCCTGAAAAACACCTGTGTATGAAGTTTCGTCCAATTTGAATAACATTTTCATATTTTGGCCAGCTTTTCGGGATTTTGCCCCACTGTGGCGACGTTTGAAAGTTCTTGTACGAAAAAAACGCCCATACAATAAAAGACAACTTATTGAAGCTGTAATTGATTCTTGGCACCATGTGATTACGAAAGATGAACTCCAAACACTCGTTCACTCGATGAAAAGACGCTGTGAATCTGTCTTAAAAAATAAGTGTTATCCTACTAAGTATTGATTGTGTAAGTATCACTTTAAGAAATGCAAATCTGAGATAGATCTTACTATTAGTTGCATAACTTTTATTGTTATACAGATATTGTAATACTGTTTTTATTATTAAATTCTACATTAAATTACCTTCAATTTGATATATAAACGTTTGTATTTAAGTGAAAATTAGTATATTCTACAAGCACACAAATGCTTGCAGTTGAAATGAATGCAGTTGAATGCAAGTTGAAATAGCAATAGGTTGAATAGGTAGAAATAGGTTGAATGCAAGTTGAATGCAGTTGAATGAAACTTTCAAAAAAGGTCCACACTTTTGGCCACCACTGTACATCGTATTGAAAAACGGAAAAATGCATGTTCAATATTTTTCAAAAATCTGTTTGGGGATATCAAAGTTGCCCCCCAACTCTGCCCCTGGAGGTAAAGGGGGGCAACGTTGAAATCTTAAATGGTAACCCCCTTTATTTCAGATTCTGATTCTACGGGAAAAAATACATAACTTTTGTATTTAACATTTTGTTCGAAAAAATCGTAGATGGCACTGTAATCGAGTAAAATCCAATGAGAATAGTTTTCATTGAAAAGTATGAAAACGGGAGAATAACTCGAGAAATATACATCGAATTGAAAAACGAAACAAAGCGGGTTCAATATTTTAGACAAATCTATGTAGAGCTATAAAAGTGGCTAAAATGTTTCTAAAATATTGAACACATATTTTTCCGTTTTTCAATTCGATGTATATTTCTCGAATTATTCGCCCTTTTTCATACTTTTCAATGGAAACGATTCTCATTGCATTTTACCCGATTACAGTGCCATCTACGATTTTACGAAGAAAACGTTAAACACAAAAGTTATGTATTTTTTCCCGTAGAATCCGAATCTAGAATAAACTAGTCGAATATGACAATCCCAAAACTTTCTTCTATCTCATACATGTTAATGCTTCAAAATTCGCTGTCACACCGCCAAAAAAAATCAATATTTTTCGTCATTCTGTTGTACATCAGCTGCTTGTAAATCGTCGGGTTACCTGGATGCGAGCAGCCGATGTATTATACTAAACTACGAACAGTCCTTCTGGCCGGTATCGGCAGGAAAAGATAGCCTCCCTATTGCTTGTTTTTGAAATTTTAGCTATTTCTGCTGAAAATACACGAAGCTAAAATACGCGGAACCTGATTACAGAAGAGTCATTCCCAGTTCTCATCAATATTGAATTTGAATGAGATTATCGCCAAATTAGACAGACATAGCCAAGTTGGCTTCATATATGGCAGCGTATTTTTGTCGCCAAATTTGGCGTTATTTCACCAATTGTCGCCAAGCTTGACGAGAATTTGACGTTGACGAATATAAATATATAGTGTTAAGCATGTAAGTGTAGACACAATGATTACAACAATGAAAGAAAATTTGGTGAAACCATGTTCACTAAAACTCATAAATTAAACCCGATTATGGAGGAATCCTGATACCGGCTGTATTGTTTCAAAATATCAGCCACCCTATAATTTCAAGCTGCTATATATTAGCCATTTTTTAAGATAGAGGGAAAAAAATACTACGTAATCCTTGGATCAAGGCCGAACATTTAACGCCAAACGTTTTTAGGATTTCTAATTTTTTTGTACAACTTTTTGAAATTGAAATAGTTAAATGGCCATCACAGCGATCCCACCAGGCGCAATATCCCCAAATTCAACTGGGACCTGCTGGCCATAGCCAAAAACATATACAAAAAATTTGTTTCAATTATCTGCATAACTTCATACACTTTTCGATGATACAATAGTGAAAACGGAACAAAAATCGCGATCACAGCGCCCCCTTTTGTTGAAATATCCCCAAATTCAAGTAGGACCTGCTGGCCATAGCCAAAACCATAGAAAAAAAAATTGGTTTAATTTGAAGCATAACTTCATACACTTTTCGATGATACAATGAGGACAGACAGACATTTTGTAAAAACATGTTTTTCGGAATCTCTGACCCCTAAAACGTGTAAATCCGTCGAAAACCGTAAGTCGAAAAAAATTTCGATTACAATACTTTTTTCTATTATAGATAGAAGAAAGTAAAAAGGGGGGTTAGTATTTAAGATTTCAAAGTTACCCCTTTCCCTCCCAGGGGGCAGAGTTGGAGGGGGGGGGAGACTTTGATATACCTAAATAGATTTTTCAAAAATATTGAACATGCATTTTTCCGTTTTTCAAACCAATGTATATTTCTCGCCTTATTCGACCCTTTACAGACTTTTCAAAGGAAACTATGTTCACTGCATTTTACTCGCTTACAGTGCCATCTACGATTTTCTGAAAAAAAAATGTAAAATAAAAAAGTTACATATTTTTTCCAGTATAATCCGAATCTGCAGTAAAAAAGAGGGGTTATCATTTAAAATTTCAAAGTAAGCCCCCTTTCCCCCAGAGGGGCAGAGTTCGGGGGGGGGGGCAACTTTGATATCCCAAAATAGTTTTTGAAAAATATTGAACATTCATTTTTCTGTTTTTCATTCCGTTGTATATTTCTCGAGTTATTCTACCGTTTCCATACATTTCGGACACCCTGTATATTTTCGTCCACTTACAACCTCCCCCCCCCACCCCGCGCCGCACGCACACATGCATGCATGCATGCATTAACACACGTATATGTAGCGAGATAAATAAAATCGCTTTGTTATATAATATCAGACATACACACATATACATATAAAATCCCTTTGTCCTATAATATGTCCTATCGCATATACAGAGAGATAAAACCACTTTTTCCTATAATATCAGACATATCACACACACAAAGAGAACTATTTGTAATAAAATACAAGATGTGTATACTTTTTAAAACCTTACTCTAAAACGTTTCTAAATAAATATCAGACGCATCAGCCAAAAACTGGTGTGATGAAGAGAAATGCTCAATGCTCTTTTGAGGTTAAATTTGCTTTATCTTACTACTAATAATTCTAAATTATGCTTGTTATTATTTTTTCTCAGTTCATAAATTTTTTTTTGTGCTTTTTTGAAATGATGAAGGAGAGGAGGGGGGGGGATAAATATTTTTTTACTGGCAACTATAGAATACTTGGTACCACATTTTATCGAATTTGTAAAACCCTGCAGCATACTATTTTCACCACGGGAGGTCCCCTTGATTAGTACGGGCAGCGCCGCTCGGGTCTTCCAGTATATAAGAAATCACTCATTCATGCGCACCCATACAACATACGCAGATCATACACTGCAAAAAATAAGTGTTGATTTTACAGTATAAAACTGGCGCCCCAGCTGCCAGTATTATACCGTAAAATTAACAGTATTAAATAGTAAAATAAGCAGTAATACGCTGCCGCGCAAGCAGTAATACGCTGCCGCGCATGCGCGGTAGCGTATTACTG
Source organism: Maratus michaelseni (assembly GCA_963931845.1). Classification (NCBI taxonomy): domain Eukaryota; kingdom Metazoa; phylum Arthropoda; class Arachnida; order Araneae; family Salticidae; genus Maratus; species Maratus michaelseni. The sequence goes on along the minus strand of OZ007590.1, from coordinate 176,145,306 downwards.
CTTGCGCGGCAGCGTATTACTGCTTATTTTACTATTTAATACTGTTAATTTTACGGTATAATACTGGCAGCTGGGGCGCGAGTTTTATACTGTAAAATCAATAGTTATTTTTTGCAGTGTAGTCTTCACGATATAATTTCAGTTATAGATGAGATATAAAACAGCTGATACCTTGGGAGCGAAACTGTCGAGATCTTCCAGAGTCATGACGTTGTAAAAGGTATCGGGATATCTCATATCGACATAATCCATCATCTGAAATTCACAGACAGTAAAAAAATGTACCATAGAAAACTACACTTACAATTATAGAAACTAAATAAAATACAAAACTACTAATTATTTAGAGGATTTTATTAAATAACTAGATAGTACCCGTAAAGATTTGACAGTAAATAACTTGAAAATTTCACTAGTAATATATTTTAATTTTTAATTAGTTGGATTTAACTGAATTAAGAATCGAATACTTGATGAATTGTTATATACTGTGTAAAAGATTCCTATACATATAATCGATAGATAGCAATGTCTGTCCAATCTACTAAACTAATTAAGTGGAAAGAATTTTAAACTTGTAATTTATAACCTATTATGTTTGCTTTTTAACAGGTATTTAACTAAAAATATTAACTGAATGAGAAATCATTGAGGGCATTTATTTTTTGTTACTATAGTATCTTTATTTTATTTATTTTTTTCAATATCAATATTTAGTATTTTCTAATTTTTTTTAATTATGCGACCTTTAAAAATTTTTCATTACTTTTATTTTTACCAGCCTGACTCTAAAATATTATTTATATGTTAAACCATGTATATCACGGTGATTTCTTTTATAGTTCTTACATTAATATTTTTCCTTCCTTCTCTCTTTTCTCTCTTCTTCTTTTTTTTTTTTTTTTTTTTACGGAAAATAATCACATACTTTTCTTAGTATATAAACATATCTTCTGGATAATGGCCTGACAAAATAGATAAAAGTTTATTTTGTCAATTTATTTAATCGATAACACATGGAAATCTTTTAATTTAAATATTTTTAATATAAAATTAGTAATTAAAAAAAAATATTGTCGGGTGTCAAATTTTACTTACCACAGTCGCAATATTAAAAAAAAAAAAAAAAAAAAACAATAACAATACCGATTATTTTCTGAATACTTTTAAATTACGCGACCTTTATTTTTTACTATTATTCATTCTTTTTTTATAAAACCACGAACTTAAAATTTGGTGTTTGCAGCTAACGATTTATAATACATATTTTGTAATTACTTGAATTTTATTTTACATTTTCATAAATTATTTAATCATGGATATGAAAGGTACTTTAGGATACAGGTGAATTTCCTGTATGTATGTATCAATCAATCAATCTCTCTCTCAAAAACACTTTTCTTAGTACATATACCTTAGTATACATATGACATCTTGATAATGGTCATACCAAATACATCAAAAACTGTAGATTAGTTCAATTTAGTATTTTATCAATAATTACATGCACAATCTTTTAATTTAATTATAAATTGGTAATTTAAAAAACCTATTCTTGGGTGTGAAAATTTACTTAATTATAAGGCATTCGAATAAAAAAAAAATTACAAATTATATAACTTCACTTGAAGTAAAATAAGACATTATTGAAATGAATTATCTTATCGCCAATAAAGTAACAAAAATCAGTCTGCCCGGAGCGAGCATCGAACCCATGTTGTCAACAGAGAACATTTAGCTCATTCATTCTGAACTCTCGCTAGTTTACTCTAAAACTGGATATGTTCTAGAAGTATGTTACGCATGCGTATTTATGTCTTTTTTACACTGAAAAAATTGGTCTTAAGAATTATCTTTTCGTTTTAATCACGGAGGCAGAACCTCCGTGGTTTTAATATATAGGTTGTTTTATATTGCCACTGAGCAAAATTATTGCATCCATGGTCTGTATTTTAATGAATCTCAAAGGAATGAATCGCATATTATTTACCATCGCTATTGCTGGGTGATACCAATTTCAACACAAGATATATCGAAAAACATTCATATTTTGATGTAGATCATCGCTCAAGTTGTTTTTTGTTTTTCGCAATCCTTCTAAAAAGGCTAATCTTATGCAGCTTTCGTGAAAAAATTAAATATCTGAAAATTAAAATTAAATGGCTGATTTTAACCAAAGATTATCGGGATCCGGATAAGTTCACTCATCCGGATCCCGATATTACACTTAGCGTTATGATATATATAATGTGGGAAAATGTCAATAGTTATTTCCCTGGGCCGAAGACATATTAATGCTGTAAAAGGAAGTTTTCCGGCTTAGATATTTAGCATATTTTTTTTAAGTTGTTTTGACGTCTAGAAAAGAAGTAGAGATACGCAGGCTTCTGCATAAAAACAGATGTTCTAAACATTTAAAAATCAAATTTGTATCCAATTATGAAAAATTTGCCTTTTGGGCTCATTTTTTCCTGTATGTTGCGCGGCGGGAAGTGCTCTACGGTATCCAAGATTTCTCTGTGGGGGTTACTAATTAAGCAAAATGAAAGTTAAAAAATATATAATTCTCCACTCTCCAGCCTTTGACCAATGTTTTAATTTTAGCAAAATGGCAGAATATCAAACTTAATGCATCAGTTTTCAAATAAATAAATAAATAATGTAGTTTTGTTTTGTCTATAAAATAACGAAATGTATATAGAAATATATAAATGAAAACATGTGAAAAACGAAGGATAAGACATTATAAAAAGCATTGGAATGGACACTGAAGGAATTATACTTAATAGTGTGGTAGCGTGAGACGTTGTATATATAATTAATAAATTCCATTTATCGTTTGAAACGAAAAAACTTTATTTTAAATTAACACATTAAAAAAAACAAAAGTAAAAATGAAAAAATATGATTATTCGTCTCCATGCTGTGAAATTACAATTTCAGACGAACTTCGATTCTGAAGTCCACTCCAAAGTCAACCTCACTCTAGCTTGTTTCACCACCAACTCCGTTCAACATTCCACTCCTTCCACCTTCAACTGCCGTCAGCAATTTCACTTCCCAGGGGCTTTCCTTGCATTCCAGGAATTTCCCAGAAAACATTGCATTTCGTAGGGGCCCAGTTCTTTGTATCCACAAGAACAATACTTTACAATTCTTATCTACTCATTCAGATAACATACCATTCAATACAAAGCATGTATTGCAGCTTGGCTTATCTCAAAGTGAAAATGAAATTCACACTATTGATAGAATTTTCGTCAATAGAGATCAATCTGTCAGATTATTTTCATTCCAGAGAGATTATCCTTTTTCCACAAATAAGGGAGGAGTTGAAACATGTCAACTCATCACAACACCTCCCGCTAAGAAAAAATTTCTAGAAGAAATTTGGCATATATATTAATAGAATAAGCTCCTTCAATCAATTTCTAAAGAGGTCAACAAAGCACAAAGGAATTTTGAATAACACATGAAAAATCCCTATAGAAAACAAACACATTCCCATACTCAGTATTTGATAGGCCACACTGTCAATAGGATTTACTATACTCCCTCACCTACAATACCTAAGTATAATTCCAGGAATAATTTATACAATTGATGCCCTAAGAAACAATTTTGAAATATTTCACATACCTATAATACCAAATACAGATTACACTTTACATGATTCTAACAAAAAAAAATAATAATAAAAAGAAAGTATAAACCTATATATAACACAATGCCTAAAACAATTCTCTTAAGAAAACACTTGCTTAAAAGCTTAATTTTGGACACTTCTACAAACAAAAGAAAGCATACTAAATTATGCAATCATTAAATTAATGAAGTTTTACTATTACGAAAATATTAAGCATTAAATGATAAATAAACTCAATATAGATATTACAATAATGAGCACTCCCAAATTTTAGAACAGAACTTAATTTAGAGTATTCCCCCGAAAACCAATATCTATATTACTTCTATCAGAAAATCTTTTCGACAATAATTTTCGACTCACAACTTCATAATCATGATTTTTCCTTTCAAAATCTTGTTTGATTTTAATAAATCTTTCTTTGTGATCCGTTTTAAAAGAAGAATGCTCCATTCTTTTTAACTTTGATTTCTTATTCACATCTTCTTGGCATTTAGCCCCCCAATTTTCTCTATCATTATCTTTCATCCCAGAGTTAATTTTTCTGGACACAGTCATAGGTGAACTCAATTTCTTTCTAATTCTATTTCTAACACGCTCAACTCCCATACTACCAACAAAATACCTGGTTATATTTACAGCATGCTCAGAATTCTTTTCCCGAAATTGACCTCCAATACCTGACCATTTATCACCATCCTTTTTAGACGCATCCTCTTTTGTATCGATCAATTTAGACCCTTTTCTAAATTCTTATCAGTCACGTCTCCCGGTGAATTTACCTCCATCTCATCAACAGACTTATTATCCCTTTCACAGATTTCATTCACAGCCGTTTTTCTAACAACTCTTTGCTCATGATCGCTAGATAATCTGAGGGTTCCTTGCCCATTTAATTCTCTTTGATTCCCCACTTGTTTATACACCGAATTTTGCTTTTCCATATTTCCTAACTTTAATAAGTCATAAACAGCTGGTGTTATAAGGGGCGGAGAATTTAGTTTTCTCACAACTGCAACCACCACATTTTTTTCAACATACTCTTTTTCACCTTCCATCAAAGCAACCGGCACTGACACCAAATCCGCTTTTTGTCTATTTCCGAGGGCCGGTATAAGAAAGACATTTCCCACTTTCTTAGCACTCCACGGAATGTCATTAGCATCAAAAACCGCAATTTGCGCACCTGTGTCCTTAATCGCTTTAACTTTCTTACCATTCACGCATAAATCAACCATAGGCAACTCGGTTTCCACACCTTCCCTATTATTTTCACTTTTCCCATCACTTGTAATAATCCAAGCTATGCTTTTATCCTCATAATTAGATTTACTTTTTAACAATTCAGGACAATTTGGTCTGATGTGGCCCACTGCCAAACAATTATAACATTGGACTTGTCTTTGCTTTTCGAAAGCATTGTCCTTCTTAAATTGATCAAATTTCCCACACTCTTTCGTATTCTCAAATTCCGATTTTGGTTTAATTTCCTTTCTACTTTTAGAATTAAAGCTGTCTTTTTGCTTATCCTAAAAAGATTTATTTTCCCACGGTTTTCTATCCGACCTGTTAAATTCTCTTCTTATACTCTCAAATTTATCCGATTTTTCCGCGAGTTTAGAAGCAATCTTTATTTCCTCCCAATCATCCATAAATTTTTCTTTTATCTCAAAAAGGACACGTTTTTTCAATTGTTCCGTGAGCATTAGTTCTTTCACTGAATCAAAATCCCTCACTTCTAATGACTCTAACCAATTATCTAGATAACCCCTTAACTCATAAATCAGATCCACCCATAATTCACCAGATTTTCTTTGATGAGTTTCAAATTTTTGTTTTAAGGCGCCTGTACTTAGCCTAAACCTATCTAACAAAACTTTCTTTATATGCAGAAAATCATCACATTTGTCTGCTGGTTGTTTTACTATAATTTCGGCAATATCAGAAGGTAATAAAGGAATTAATTGACTAACCAAATCTTCCTGAGAAATTTTAGCTTTCTCGGCTTGCCTTTCAAAAATCATAAAGAAAAGAGTTATATCAATTAATTTAGAATCAAAGCGCGGAACTAAATCCTTTAAATTTACCTTAGGAGTCCTTTGAAAATCTACATTTGATTCATTAGATGAAACACTAACAACATCCGCAGAATTTTGAATACGCAATTTTTCTAATTCAAATCGCTGTTGTTTCTCAAGTTTTTGTAATTCAAGTTGTTTTTCAAGTTGTTTTTCGAGTTTATCTGCCTCAAGTTGTTTCTCAAGTTTATCTACCTCAAGTTGTTTTTCAAGTTTATCTAACTCAAATTTCCTAAGTTTATCTTTTTCCTCTTGCGCAATCCTATCTAACTCAATTTGCCTCTCTCTTTCTTTACGATCTTTTTCAATTTGTCTCTCTTTTTCTTTACGATCTAATTCGATTTGTTTTTCCTGTTCTTTCCGCTCTGCCTCCTGTTCAAGAATATATTGCAATCGAAGTTTCGCATAACTTTCTTTATAATCCTCAGCACTAACAATAGCCTGAATTATAGCTTGATTTTTACACGTTTTTGACACACTGGTCTCAAATTCCTCTGCTAATAATAGCAAGACGTTTTTATTATATTTTACTAAATAGTCTGCCATATTTTCCCCCAAAATATAATAAATTTCAAAATAACAGATATATTCAACTTACAATAATACAATAAATACAGAAATAGAATTTTCTTCCCTATACGTATAATAATGTATTCAAAAACGACACAATCTCAATATAGCAAATTCTCATGCAACAGTGACGTCTTTCAAACTGAGTATATCCCCCAAAATAAATTTTATACCCAACAGTACAGTATAGCATCAATTTATTTTGAAACATTAATCATAATCATCCACAGTATACCCATAAAATTAAGCTATAACTTTATTACTGTAATAAATAAAATGTATGTAAACAAAACTCTTATTTCCAAAAGTTTTATACAAAATTATGATTAAAATACCCTGATTAATAATCTCAATTAAGCAATAACAATTTACTATACCCCAAGTAAATTTTAACATATACATAAGTATATAATTTTCTTAACCCAATATAATACCAAACAGATACCAGAAAATCAACAAACATAAAAATTCTAACTAAAAATTTAAGTACCAAATTAATAGCTTCCCTAGAATTCTTAAAATTTTCATAGAGTTTTGTTCCCCAAAATTAAAATTTATACACAAAATTTAATTTAGACAGACCTCTGTAGAAGATATCATAAAAGAGCTTAGCTCCAGATGCAGATATTTCCTCCACACTGATACCAGGCTTCCAAGCACTTTTAAAGATGATATACACACAGATGTTTCAAGACTTGAAGACATTCCATTCATTGATGAGGCACTAATTTAACCTTAGATCCGTATGTAGACAACTCAGATGGTACACCGCATATCTTCAATTCCACTGATATATTTGAAGCACACACAAATAGCACCAAGTCTATAGTTGACTGTTCATACACCACACAGCTTTTGTCGATAAAGTTCTTTTACCAGTTCTCTACTTGCTAGAACTCCAAGAAAAACCACGACTCAGATTAGACTTCAAGACTCCACAACTCTGCTTGTCCGTTTTCCACTGGCTCTTCATCTGTTTAATCAGGTTAACATAGATCCGTAATCTAATTTACTCTAGATTACATATCCCATTTGACCAATTAATTATATATACTATTGCTGTGGTAGCGTGAGACGTTGTATATATAATTAATAAATTCCATTTATCGTTTGAAACGAAAAAACTTTATTTTAAATTAACACATTAAAAAAAACAAAAGTAAAAATGAAAAAATATGATTATTCGTCTCCATGCTGTGAAATTACAATTTCAGACGAACTTCGATTCTGAAGTCCACTCCAAAGTCAACCTCACTCTAGCTTGTTTCACCACCAACTCCGTTCAACATTCCACTCCTTCCACCTTCAACTGCCGTCAGCAATTTCACTTCCCAGGGGCTTTCCTTGCATTCCAGGAATTTCCCAGAAAACATTGCATTTCGTAGGGGCCCAGTTCTTTGTATCCACAAGAACAATACTTTACAATTCTTATCTACTCATTCAGATAACATACCATTCAATACAAAGCATGTATTGCAGCTTGGCTTATCTCAAAGTGAAAATGAAATTCACACTATTGATAGAATTTTCGTCAATAGAGATCAATCTGTCAGATTATTTTCATTCCAGAGAGATTATCCTTTTTCCACAAATAAGGGAGGAGTTGAAACATGTCAACTCATCACAATAGGATGAAAAAGCAAAAATTGGAGAACTATGAATAGCTTTTAGAATCTTCAGAAGGGCTTTATAAGAATATTCATAGTAAATATATGTTATTTCTTCAAATATTATCAGCATTATGCCTAAAATCGACGATATTAAGCCCCTAATAACATATTATATATATATATATATATATATATATATATATATATATATATATATATATATATGAGACAAGAAAATTAATAGCCAACATGAAGTTCAAATTACAAAATAAATATGAAACTTAAATAGAAATTAGATAAATAAACAATTATTCAAATTAAATAGAAATCAGATCATAAAATAATGTACAATACTCACAAAAAATACTGTAAATGGAATAAGATTATAAGTACTTGGCAATCAGCCAGTCATTATTAAATCAAAATGGCTGCAAGATCTATGCACAAACATTGCTTACAAAAAATGATAATAGAAAATAAATTGAGTAAGTGCTGCCAACTATCACAGAAAAATATAAGTAAAAGCTGAAATGGTAGACAAGTTAAATAATAAGGCTAGTGCTGCCATCTATTATAAATGAAGTTAAAATAGAATCAAAAGAAAAAAAAATATTGACAAAGCAAATATTTGAAATGTGAGGAAACTAAAGGAAGTAAATAAAATTTAAATATAATAAAGATGAAATGGGAAGACAAGTACAATAATTAGCAATGTATGATGAGACATTGTGTGAGTAAACGGAAGAGTGTATTATTTATGTTATAAAAATGATTTTGTGATGTAAATAAAATGATTAAATGCATAAAACATGTTTTTTTAAATAAATTTTGTAGCCTTTTTTTAGCAGTCCAACCACATCCCTCCTGAATGGTATTTTTATTTTATAATATTTTGAGGGGAAATTGTTATTTTATGATTTTTTTGTTGTTGTTAATTAAAACAAAATGTTTTAATTTTTTTTAGCAGTCCGTGCCCTTCCTCCTTAATATTGCTTTCATTATGAAATTCATTATTATTAAATAATTTTATAATTTTTATACATATTTAATGCCCGTACTGGTAAAATTGGATTAATATTTTAATGTTTAATTCGTGAAGAAGGAAAAGCAAGAGGATAATTGTAAGACAAAACTGTATGTTTTAAACGTAATAAATTAGGCCTAATGAAATGAGAGAAGTATAAACGTTTAATACGATTACAGTGGTTTAGAAGAATATTTCTGTAAACTGAAGTAGTAGACATGAATGAAAGTTTGTAAAATTAATAACATTGAATGTTAAAGTGTGATTGGAAAGAATAGAGATATTAATGCCCATAAAATTAATAGTAGACTTATTTAAATGAGTAGTACTAAGTTCAAGATTGGAAGAATATGCTACAGGTAGAGAAATAGAATGATTATCATATATTAAATCATTTAGTGACTAAGGAAATACATAAGCTTTCATGAAAATAAGGAAATCAGTTTATCTGTTTGGTGAGATATTTTGGATACCGACTAAAAGACTGTTTCGAGAAAATCACATTTAAAATTTGTCAACAAGCACCGGTCGCACTTAAACTGTGTGACAAGAAATAACTATACTTCAAGTGTTTAATTTTTTAACAAGAACGAAAAATCATGCGTCAAGCGTAGATTATGAAACACTTTCCGACATATACAGAATTCTGTGACAAAACTTCATTATTAAATAAGGTAAAATATGTCAAGGTCAAACCGGGCGGGTTGGACTACCTTTCGGCTTAAGCTCAATTAGCCCCGCCCAGCAGGTTCGTTTACTTAATTATACTGAGTTTTACTAAATTATACTTTGTGATATTGAGCAATAATTATACTATGTAATTCTGAAATACAAATTCTGAAAATACAAGATTCCAAAAATAGAAATTCTGAAAACGCAAAGAAAATAAGTTGAAACTGGTGTGAAACAATAAGAACTAAAAGATCTTCTTAAAACACCATCAAAAACTTTTAAATGCGCTAGGCCTTTCGAAAGATCAGAGTCTTTCTTCGTCAGGCGCAAAAAGGACGTGCTTCTACTATGAAAGCAGCAGCAAGCTTGAAATGAGAGTTAAGGGAAAGGAAACAAACTGAAGACACAGCCAATAGGAAAGTAGAAAAGTATGAAAACAGAAGACAACAGCCAATCACAGAAGAGTAAAATCAAAACAATAGAATACAAAGTAGAAGGGGAATAAGGAAGAAAAAATAAAATAAAAATAAATAAAATAAATAAAATAAATAAAATAAAATAATTAATTGAATTAATAATAAAATAAATTATGAAAATAAAATTAAATAAAATAAAATAAAAAATAAATTATAATAAAATGAAAACACCTAAATATATTAAAATATGGGAACAGATGAAAATTAAGAAATAAATAAGTAAATAAAATATGAAAAAATATATAAAAAACAGACTAATATTAATTAATACAAAAATAAATAATATGGTATTACTGAAAAGGTTTTTCCAAGCAGCAGAGAACGTTGTGGAATCAGATTTATCATTAACAATAACTTCACGATTAAGATAAATGGTTAAATTTTCAAGAAAGTCCAATTCATAGATACTATTGGCATTACAGATAATTTTAGCGTTTTTAAAATTAAAACAATGGCCGGAATCCCAAGAGTGCTTGGCAATAGAAGATTTAGAAATTTCTTGATTAGTGACATAGCGAGAGTTCTTTTAAACGGATTTCAAGATTTCTTTTAGTTTGACCAATATAAGATAAATCACAGCCATTACAAGGAACATTATAAATTCCCCATTTACGAAGATCAGGAACAGGAGATTTAGTGGAGGGGAATTTCAATTTATTGACAGGTTTAAAGATAATGTTAAAATTGAAGCGTCTTAAAACTTTAGCTAATTTGAAACATAAAGGAGGATAAAGGGGGAGGGCAATCAAATTATCAATTTTGCTTTTGACAGATTTGGAAAGAGTAGATTTATTAGACGGTCTATTGAATTTCTTCACAGCATTATTGATAACAGAAGCATTGAAACCTCTTTTGACAGCAACAGTTTTTAAGTTAAGTTCATCCTTAAGGGATGCAGAGTCTGAACAAAATTTGAGAGCACAAGATTTACATACGTATAAAAAACACAGATTTTTTGGTTGACAGGATGATTTATTATCAATAATGCTGCCAAACTGGAGATGCCAATATTATACTGTATTTTTTTTTTTTTTTTTTTTTTTTTTTTGAGTATAACAATGAGAGAATTTTGTATATTGAGTTTATCGATCCATGCTTTAACCTAACAAAGGAAAAAAATCAATGAGCACTTGAAACACGTAACTAAATACATACATCATCAATATATTGTCAATATTTAAGTAGAAAGAAAAATATTTTTTTCATGCACTGAAACATTTTTGACCTCCCTGTAAATTAAAAACAGGTATTTTAAAATTTCTTACATGTGCAATTTTAGCTTCTACCACAAAGGCCTTTTCAATATCCTTCATGATATTTTCATCGATGTCGCCTCGAAGGAGACTTGTCAACGTGAAGAGGACGCCTTTGTAAGAGTCTATGAGATTTCCGTACGACAAAATATCATAACGCCGTCGTTTGATGAGACCTAGAGACGGTTGATCTACCTGTGGAATTATTAAATAGACGAGTTTTGTTAAAAAAAATGTCGAATTCAGATTAAATCAATAGAATCAAATCTGGTTATTGGAATACCAATTTTATATCGCATGAGCACCCAGTTTAACCCGTGGACTCCATACTTCAGTCCAGCACCCGGATTACTCCACACGTGTACGATTTGGGATTTCGTAACTTCAACTGCGTAAAATTTTGTTAGTAATGTACTAATAATGAAATATAACACATGATTCCTATACGAAATTTAATGAGGAACCGAATTGCGATTTTTATCAAAAATTTCATTTTGTTAAGGGAAATTCAAATTAATGAAAGCATGTTTTCAAAAAACGCAGACATCTGAAATATTAGTCGGTGAAAATTCGCATTAGCGTGGAGAAGTAATGTACTAATAACTGTACTAATAGTAATGTACTAATAATGTACTGTAAACGAGCAGAAAAAAAATGGCTGTATTAATATAAAAATTCGAGAAACTCAATTGTAAAAAAACTTTGACTTGAAGAACAAATGTTACATGAAAGGTAAAAAATCAATCTTTTCTCCGTACTTTCAAATTAACAAAATGTACACATAAATGTTTTGTACTTTAGTTAATGCAAAATAAATATCTCGAACAATTTTTTTTTTTTTTTTTTTTTTTTATCATTTTATCCTCAAGGTGGTTCTCAAATGGCCTGCACACCGCGAAACTTTGACACATTTTCCGATTCATTTTTAAACGCAAAGGCATAAAATTGGCAGGCTTGACTATGGAAGCAATTTGAAATCTAAATGAGTTTTCATTTTTTGATAACTAAATGACTTATAGAGTTATAAGCGATCCGTGCACGTGACGACACGTTTTTCTCTTTTTTATGCTGGTGTCGGGAATTCGGTTCAAAACGCCGACTTTGATAAATAACAAAAATTGGAAAACGTTTTCGATTACAAAGTTTCTGAATAAGAGCACCTGCCAATTTGATATATTTGCGAACAAAAATGAATTAAAAGATGTGTCATAAAGTAGCTACTTTAGATTTTAGAACAGCCTTAAATGCTTACTTGAAAAAAAAAAGTTAAATGATACTTCGATTTCATGCCGCTAATTTAGAGATTAATATTTTCCTCGTATGGAAGTAACTCATTCAACAATTACTAATAACTAACTTTCTAATTTTTTTTCTTATCACAATACTAGATCCTAAAAATGGTTGTTGCGTGAACTTTGATGTATACGAGAAAACTGTTGCAGCCCCTCTCATCATCGTTATAACCGAATTAGACACTGTTATTGCTAGCAGTCACTTGTCTGTATAGCACTCATGGGCCAAAAATTGTCTATAGCGCCCAAAATTAAATCATATAAAATTAATTTTGTTCAAACAATTTTTAATTACTTATGAATATTTATTACGTCACTATTATAGTTTTAAAAAATTTTACCCCTCAAAATATATAGTAATACATAAAGTACGAAGTTTAATTAGGCAGTTACCAAACTATAATACTGCTCGTTACGATTTTATATCAGTTGAAGATTCTTTATTGAATATATAAAGCAGACTTTTTTTTCGTTCATTTGCTATTTATTTGCTGCAGTTTTACGTGCCTGTAATACTTATTGCAAATTTTTATAAAGTATAAAAAAAATTGTAAATTAATCAAAATTGCTCAATTTATAAAAAAAAAAAAAACTTATAAAACTTTTAACCAAACCCAATAGATACAATCATGGCCAACATGCTAACATATAAGTGCATTATACGTTGCAAAATAAATTAAATGAAATAAATAATAATGAAGAAAATGAAATCAAACTAGCACACTGCAAAAAATAATTGTTGATTTTACAGTATAAAACAGGCAGCTGGGTGCCAGTTTTATACTGCAAAATCAACAATTATTTTTTGCAGTGCACGGAAAGTCTATGGAATATCTAACTTGAAATTAAAATAGTATTTCGTTTTAGAAAAATCTATTTTAATATATTTAAAGATAGAATCTCATATGTTTAGATAGCCACAGGGTAAATTATGGAATAAAAAGAGAATATGTAAGGAGTTGATAATTATAAATTTTTGGCAAGAGTATGTAATATCTTTGCTTCGAGATCTGAAAACAATCGCCTATTTCCATAACGGTGCCTTCTAGTTATCAATCGCAAATTTATGGTCACCAAGGGTGACATGGTGACTGAAAATTTCGCACCCTGCCCTAATATTAAAATACAACACAAGTTTCACATAGAAATTTTAACGGACTCCTTGTCAAGCAGACATATTGGCAAAGTGCAAGATTCACTAAACGAGTTTTTTTTTTTTTTTTTTTTGCCAATTTTTACTTTTGATTTCATGTTATAGTCTCGTTTAGAAATGAAAGAAAAGGAAAAAAAAAAAAACCTTACTATTAATAATGACGTCGATGTATTTTTGACGTCCTCGTCAACTTTGATTTTGAAGAGAATATCGCTGATGTATCCATTTTTGAACAGCTGTATCATCAACTTCGCCCAGTCGAAATCGGACGCTTTCCAGTCTTTGTCAATCAGAGGCCATCCTCCAAATTCCTCCAGATCCGACAACAGTTCATCGGCACCCAGCCCATCTCTTTGAGCTACAGATTGATTTTAAAAACATTATTAAGACATCATTCTAGTTTCATCCGGGACCCTTAATATGACTGGCATGAGCCCCGTGCAAGAATGTCACGAGCTCTAATTTGTTGATTAAGAGTCTACGCTAGTAACGTGAAGCCACTCTCGAGCTAATGTTAAATCAATGACAGTTAAAGTACCTTCCAATAGTGTGTATTTTTTGTTTTTCCGTTTTTCGAATAGTGAAGCCGATGGGGACTTTGAAATACGAGAAAAAAAAAGAGCCAATTTTGTCCGTCGTATCTTCCCTGCTTACAGAAGCTTCGGAACAGGCTTTCGGCCGCCACCACTTGGACTTTTCACGCCGTTTTGCGATGTTCATTATGGTTTTAACTAATATCTCTGTTAATTACCAAAAATGAAAAATCTGAGTCTCAGGTGTGCATTCGGACCCGCCTTGAACTATTCCCATCCAAATTTTCAGACTATGTGCGGTAGATTTCCCTATCCATCGCACACACACACACACACACACAGAGACAGACATCTTTCTTTTATTAGTATAGATAAGTATGCCTTTAAGAATGCAGTAAGGAATCTGGATGAAAATGTCTTGAAAAAACATTAATGCTGACAGGCATATGCATCTTCAAAGCTTTTGTTATTATTTTTAGATAAAAAAGATAGAAAGCTAGGTGTGTTTTTTAAAATAATCTAGTTTTTCGAAAACATAATCGCATACATAGCTGCCAAAAACGATCGAATTTTTAAGTACAACTACTTCTTAATAGAAATATTCGTTTTATTTAAAAACGGACATTTGCGACTCAATAAGACGAAAATAACTATTCGGTAACAGTGTTACTAAAAAAAATCGAAAAGTTTGACAGTTATGAATACAGTTTTCTAATTAAATTTACACGAAGACCAAATAACACGATTTTTTTTTAATTATAAAGTGGTGTTTCTAAATGATTATTTTTTTTTTCCTTTCAAAATAGCTAACGCAGGAATTACGAATTAAGTGTTCACGATAAACAAATTTAAAAATTTACAATTTTATCTATTTGAGGTGACGATTCCGGTCAGGACCTATCCATCTGACCAAAAATGCACATGTTCCAATAATGTACCAAAATCTTACATGTAAACAAACAACAGAGCTGTGTGGCGAGTCATTCATTTTTGAGATTCATTGATAAAATAAAAATAAAAACTTCCATTGTTGCAGAAAAATGAGAAATAATGAAATATTTAGACACGTGACTTTTTGGACGTTTTTTATTTGCAAGATAATTTCCGTAAAAATATGTACTTTACGTAAAAATGTACTTTATTTTTATAAGCGAATAAAAATTCATATTTATTGTGACGTTACGAGAATATTATCCATTAGATTTATATTATCTTTATGCTTATTGATGCCATTTTTTTTTCATTACAATTAAATAGAAAAAATATTTTTATTTGATTGATTACATGGTGGTGAAGCATAAAAGTACGTACATAAAGTACGAGAGAAAGGTTTGCGCTGGGGAAAATGACGTTATGCTTAGCTTGAAATGTAATACACTGCTCAAAACAATTAAAGGATATTGCAGTTTTAGGTGGATTTTGTATCTGGGAAACTTTTTAGCTGATTGATACATGGTCGACAGACATAGTAGGTTATATGAGAATAAATTACACATGTTTGGCAGAAAAAAATGCATTTTATTGCGCATTTGTGTACAAAAGGAAAAAAAACACAATTTGTGCATATGAGAAAAAAAGAATAAGAAAAGGTGTTTTCTTCAAAGAAAATCATTTTCAGTAGGGGGTATGGTTTCCACGGGCGGCCAGCAACGTTGAACACCTTTGAGGCATGAACTCAATGAGGCTATTAATGACGAGTTGGGGTATTCTGCCCCACTCTTCCAGAAGAGCTCTTTCCAGTTCTTGGAGAGTTTGTGGGGGTTGTTGGCGGCCAGAAACTCGTCTTCCTAGAGCGTCCCAAACGTGCTCGATTGGATTCATGTCTGGAGAACACGCTGGCCATTCCATTCGAACGATTCCTTCCTCGAAAAGGAAATCCTCCACCAGGTTTGCACGATGTGGCCTGCAGTTATCGTCCATTAAAATGAAGTTATCTCCGATTGCTGCAGCGTAAGGGACTACAATAGGTCTGAGGATCTCATCCCTATATCGGCGACCAGTCAGAGCTCCATCTCGAATGATGTAGAGGTCAGTGCGCCCGTCAATGGAGATGCCACCATACACCAAGACTCCTCCACCGCCAAATCTGACACTTTCGAGCACGAACGCAGGATTATTCCTACTGCCACGGTCCATCCAGATGAAAATACGCCTATTATCCGGATGCACAGAAAAACGGGACTCGTCAGAAAACAATATTGCTCCATTCATTTCTCCTCCAGTTGACATGCTCGGTTGCCCACTCCCTGCGGTCGCGACGATGCCTTTATGTTAATCTAACACATACCATCGGTCGGCGAGCATACAGACCTACAGCATGGAGCCGGTTTCGGACAGTCTGAGTTGAAATCGTGGTGCCTGTAGCCGAGCGAAGGTGTTGTTGGAGAAGAGTAGCGTTCATGTTTCGGTGTCTCCGAGCTGTTAACGCTAAATACCGATCTTCATTGGGCGTTGTTGCCCGTCTACGACCTTGCCCTGGTCTTCGGCCTGCACATCCACTCTCCAAAAAACTGTTCCAGATCCTGGAAATGACACTTTGTGACACTCCAATGGCTTGCGCTACTTCGGCTTGAGTTTGGCCCCCTTCTAACCTACCAGCAATTCTCCAAGCTTCTGAATCTGTCAAATGACTTCGCTGAGACATCGTACTCATCGAAACAAAGCAATCACTGAATGCCGATCATCCTTGTCTTCATTCTCTTTTATCCAGTTGAAAGTCAAATTTCATTCGCTGCCGCTGAAGCGACGTTTTTGACGTTGAACTCAAAATTTGCATACTCCACAGTTTGAAAACCAGAAAAATTTGCATTTGTGATTCTCTTCTTCTATTTTCAGCAAAAAAAATTTCGTTTATATCTTTATTTTATATAAAACTTCAAATATCCTTTAATTGTTTTGAGCAGTGTATATTAAAGCGAGAAGCAAAAGTCTTAAATTTTCAGTGCAAATTCGACCTTACTGCGCACGCCTCAACTTTTTTTGAAGGATGAATTTCTTTAGAATAAAGCAGGAAATAGAATTAAGAAAAATCAAGAGGGTTGGGGAAAAATAGCTCACCTATTGGCCTTTACTGCTCACAACCCTACCCCTAGGAAATATTCCTTCAAAATTCTTCTTCATTCTATTTTTTCCCTTTCCTGGAGGGAGCATCCATTCTTCCACTTGCTTTGCTTGAGAGAGAGGTGAACAAAAGGGAAATGGATGGATTAGCTTGCACTTTATTTTGAAGGCTGGAAAGGGAAATGGATGGGGGGGGGGGAGTTCTCCCCTTCTATAGAATTTGAAAAAGGGTCGTTTTCTGGGGAAGAAAACATTTTATTACAAGCAGATAAAAATATTTCTGACGTAATTTTTACACGGGCTGTAAAATCTTTATATTTATAACCATTAAATATTTCAAAGGGTATGGACAACAAAAGCTTTTTTTTTTTTAATGTTTTCTTACGAGCACTTTTATCACTGATTATCAGTGTTTTTTATTTGGGGTTCATTTAAGGTTTTATCACGGGCCCGGGCGCAAATTCACAATCACTCAACGTCCTACACACTTGATGCCAAACGGTTTGGCGAGAAAATGAACTGTAGCACGCATTCGCGTGTCTTATACGAATTGGCAAACAGTTGAAACTACTTCGACATTTCGACCGCGCATTTCTTGTTTATGTAAGAAGTATTTCTGACTAATTATAATACATATGTATGCATATATATTGTGAACATGTGCATTATTTAATGCTTTATAACTTTACCTTTCTTAAAATGATCGCAATAAATAGATGAAAGTTTATTATATTTACCTTAATTACTTGTTGAGGAAATGCTAAGATAAGTGTTTTGTTGCTGATTGATAATAGGGTAAATATGACGTGACAGTAATGGACCCCTCCCCCTCAAAGTTTTTGCTTTATAAAAAAAATATCTAATAAAAATTCATCGTTTATTTTTTTTTTTTTTTCAGAACTCTTCCTTGCATGTTTTATAATGTGGTATCGCAACCGACGGTGATTTGATAAACAAAAATTTATCCGATCTTATATAATCGCCATTCAGAACACGTGAAAATAATATATTTGAATAAGATAAGTGAAAATCGTAAAAAACTCAACAACCTTTTATTCATTTTGCTTTTGTGCCATTAAAAAAACCATTCGACACACGACACACTTCAAAGTTATAGCCGCTCAAAATACATTTCCGTAAGAGGGAGGAAAATTGTATCTCTTTTCATATAATCAGTGTATGGTGCTGCCCTCTGTTATTACATTAAACAAACCAATTCAAGACTCAAACCCAGGGATAGAGAGTAATATTCAATATATCTTATTGAGTATGCAATATATCTGATATTCAATATATCTTATTGAATTACTCAAGCATAAAATGTTGCTTCACAGTTCCATTGTCTTTCAGTGAATTTTTTACTGAGCAAGCTAAGATATGGTTTTACTTAATTCATTTATATCTTCTTTGTGTTCTTACAAAAATTGCATGTTTTTTTTGTTTTTTTTTGTTTTTTTCAGTAATAGAAAACTGGAATTTTTTATACTAATGGTCATTTACAAAATTTCATTTATTTTTAAGATTTTAAAATTTTTAAGATGTAGTATCCATTACTGAAATGCTCAATTAGGTTTCTTCTCTAATCTACTAACAAATTTATTTAAATATATATATATACTAGGGGGCCTACCCCCTGCGAGCTACGCTCGCCAACCCCCGCTCAGACTTCGAGGCCTCTAAAAACATGACAGCGTGCTTTGTTTTTAAAATATTGGTAAATCTGTAATTGGGTTGCTATGCTTTTAACGTTTTAATGGGGCATTGTTTGATTATCATGGCCTCACACAGATGTTGCGACAACTGACGACTGTTTTCGGGATTGATAAGTAAAATCACTTACAACTTGAAAACCAGCTTGTATAAAATGGTTAGGTTTAAATTGTGGCTACCTTTCGGACTTTTATAACAACGATCTGTATTTTATTCTTCCTTTGCGTTTAAGAATGAGAAAAATTCCATCTGCTTGTGAATAACCTTAAGAACCACGGTATTGAAAAGTACTATGTTATAGACATTTTCAGTAACAGGTTTTAATTTTCTCTCTATTTTAGTGCACCATCAAGCATATTTTCATGTTATTTTAAATATGTAAATTATTTATTTTAATTAATAAGTATATACGAATTTTCTAATAATTATTTATCATACAAAATTAATTAAATATTTTGTCATGCATGCCTGCATTTATTCGGCATCAATTGATAGCATATTTAAACAAATTTGCTATCCGCGATAATTTTACACCATGTTTTGTCACTTGAATATTGTCCATAAGAAAATCGGGTACTTTTCCAGTATAGGATCCTTTGCTTTTATGTTTGGCGTAATTCGAGCTTCAAAAAGGGATAGATTCGTTAGTATACATAGATTTGTTGCCAAAAGTTATGAAAACAAACCCAATGAACTTTTGGTGCTTTTCTATTGAATTGACGCTGCGACGAATTGACGCTGCGACGAACTGTCGACGCGATGAATTGACGCTGCGACGAATTGACGCTGCGACGAATTGTGCGCGACGTATTGTTCCGCGATGAATTGTGCGCGACGAATTGACGCAGAACCCTTTTCTGTTATAGGGGTCTTGACGCTTTTTTAAAAAGCTTGGCGCAATTCGGACATCAGAAAGTGAGATTTGGTGCCAAATGACATAAACAGCCATGGAAACAAATTCGACGATTTTTTTGTTTATATGCGTATCTTAATTATACGTATATTAATATTGTTTTTTCTATACAAATTACTTCTGATTATATATAAAATAGGATAAATGTCATTTTACGCTAAACAAATTGTATAAATATTGAAAAAATGCTTCTGTATACGAAATGAGAAAGTGAATAGGTTGACAGAAAGTATGTTGTCAAATTTCCTTTTCCGCCAAGGCTATTTTCTCTGTTTCGTCAAGGCCCCATATACTGGAAAAGCACCGAACTTCTATGCTTGTTTATACATGTATTTATATGGATATATACAATTTATTTATAATTGTCTTTCAATTTATCTCTTTTTGTACATAAAAATAAATAAATTCGTTTACTTAAATTTTACAAAAAAATATCAAAATGATATCAATAAATAATAATTACTATTAATTACTTCCCCCTTTCTTTTGCGTTTACATAAATGATGTCATTTGGACGAATTTATTCAAAATATTTTCAGTTTATAAATTAAATTAAATGCTCACAGACGATTGAATCCTGACGATAGAAATGTGATTTTTTTTTTTTTTCAAATCTACCTGAAAAACATAATTTAATCATAATCTTGTCTTCATTATCGATTGAAAAGAAAGATAAATTCAATTTCAATTTGAAAATGACGAATAAAAAGAAATCAATAATCCCTATTGGGATCCTTTTCAATTTTTTTCCCTTTTTTGTTACAAAAAAATTGAGTAATTAGTTGCCATCATTACAGAAATGTCATTAAAATTAGAAAAAAATTAATATCTCGAAAACTAATTCCAATTTCATAATTCTATTACCAGTTTTGACATCCGCGGATTTTTATGGACAATTTGTATTAATTTCACCATCAAGCGCTTAATATTTTATTAAAAATAGCCCTGAAACATAATCAGTCGTTTCATAAAATCGTTTCATAAATTCGTTTCATAAAATCGTTTCACAAATTCGTTTCATTAGGATTTTATATATATAGGGTAGATATGTATACTTAATTAGGAGGAATTTGAAGAGTAAAAACCTAATGATCCTAATTATTTTATTGAATTTGGTGTTATTGCAGTGCTGTATTATCCCTTTAGAATGTATCTCATTCTATAAATGCTTAACAAACAGTATAAGATTTTTTTTTTTTTTTTTTATTTATTTATTTATTTATTTATTTATTTATTTATTTATTTTTTGGGGGGGGGGGGATAATTTAAAAGTGAAAAAGCGTTTAACTAAATATAATAAATAAGTATCCGTGTTTATTCGAGATTAAATAAAGTAGTATAAAAGGTAAAAAATGTAAATAACATCATGTATTATAAAATGTATTTTTACTTCTTTCTAAGCTTATTTTATAAAAACAATTATTGTTTATTTAATGTAACTGTTTACAAAACAGGAAATGGTTCATTTTCATGAGCTTGGTAGCCTAAGATACCAAAAGTAATTACTTCAGTAGCTACTGAATCTTTGTAATATCTTTAAAAAATGAAAGCTTTCATTTATTTTTAAAGCATTTTAATGCTGACGATAAAACTCGAGGTAAAAAGGTAGGAGGTATGTTGTTTTATTACAATTGTACATCCTACATCTATTCAATGGTACTAGTACGATTTTGAGTTTGCCGCCAAATGCCACGCATGCGCGAAGTTCATTTTCTCGCCAAAGCGCTTGGCGACAGAGGTTGGCGACAAGTGCGTAGGACGTTGAGTGATTGGGAATTTGCGGCCCGGGCAACGCCGGGCAGGTCCACTAGTTTATTTTTATGTTGCAAAAACTAAACAAACAATTATAGGATTGTGTCAACAGGACATGATTTTCAGATTTTCCTTTCTTAATTATTAAGATTATGGATTTCAATGGCAGCTTTTATTGATTACTTCATCTTGATTGTATACCTTCATAACATGTTAACGATAGCTTAAAAAAATAAATTACAGGTTATGTGAATTAATTGTTTAACAAAGAATTCAGAATAGTAAAAGGAATTCAGGAAAATGAAAATTATTAAAAGTAACGGTAAAAAATAACTTGACATCATAATTGTTCATTTGCGTATTATACAAATAGATTGTATTACATTACTTTTAAAGGACCGATTGGGTATGTCACTTTATAACAGGGACAGGGTCCCCGATTGTGTAAAAGGAACAGACATCCTGATTATGGAAAGGGAACGAAGAAAACATATGTAGAGAAATTATCAGATGAAAATATTAAAAGTTTGTCTGGTCTGCAGATTGTACATTTTTATTGTAAAATAATTTCTCCATTTTTACATAAAAATTGATTCAAAAATGTGTTATTAAAACCCCAGAGGTCCCAGATCCTGAGCTACAGGCCATGTCCCGTTTGTGGTCAATTTTCCTTATTGTCAATGGATAGTATATGGATATTTTTTATCAATTATTTCAAATTTTAAGTGAAAATCATGATTTCTACTCACTGTCCTAAGGACGGGCATTTACACCAGTAAATACATATATTACAAAGGGAACTATTTTTAATAATCGCACAAAGTTCAACTAATATCACCTAGATATTTATAAATATATTCATTTTTAAACTACTATTTGCGAATTCAGTTAAAAAGAGATAATATGTTATAAAGATAATATATACATAAATATGGAAAAAGATAACATACACTTATCCATGCAAGCTTCGTAGAAGTCTGCTATCTTCTGCTTGTTCGATGGAAGATCTTTCCCTTGCAACACTTCTAAAATCTCTATAGATGCAAAATGTAATATATTCGTTACATTTTTATTCACCATTTTATATTTGAATTCAAGCAAATGATTTCTTACCTTTTACTCTTAAATTAATCGTATTCGCCATTTTTGTAAACTGCGATTTTCGGCTCGAAACCAGATAGTTATTCTTAATCCAATTCCCGCAGACGAAAGAATAGAAGTCCGTGCAAGGGTCCACACTTGTGTTCATAGATTGAACGAGATTTGAAGCTGTTATGAGGGAAAAATAATAAAAAGCATTGGTGGGATATTTTCATATAGCTTGGGGAGCACGTGAGTTATACCTTTTGATTCTAGTGCCCATTTCTGTTGAAAAATTCTTTAATGATACGGGTATGAACCAAATTTAAAGGTCACTTTAATACATTTTAAAAATATTATTAACAAAAAATCATACCAATGGTATTTTTCTAGATAGGCCTTCTTCAACATCTAGACAGTTTTTTCCCAGATATATTGATTTTTTTTTTTTTTTTTTTTTAATTCTTGTATAATAAAAAGAACTTTAACACGTATGAAGCCAATTGCACAAAAATTCTTCTACTTCATCTGATGAAAATCTTTCTGTAACACTTCTTTAAAGCCAGTGTTGACAGCTCGCTTCTTTTCTTAAAATTCTAATAGCTTAATTGTCACCACTTTTTGGAAGTAGAAATATTCGCCTTATTCAATAGCAGGGTAAATATGTCGAAAAAGACGAAAACTTTCTGTTAGACGTGTTCGATCAGAAAAGTGTGATTTTATGATAACAGATGGCAGCACCAAACAACGAACTGTAAAGAAAACCTTTTGAATAAAACTGAAACAGAATTGCTGTATCAGCTAAAACCTTTTGCATTTGTGAACTGTATCAGTATTGAATTTAGACTCTTTTCTCCGGGAGGGATTTCTGTCACTCCGGGAGGGGGGGGGGCATTATAGAGTTCCGGGGGGGAAATTGCACTTTTTAACCATTAAAAGCATAAAATCTCAAATCTTCAGGGGGGACATTTCAATGCTCCGGGGGAGGGGGGGATGCCCTCCCCCGGGCCACCCCCTGAATTCAACACTGAACCATATATACTTTTTGTACATACTTTTGGGATCCCCACACTTTCTCTTAGGCGTTGGCCTAGAGCTGAACTATGCTCACGGAAGCATTATTGCTCCGAACTTTATTAAGAACACTAGTACATAACCCCGTCAAAAATGACGGATTGTTGATCTGCGTTTCATTTTCATAAGACTTCATACAAACAAACAGGATGGAGATTTATTATTGAAAGGTTTGTATTGTAGAAAAATACATTTTAAAAAGGACAAATGATTTCTACAAATAAAAATAATAAGGATTTTTTTTTTTTTTTTACTTAGTATTAAATTTCTGAAATAGTTCAACAATTGGACAAAATCAAATATTAACAAATAATCCATGTGCGAAAGTTTTTGTAAAAAAGTGTTATCAATGAGTTTTTAAACAGCTTGACTTACCATAACTCATTGTTTGATTACATAAGCAAAATTAAATGGAAATTACGCTGTACTATGCATTTCTTATATTTTAATTACGTTTGATAAGAAATAATCATTTTACAGTATATGACCCATTATCCGAAAATACAAAATCCGGAAAAACCCGAAGTCCGGAAAGAAAAATTCGAAAATTTTCTAAATTTGTAAATTTTTACTAAAATTTTAGATTTTCTGAAGTTTTTCGAAAATTTTACCGATTCCTAATTTTTTTTCAGTCCATTGTTTTTCAATGTTTAATCACTAAGATATTGTTACTTCAGTGGCGGGTGAACACGCCCCCCCCCCCTCCCCTTCTCTTCCCGAAATTAAAAACAAATCATTTTTCTCTCAAATTTTAGTTTAAAATTAATTTATATTACGATTCGTTAGAAACAAAAAATAGTTATGTATTTATTTCATCAGGGGTGATTCTGTTCAAGTTTTCCTAAAAATTTAAGGCATTCGATTTCGAAAATTTAAGTCTTCAGTCCAAAATTTCGAACATAAATATCTCGAATTTTGAACGATAGTCGCAAAAAAAAAAATTATGTCTATCGTTTTCAGAAAAAATAGAAAATTTCATCAAAGGATTGTGGAAACAACGTGAATTTCGTCAAAGTACCGAAAATAAAAACGCAAATTTCGTTGCAGGATTGCATTAAAAAAAAAAAAAAAAAAAAAAAAAAAAAAAAAAAAAACCTCTAATTTTGTTAACAAATTGCAGAAAAACGCGATTTCCGTCAAAGGCTTACGAAGAAGACGCAAATTTCTTCCAAGGACTCCGAAAAATATGTAAAATTTCATCAAGGGATCACATAAAAAAAAATTTGTTAAAGGATCGCAAAAAAAAAAAAAAAAAAAAAAAAAAAAAAAAAAAAATACTGCGAATTTCGTCAAATAATCGCGGAAAAACATGAATTTCTTCAAAGGGTTTGAAAAAAAAAAAAACACTAATTTCTTCAAAGCACTGCGAAAAAATGTCTAATTTCGTTAAGCGATCGCGAAAAAAGTGAAATTTCGTCAAAGGATCGAAAAAAACAACCGCTAATTTCGTCAATCTCAGAAAAAACTCGAATTTTGTCAAAGGATCGTGAATAAAAGGCAAATTTCGTCAAAGAATAGCAAAAAACGCAAATTTCCTCAAAGGATCGCAAAAAGAAAACGCAAATTTCTTCAAAGGACTACGAAAAAATGAAATTTTGTCAAAGAACAGCAGAAAAAATGCAAATTTTGTGAGGACCCGAAACCCGGAACGATGGAAGAAATTTCAAAATCCGCCAGTAGATGGCGACACTATACTGAATCAACCTCAAATCTCTCCCAAGGAAATAAATCACCGCATTCTGAAAAAAAAACAGTGCTTACAGATTTTTTTTTTTTTTTTTTTTTTTACAGAAATGTTAATATACATTTTTTTTATAAAATAGTGTTTTAAGGTTTTAAACAAAATTAAAAGATTTAAAAGCTTGAATATGCTTTTACAAATATTTAAACGACGAAAGTAGGTAATATAACTTCTTTTTCAGTAAGCCTAACATGGCGTTTAACTACGGTCGAATCGCAGAGTGGTACAATCCGGTACCGTTACAGACACTTTCTCGCCTTTGGATTTTATTATAAGTAAGATTTAACAAACTATTTAAATTAGAAAGCTTAAATTCTTACATCTTAATAAGTATTGTACCTTTATTTCTGTAAATTTATTTTTCATATCACTTGTCATTAAAAGAATACTCAAGAAAAAGCTGAGTTCCAAGTGAATAATTTCTTCTAACACATTCACTCAAATAATTAAAAATATATATACCCAGCTCATCGCCTGCCTCCGAAGGATCGACTAGCGATCTATTACAGGTAAGAAATTTCACTTACCTATCTATTGAATTAATATAAGCTAAGTATATAAATAATTGATGAACAATTTATATATTGGGCTACTCACACCTTCTAAGAAAATAAAGCAAAACTAAGGTAAATTACTATATTTTAAAAAAGTTGTGGTATTCAAACGATCTGAATTAAAAAAAAAAAAAAAAAAAAAAATTGGTCTATTCCAAGGGACCCAAGATTTTCGGCTTAAAATTGCCAACGTTCTGCCTATTGAGTTATCTGGCCGACACTTTTCACTCAGATGGTCGGGTGTTGTTTCATTGAAATTATTGTTTTGTTACAGCTAAAACTGTACGAGATCTCGCATTGTCCTGGGGAAGAATAATCCTATCGGAATGGGACATTTTTAGGACCTTATGTGTTCTGCTTTAGACTTCCCCCAAAATTTACATTACTATACTGCATTCTATGTCACGAAGAATCTAGACATATACAATGCATATACAATACATATACAATGACCCATACAATTTTTTTTTTTTTTTTTTTTTTTAATGGGTATTTAACAGTGCCCAAAATGGATACACAGTGACAACCAAAACAGGCATGACCCGATTTGACATTTTTATTTGTTGAAAGTTTAATAATTATACTTTGTTCAACTACAGTAGGTTAAAAAATTTTGAGAGTGAACTCTACACTGTGAATAATATATAAGAAGAGAGTTCAAACTCTAAAATACGTACAATAGATATGCTGAAACAGATACAATGGGAGATAAAAATATAAAGAACATTTAAAACACTTAAAAAGATGTTAAAATTTCCCCGAGAGCGAAGCCTAGAGAGAATTGCCAATAAAGAAGATCTTTTGGTCTAGTCGATTGTGTAGCTGAAGCGGCTTGTTATCTTATGTGACAATCATGGTAGGCAAATGTTACCATTTGATTTGTCAGTTCCTGATATTATTACGCGAGAAGGATTGCGCAGCACGCCAAAATAACAAAATATTTACGAACATGAAACAAGCCTATAGGAAAGTGGTATTTATGGAAACATTCTCTTATTTTGGCGTACTGTGCAATATGTGCATCCTGCCCGAGTGGAAATGTCATGAATTGACCAATTGGTAGCAGCGTATTTCTGCAAATACAAACAGGAAAAGTTAGGAATATTTTAATAAGTTGTTAGCATCATTTTTGTTACAATTCAAAAAGCGCATCTTCTATTTTAATGAAATTTTTTATTTTATTTTTTTGGTTAAAGTTACATACTTCGAGCGTTACTGTGTAGTTTTTTTGGTTGGTGTAAATATAATATTACTATATTAATATATACTTTTAAATATTTTTGTTTATTTTTCTTTGTTAAAAATTGTGTAAAAATATGAAGTAATATATTCTACATATAGGGGAGACCGGGGCACATTGGTACATGGGGTACATTGTTACAAGGTAGATATTTTTAGTTAATTTATTTAAAAGTTTTTTAATTTCTCTTCTAAAAGTTGGCAACACTGAAGACTTTCTTCAGGTGAAAGTTTGCTGGGATTGGATTTGCAGTTTCTTGGAAAAGGTAAACTGTTTTACTGTAATTTTGTAATCTTTTGGAAGTCTACTTGTAACATTATAATCAGAATTCCATTTAATCTATCACTTTGACTATAATAGCACATTATAACGTATGTTAATGACATTTATTTTCACACTGTCTTGAACTACAATGTAAACAACAAACGCGACAGCCATGACACTTTTTTTCAAAAATCTGCTACTGGGGTAGTTTGGTACAGTCCTATTGGGGCACATTGGTACATGTACCAATGTGCCCCATAATAGACTGTAAACTGGTATAACATTCTTTTTCAAAGTATTTCTTTTAGTTAAAGCCAGTTTACTGTAATTTATGTATTGTTGCAGTATATTTACTAGGCACAGTTCAATAAGTGTATATACATCTCCTTTGCTTTACCAACTTATCCCACCCAAAATATACGAGTCTGGTAGATCCAATATCTCAGTTAGTGATTATGTGTTAGTAAAATTTGCTGAAAAGAAGATATTTATTTATTATGTTGGCCAGATTGAAGTTAAGAATACAGAATCTGAGTTTTCCGTAAAGTTTTTAAGAAAGAAAACTGACTGCTCAAAATTTTATTTCCCTGAACAGGTAGATAGTAGCATTATTGATATTTCAGATGTATGTTTTATCCTTCCACAGCCTATATTTTGTGGTGGTACTGCTAGAGCTGCAACATTATTATCTTTTCCTGTTGAGTTAAGTGACTATAATGTCCACTAATTGTATAAAAATTCTACTTATTTTTTCCTATGTTTTGTCTTGTGTTTTCTATTACATTGATGCAGTTTCAAATTAATATTCATGTATATTTTTAAGTTCTTTTCCATTTTTGTATCCCAATTACTGTTACTAATAAAAGTGTTAAGTTCCCTATGTATATTTCTTGTAAGTGTACCAAAGTACCCCATCCTTGTACCAATCTACCCCACCATGGGGTAGATTGGTACAAAAATTATTATTTCCTAAACTACATGTTTACTGATTTTAATACAGCAAAATTTTTCAAAATGATTCATCACATTGCAACATTAGAAAACACTCTTCAATTACATGGCTTAAAATTTTGAAAAATGTGGATACTCATCATAAAAAAGACAATTTTCTGCAAAATGTAACGTGCCCCGGTCTCCCCTAATATGAAGTAATATATTCTGCAATAATTGGCGTTAGTTTCATTTTTTTTTTTTTTTACTTTTATACTTATTGAGAAAAACGTTATTTGAAAAATAGTGGCGCCGGCGCATGCTTCCCCGATTATCTCAAGGACAGTTCAAGGTCAGGGACTAAAAACACTCTATAGTCAGGGGCGTAGCGAGCGGGGGGGCAAGGGGGGCAGCTGCCCCCCCAATGTTTGGTAAAAGGATTCAGTCGGCTTATCAGCAGTTTTAATTAGTGTCTCTGTAGTATGTCAGTAGGCCGATTAAAAAAAAACAATTTTGAAAAATTCTGGTTGGCAGGACTTAGTCTTCAGAATGCATTTCACTACACCCTTACAATCATATGGCAAAAGCTAGTCGGTCTGTCAATAGATATGTTATGAGTAAAAAAAGTAATGGTTTCAATAGATCTATCTGGTCATCCGGTATGAAAGTCACGTGTTCTGTCACATTTTCGAATCACATAAATAGCTAGTCGGCCTACCCACTGAAAAAAAATTATTATGTATAAATCTTGTCTGCAGAGCCAGAAATGTTGGACATATACTATACCTTACCCACACAAGGAAAAGCTAAATCGGCCGTCGATACATAGGCGAATAGGGGAAAAAATGAATCTGATTTATTGATTTGAAAATATCAGAAATTTGTCCTACAGTAACACTCGCAACTTACATAGATAAAAACTATCAGTATATAAACTAGGTCGACCGAATGCAAAAGTCGCTTAAGAAAATTCAAGAAATTTTATACTTGATACATAGGACAGAGCTGCCAACTCTCCCGTTTTTCGCGGGAGACTCCTGTTTTTTAGTCCAATCTCCCGTTTTTACGTTTAAGTATAATTTTCTCCCATTTTTCACTCGTACTTTAAAATTCCTAGAAACGTACTTCTGAAAAAAATAAAATTTTCGATCTCGTTAGAATTTCGCCATAGGATCGCTAAAAACGCGAATTTCGTCAAAGGATCCCGGAAAAAAAGTAAATTTCGTTAAAGAATCGCCGAAAACCCCCCTCAAATTTTGTCAAAAACCAGTGAAAAAACTGCAAATTACGTCAAAAAATCGCAAAAAAAGCATACTAATTTCGTCAAAAGATCGCAAAAAAACTGTAAATTTCGTCAAAAAAACGACGAAAAAAATGCAAATTTCGTCAAAAAACGGCAAAAAAACTGCAAATTTCGTCACAAAATCACAAAAAGAAACACAAATTCCGTCAAAAAATATTGAAAAAACTTAAATTTCGTCAAAAAATCGTGAAAAAAAAACACAATTTTCGTCAAAAGAGCACAATTTCACAATTCAACAAAAAAACGTAAATTTCGTCAAAGAATCGCCGAAAACCCCCCCTCAAATTTCGTCAAAAAACGGCGAAAAAAACTGCAAATTTCGTCAAAAAATCGCAAAAAAACATACAAATTTCGTCAAAAGTTCTTGAAAAACTCAAATTTCGTCAAAAATACGCCAAAAAACGGCGAAAAAAAATGCAATTTTCGTCAAAAAAATGGCGAAAATGCAAATTTCGTCAAAAAATGGCAAAAAAACTGCAAATTTCGTCAAAAAATTGCAAAAAACACACACATTTCGTCAAAAAATCGCAAAAAAACACACAAATTTCGTCAAAAGATCTTGAAAAAACACAATTTTCGCCAAAAGATCGCGAAAAAAACGTAAATTTCGTCAAAAACTCGCAAAAAATCCCCTCAAATGTCGTCAAAAAACGGGGAAAAAATGCAAATTTCGTCAAAAAATCGCGAAAAAACACACATTTCGTCAAAAAAATCGCGAAAAAACTCCAGAAATTACGTCAAAAGATCGCAGAAAAAACCCATCCATTTTCGTCAAAAGATCGCGGAAAAAAAAACACATTTCGTCAAAATATCGCGAAAAAAAACACAAATTAAGTACTAATAAATATTTTCTTTTTATTTGAAAAAAGTTTGTTTCATTTGTTGATATCTTAAGATTTTTTTTGTGTAATTTATAATATATGAAAGTAAGTGTTCTTTTTAAATTATATATATATATATATATATATATACATGTAAAGAAGCGTGGCTTCTTCGGTGGGTCCTCGATCGCTGTTTCGATGGGTGTCGGGCCAGTGGAGGCTGCCGCGCGGACCGATGACGAGTCCGTACTTACGTGTCACCGCTCACTCCGATTTCCTTGCATATTCCTGTAGTCATGGGCCGTGAGCGCTATCCAGGATTCAGTTAAAGTCCACGTGAATGTATTTTTGTTTAAAGAAAGACATCGTCTATTACGGAACCTGGTTTATTTCTTTTTATTACATAAATCCTTTTAAACCAGGCCCACACTGGCGTGAGAGCTGCTAAGTTAAATCTTTCTGGACATCGGGATTTAGTTACGCGGCACGGCAACCCCTGGAGAGCCGAGGCTAACGAAAAAGCCAGGCTACCGCGGTGCATTCTACTTATCTTTTTTTACAGACCACTAGAGTGACGTGTTGCTCTTTTCGTACACATGCATTGGTGCATTCGAACATCACGCGATTCCCGCGGTCTGTAAAAAAAGATACGCGTAAAGCACCGCGGTAGCCTTTCTTTTTCGTTAGCCTCGCTGGAGAGCATATTGGCGTGAAGTCAGGGCATGGTTGAGATCGGAAAACTTCTCTCCTGATAGCCATGCAACTGTATAAATATGAGGTTTTTGCATTATTTCTGCTAGAGGTCGTCGAAGTCAAAAGAGGCGTATTTCTAATTTTAATTGGCCGCGAGCTGAGTGATTGATTGTGCAGGACAAAGGCGTTGGCTCAAATCGGCCGATAGGATGCAGCGAGACTTTAAAGTTGCGCTACTGTCAGCAAAAATATTCTTATGAAGAGTGAGAAAACGATCTTTGAAAGTTATAAGATGCGATGCAGGGAAACTAATTTAACAGGGGCGACGGCAATTTCAATCAATTGAGACACAATTACTAAAGCATTTACAAAGTTTTAATTTAAATTTCTATTTTTTATAACGGTAATTTCAAATTTTAAAAGGGGCAAAAAGGGGTTTTACATTTTAAAAAGGGGCTTTGCTTTTATCCTTTCATATATATATATATATATATATATATATATATATATATATTAATGATTATATTTAAGTTATTGAGTCAATCATTAATCTATTCTAAATGAATTATAAAATAAGTTTTTATTCTTACGTAAATTCACTTTAAAAAATATATTCTTTTTCTCCCTTTAAACTGCGAAGAATCTCCTGTTTTTTCTCTTGCTAAGGTTGGCAGCTCTGCATAGTAGGTTCGGTTCTAGCAACGATATGATGTTTACGCCCTTTGGAACTGTTTTAGGAACGTTTGGAAAATAAAAACGAAGACTTTTTAAAACTATTTAAAAAAAGAAAATGAATAAATTTTAAAAATATCCGTGCGTAACACATTTAATACCTAAAAAACTTCTTACTTTTTTTTTTTTTTTTTTTTTTTTTTTAATATTCAATCAGTAACAGAAAATATCTTCTTTATAAGACAAATCTTCACACGTATTTTCTTTGACATGTAAAGCAAAATTCTTTCCAAGCCCAGACCACTAGGGATAGATATAGAAAAGGTGTTAGGTCTGGTGTAGATAAGTCTTTTGTTATGATCTCCAGATAATCCTGCAAATCCAGTTTTGCACTAATTTTCTAAACTGTACATTGTCGGAATTCTACAACTTCCGACTTTCACAATAATATATTTCTTAAACTTATAGAAAGGGAGGAGACGGATTTGTCCTGTCGGTGCCGAAATGTCTGTGCCTCTACTGAAATTTTTGTAAACTCTGTTCCTTTGGTTAGATGTTTACCGTTCACTTCACTCTATCATTCTAAACAAATGTGTTTTTCACAAATATAACTGTACGATTTTCTCTTATCAATACATATTTTCTTTCTTTTTTTTTCTCCAGTAAAGTTCTTGGTAAATCTTTTAAATGATTACTGAGTTATATCTAAGAAACATTTTAGGAATACAAAATCATATATTTTATTTTTAATTATCAGTTAAAATTAATTGTAAAAACTATTAATTAAGAAATAATGCGACAGATTGACTATTTTACATTAGTCGGATTTGAAACATTTTTGAGTCTGCCAATCTTGCCTTTTGCCCCCCCCAAAAATTTTCTTTCGCTACGGCACTGTCTATAGTGTTCTCATGTTAAGCCTTATTATACGACATGTGTTATTTCAAACATCGTCCATGGGGACCATTTCGCTATGCTTATCTTAATTATTGAAAATATTTAGAAATTCATATTAAAAATTATAAATTATGACCTTTCATCACTTTCTACATATACAGGATAAACGTCGCCATAAACTTGCATGTTGTAAGCTTACAGCTCATTCCAATAATTATTTCTCGAGATAGATAAATTTTACTTTTCGACGATCTAAAAAGCCTCGGTATTCTGTTACCGTGCCATTACCATTAAGAAATCGAAAACAGCAACAAGGAAATATACAAAATTTTTATCTATTTTAATTTATTTTATACACAAATTGCCTCAGGAATTTTTCTGGTTTGATTCTGGTAGTTTTCCTTGGAGCGATCTTGTAATTTTTCTAAATCTATAGATAAATCCGAAACCATTTTGTTTTATAACGTCTATGAAGTTTTAAGGGGGAAGTATATCAGTACTATATTTTTTTTTCCAGTTGCCTTGATCCAAGGAACTCAAATATGGTGTCTAAAACGGGTGTTACTGTTTTAAAATACAACGTATAGGTACAATTTTTAGTTATGTGTTACGCTATCCTTATATTAAAACGCATTCATTTTATGAATGCATTGAGATTCTAATCTGAATGAAGTCATTATTCTGAGTCTAATGACACTTTTGTTTTGTTTTTATTCCAAATGATTATGAGAGTAAAGATGGATGTATTTTTTTCTTCTTTTTTTGGGACACGGGCGGTACAATTATAACAGTGAGGAAAAATGAAAATTTAACTTATATGAAATTTATAAAACAGTTTAAGAAATAAATTACCTTTAGATATGCAAGTGGGAGTCAAGCACCCGTGTATTGCTTGCGATGGTCCTTCCAAATTTCCGAAATTTTCATTATTAGCTGAAAATAGAGGAAAAAATTGCTTCAAAATATGAAAAATTATGCGCGAAAACGTATCGCACGTAAACCTTACAAAAATTCAACTCCCCAGTACTCTTTTAAGATGCTGCACGAACTCACATTTTTCTCAAGATTTTAAATGAAGTTTTAAGTCTCAAATGTTCTCAAATCTAAACTGGCTACTTTATGACATATATTTTAACCCTTTCTAAGGCAGTGGAAAGTTATTTTCCCACTTAATTGAAATCCCAAAATGCTTAATTTGTACCAGAATTTTTGAATGAAATTCTGCTTTTATAATTTACCGTGACGAGAAGTATTTAAATTTCTTTTAAATCAATTTGTTCTTAAATTCTGGTGGCATTCCATCATTTCAACATCCAATCAACATAATTAATTTGCCTTATAAAGGGTTAATTCATTTTTGTTCAGAAACACATGAAAAATGGGCAGATGTTATTCTGGAACTTTGTAATCGAAACACGTTTTTCATTTTTTGATAAAGGCAGAAGATCTTTTAGAAAACACTGTCAAAGTCGGCGTTTTGAACCGAATTTCTTATGCTTCATCGCCAGAAAGGAGAAAAATGGGTTGTCACGTGACACGAATAGCTTATAACTGGATAAGTAATTTATTTATCAAACAATAAAAAACTGATTTCGATTCCAAATCGCTTCAATAGGCAAGTCTGCAAATCTTATATTTTTGCATTTAAAAATGAGTCAGAAATTTGTCAGAATTGTTTTGCGTTGTTCAGCAAATCATTCGAGAACCACCTTAATGTATAAATTGTCAGAGAAACAAGAAATTTAAAAGAAATTAAGGAACATGAATTAAAAATTTAATGCATTGTCATCGATAATGAACTCTTGTTTGCAAAAATTTGAACAAAATCCTTTCGATTAGATATGAGCTTTCAAACAAAAATGTAAAAAAAGAATTTCGCCCGTGGACCATGCACTTCAAATCTTTATACACTTTTCAGAACACTTTTTATAACACTTATTTTGTCCTCCTCAGTGGCGTAGCCAGGATTTCCTTTCGGGAGGGGTCCAGAATTTTTCTTCAGCTTATATATATAGTAAGACCTGCCACGATAATATCGCAAAGAGTGGTAAAAAAATCAGTGTTGGACAATTTTTCGTCTTATCAGGTGTATGGCATTCTTTTCTATTTGACGAATGAATATTTCCGTTTAAGTCAACATTCCGTTATAGGCAGGTTTCGTTTCCACAGGATTTGCTGTACATATAAAAATATAACTTGTGTATGTAATATGTATAGTAAAACCTGTCTATAGCAGATTCCTGTCTTAAGCAAAAGCATTGCATGGTCCTGATATGGATAACCATACAATTAAATTTGCTGAAAACCTGCTTGAAACGGGCTTTTTCACCGTTCTTCTGCGATTCCGATTTCGTCTTGTCAGGTTTTACCCTACTTATAAATACAGTAAAGCCTGTGAAAGCGGATCTTCCTATAACGGAATCCTATCTCAAACGGAAATTTTTAGGGATCCCGACGAAACGAACAATGCGCCTTATTGAAGTATAGTGTGACAGGATTGACTGTGTGTGTGATATGCAATAGAAGTATTTTGAGTAACTTTAAGAATTTATACATTTCCTTATCAATTTCTTAATTTAAAAAAATAGCATGTGTAAAATGAAGTAAGATTAATCTCTAATAATTTTAGCTAATAATACAACGAAGTTAATTAATATTTACCAAAGAAAAATATTTTACATACACTATGATATAAAAACTGAGCACACACTGAAGAGAATGCATTTAAATCAAGTTTCATATGACATAAACGTTTGATTATTTTAAAGTTATGATCAAATGGTTAAGTTTATAACAGTATTTGGTTAAAACTGTTTTTTCAATTTTCATGTTCAATTTCTTGTCATTGAAATAAGAACTTGTGTTGTAATAGGTATACTGAATAATGAGTTGACAT
Organism: Maratus michaelseni; assembly: GCA_963931845.1. Classification (NCBI taxonomy): domain Eukaryota; kingdom Metazoa; phylum Arthropoda; class Arachnida; order Araneae; family Salticidae; genus Maratus; species Maratus michaelseni. Next base: position 176,109,399 of record OZ007590.1, on the reverse strand, counting down.
TACTGCCAATGCCGTCAGCTGTTGATTCACCATGGGAGTTTCTGAAATAAGGTTTTAATTTTTAAGAAATAAATCTTGTAATTTCAGCTACAGAAACTAGTAATGTAACAAACACAACAAATATAGTTGATGTTGGGAAAAATAATTTTGTTACAAGTGTCTATAGCCATAATTTTTTCACAGCTTTTGATACTAAAGTAAATATTCGACCTCAATAGTTGTTTCCGATAATTGGTCGACATAAAAGATGTTAAATTTTTGTAAAAAAAATTAATTATGATGAATTAGCACATCTAGGAAAGTATTAGATTGGGTAAGAAATAATGGTGGTTTTTGGAAACAGTTTTAGAACGTACTCCAAGTTCAGCAACAAGCTTTCAGACTTTGGTAGGTGGATTAGCTTCAACCTTTGCTTTCAATTTCTCATTGTTAATAACCGAATGCTACCTACGACCTTCATATTCAAAACGCTTATTGCCATCATGAAATTTCTGAAAGCAATGTTAAACTGTGAGTTCACAAGTCATACTTCGGTCAAATGTACGTTGAATTCAGACATTTTTCTCCAGGAGGGATTTCTTTGGAGGGTACCATTTTTCTCCGGAAGGTACACTGTGGAGTTTAGGGAAGGGGAGAGATTGCACTCCTAAGCATAAAATCTCAAATCTTCCGTGGGGTCATTTCGATGCTCCGGGGTGTATGCCCCACCTCCGCTCTCCTGAATTCAACGCTGTAGCGTGGTTGATATACCAGCCGTTTCCACAGATTTTCGTACCATTTTGAATTAGTAAAAAAACCGTACGAAATTTCCCAAAGTTTTATAACTGCCTTAAATATCCCTGTACAATAGCGGAAAACAAAATTATAATACTAAATAAAGTAGGTAAGAACCTGTCCTTCAAAATAATATACAACAACGTAATATTCCATTAACAGTTTATTAAAAATAGTTCAGGTTGAAAAGTTTCATAACAAGAATCACCATTATTTTGTACAAACCCAGATGAACATCAAAATCTTTCAATATCCCTCTGTTCTTTTCTTTAGCGATTAACAAATAACGAGATTAGAAATAAAAGTAACAAAAGGAGGAAGGAAATTGATCTTCCGAAATACTCTTCAAGTTTGACACTGAATCAGATGTATCTGATGGTCATAACTTGACAAAGAATATGTGTGACTAAAGAAAATTGTGTCAGAGTTTTCTTTAGCAAAAGACTGTGCTCTCTTGAACAGGTTAGAAAACTTTTGAACACCAGTCTCCTCTTCCTTGCTTATTGATTAATGCAAAGTTTCATAAAGCTGAAAAATGACATCATCAGCATGTTTTACAGTAGAAGACAAATTACAGTCAGATGCAGGTATTTTGAAAGTGGCAATGTATAACAGCATTGAATAAGAATTCACAAATATCTAGTCGAAGAATAAATTGACTTTTTTTTAAATTCCAGCCAGCAGATTTAAAGTAAATGATAATTTTGCTCGATATATAATTATAAAATGAACAAAGATAAGGGTCGCCAAACTCTGATCAATGTGCTGTTATTGCATTCGTGTAAACTCGTCTTTACCCATAAGTGTTGGCAACAGTTGGGCCGATCGAAATCTCTGTTGAAGAAGTTTTGCGTTTAATCTAGTTACATTAAAATCTATGAAAACGGAATCGGCAGGGATCGTTAAAAAATTCCGTTGTAGAGAGATTTCCGTCATATCAGGTATACTTGTACAGTTATCCTTCTGTCATCTAGACCATGAAATGTTTTCGTTTACGAGAGAATTCCGTTTTCACAGAAAACCTGCCAAGAAGGATTCACAACCAGAAAAGTTCCATTTTAGATATGTTGCAAATCTTAACAAGTATAAATATGTTGCGTTGTTTTCGTTGAACTTTAAACTTTTGCTGTTTAAGATAGCTCTCATCTTCACAGATTTTATTGTAATACATCTATGCTTTTCAGAAGTATACTATAGAGTGGATTCGTTTTAACAGTTTTAGAGGATACCTCACAAAATGGACGTATCTATTACAAAAACCTGTCTTAAACGAAAAAATTTCATAACCCCTGCGAAAGACATACCTTTAAGTAATACTTTCTAAGTCAAACACCTGTCTAAAGCGGAATTTTTCATTGCTTCATTGCGATTCCGCCTTATCAGTTTTTAATATTGTTGTATCTATGACTCAGTAAACCAGTTCTTCAGTCGGGGTTCGGGGGGGGGGAAGGGTCCGGACCCCCTGGACCCCCCCCTTGGCTACGCCACTGGTCCTCTTTTTTAGAATACTTTGAAGAGCACTTTTTGGAACAGTTTTTAGAATACTTCTGAGAACACTTCTTTTGTTCAAGCGCACTTTTTGAAAGCAATGATTTCACAAGTGTGCCCAAATGTGCTTACAATCTGTTCTCAAATGTGTTCCCAAGTTTAGATTTAACAAATATCCTGATAAGAACACTTTCGGAACATTTTCTGTGTTCCAAACACTAGCACAGAGAAGTGTTTCAGAACACTGGAGCATATTCGGAACACATTTCAGTACGCATTAAGGTAACTGAAACACTTTTTTTGAATCAAGGTGTTTGATATGTGTTCCCAGTGTGTGCTGGGAATTTTCAGTGTTGCTCCCGATAAGGTTACAGCCCTGAAAATACTTAAATATGCGTTGTCATCAACAATGAACTTATTAGGTGCTTGTTAGGTACCTTTTAGTCTCTTTGGCTAACATGTTTAAAAAGTATGATGGACAGAAGTTTCCTCCCCCCCCCCCCCCTAAAATACTTGTTTTACCCATAGCTTAAATCTGCGGGCCGCGTTTGTAACCCTTTGTATCGCATAATAGGACGCATATTCCTTTAGAGTTAATTTCAAACTTAGTCGTTCGTGCTCTAAAATGTTGGTTCAAAACCTAAATTTTGACATAACATGCATAATTTGTATTGGGTACATTGAAAAGAAGACTACTAATTTATGAAAAGCTACCTGCGATGGGCGTTTGTGATGGGGGAAATTTGTCATATCTGCATCAGAAATAAAAAAGTCTGAATACACTTGAGTATATTGAAACTTGGAATTTCTTTAATAAAATTTTATGCGATTAATTAATAGCAATCATATTTAAAACTTTATAGTGCACTGCTACTAAAAGTTAAACACCTGCAAATTTTCATATGGAGAGCGTCTCAAATAGATTGAAATGCACTTTAATTTTTTATTTGTTGGAGATACGTAGGTAAAATAAATTACAAAAATGTTCAGAATAAGATAGGAATTAAGATTACGTTTATGAAAATGGCCGGCCATTAATTTTGAAAAGGTTACACTTTTTTAATTTATGACCCACGGACCATGGTCCTATATAAGTTATATTTAGAAAAACAATCTTGATGCTCTGAGAAATAGAACAGTAAAAAAATGCAATTTTCTAATACCGACACTCACAGAGTTATACTTTGAAGTTTAGGAAATTTCAGAACTTTCCGGTACTAAAAATTAATCAGATCTGGTTCCCAGTCTGAGCAGTCCCTCTTAGGCATTCAAAATAATATGAAGTCTCTTGTAATGCACCTTAGTGATATATATCAATATGTTTGAAATAGTGAAACGTTATTAAAATAAACCCCAAACGATTTTTCTCCATAGGTTGTTGTAATGTAAGGGATTTCTTTTGAGTGTCCCTTTAAAGGAACTATAAGTGCTATTCACGCATAATTTCCATCTCCACCGCCGATCGACGATTGGGACTTTTACGCTTTCTGATTATTTGTAAAATCAAACGCTTTTTAAGTCATTTTCGGTATTTTAGAGGATTATGAAGATATAATATAAGAAATTAATATATATTATAAGATTATATATAAATATTAGATTAGATAGAGATTAGATTATATAGAAATTAATTAGATTATATTACTATAATATTTATTATATTACAGTTATAAATTAAAGATTATATAGAAATTAATAGATATTATATAAGAAACCAAGTTCAACCAGTAATGACTTAAGAAGCGTTCGGTTTAACAACTAATCAGAAAGCATGATAATCGCAATCGTCTATCGGCGGTGGACAGGGAAATTATGCGCTATTCACACCATATTTTATAGTAAACCTCTTGTAGTGCACCTCAGTGATATATATATATCAATTTCAACATGTTTGAAATTGTGTAACATCATTCAAATAAACCGCAAACGATTTTTCCTATGGGATCGTAATGTAATGGAATTCTTTGAGTGTCCCTGTAAAGGAACTATAAATGCTACACACTTCATTTTCAATACCGAACATGCCATAGTAAACCTCAATAACATATATCAAGTGCATGATAATTTGAACATATTTACGCGACATAGAGCACGGACAGACAGACAGACGGCAGAGAGTGTTAAAAAAAAAAAACAAAAAAAAAACGACTTTTTAGTGCCAGAAAGTTCTGAAATTTCAATGCTTAGCAGTCAGTCAATGATAATTTTAGGATATAATGTCTTAGAATAATATAATCGAATAGTGTTATCATCGTAAAAATTAGAAAGTGAGCATTATACTTACAGTGTTGCAGATGAATAATTCCAATGACCAATCCAATTCCAGTCACTAGTAGTAACACTACTAGAATAAGTAGTCTTTTTTCCAAAAATGTTACTGCCCGAATTGATTTTTCTGGTTCACTAAAAGGAAAATATGTTGAAGGTTTAATTGGATGGTTAATTGTATATATATTTTTTTCAAACTATGCAACATGGGTACTAATATTTTAATTTTCAAATAATACAACTTCGTGTTTTTAGGTAGGTCATTATAAAAAGTAATAAGCTACTTATTGCAACCGTCTGGAGGATGACCCTAACCCTATATTCGACGGTGTAAAAATAGAAAATGTGCTATGTTTAGAAGTTTTAAAAAAAAATGTAGCGAAAAAAACGACATTGAATCGCCAAGTGTAGTCAATGTCAAAATGACGTCAGCACTACGCACGGACACATTTGTCCTTTTTAATTATAATATGGAACGGAAAAGTTTTTGCTTGGAATCTGAGCAAGAAGTTTTATGCATTTTCCTTATAAAAAATGGTTTTGCGAAGATGTGTCAGAAAGTAGCGAATTAGATTTTAGAAAAGCATCCAATTCTCATTCTATTTCGTCGCTGATCCTTTAAGACTTTTTTCATATCCAAACTCGCTACTTTCTGATACATTCCCTAATCATTATTACTCTTAAAAGCAGAAAATTTGATGGTATTTTAACAGTGAATTAAATAACGTTTCCTTTTTTTCCGTAAAGGCAAGTGATTTTTCAGAAATGGCGTGGTCAAATTTGGCAATTTGAACAGATTTTGGACAGTCCGAAAAAATTGTTATCCATAAGCAATCGGTTATAACTGGAGATATAGTACATTTGGGGCCGTCCATAAATGATGTCACGCTTGGAGGGGGGAAAGGGGTTCATAAAATTGTGACAGTTTGTGACAAGGGGGGTTCGAGGGGCTAAGAAGAAGTGTGACATCACGCATTTTGGTTAAAATAAAATCATTAAAATCAGCAGATTAAATTTTGAAGTTATTTTGAAATTACCAGAATTTGAGTGAATTTTTTAATCGGACTAAAACAACTTTCACGTGATTTGTTTTCACTTATATTCCTTTCTTTTCAAAAAAAAATATAAATATTTTATTACTTTTACGACAAATTGTATTACTTTATTGTATATTAATTATGTTTTTTGTCGTAAACCTTAATCTTATTTTATACAAAATAAATACACGAATATTTTTTATTGTTATGCTCACAAATGTCACTAAAACTTATAGTTATAAATATATAGATGAAAAATAAAATTTGAAACATGATATAACGTAGTGCTTTGTTTCTGAACTCTAAGTATATGTCTATGTAATATAGCGTGACATGTGACAAGGGGGGGGGGGTATGGTGAAGTGTGACACTTTGTGACTAAGGGGGGGAGGGGTATAAAAAATATTGAAAAAAAGTGTGACATCATTTATGGACAGCCCCTTTACAGAAAATGGGAAAACGCTATTAGATTTCAGAGCATTCTGCTGATTTTATATTTTTACGTTTAAAAATGAGTCATTCCACATTTTAATAATAATATATGCAAAATTCATGAGTACGTGCAAAAACAAGTTCGTCAAAATGCCAGAAAGATTAGTCTTGTAGTATGGGGGTGGGGGATGGGAGATTTTCTGAAAGCTGAGAATTACTGTATTGAATCTCGTGTATTCTTTTCATCCTCTGCCTTTTTTTTTCTTTTTACTGCATTCTGGACGTGTTCAATTTCACTTTCTCACCACAGTCACCAAAACAACATCAGGTGTGACAAATTGATTCCCGAACTTCTCACAGGATCCGACTCCAGCCTCCCGCCGTGTTGTGGTTTCTGTCACCTCTTCCGAAATGTGTAGAGTATTTATTGGCTCGTTTCACGCTCGAACCCCGGGAACAAATTGGTGCTCTTCAGCGCCCGCAACAAAAGGGCCAACTTATAAAAAGATTGCCTTCTGTCAACCAGGTAGGAATCATCGCACGTGTGGTCCCTTCCAGAAGTCGGTCTTCTTGAGAATCCGAGATACATACTTCTGTGGTCGGTGGTAGTTATCGCTTTTAAAACCCCCTCTTTAAGAAGAGTTGCGTGACAATCGGGCAGATAAAGAAGGGGTCAGCCGTGAGAAAAATAAAAGAGTTAAAAGTCAGAAAAGCGATTACTTAGTCTTTTGTGAAAATCAGTGAGAGGTCGCGGTGCGGTTAAGGAGGTCGTAAGGTCGTAGCGGCGCGGTCATTCTTTCGGAAAGGGACAGGTATAATGTACGATTGTGGGGACGCATCCTTGTTTTGGAAACATGGCGGCCGGCGACAAGTATATGTGACATATAAGAGCATGAGATAATTTCGGCTAAATATCGTTTGAAAACCGTGGAAAAAGATGTATGCGTGTAATTTTTGTTTATGTTACGCGAAGACATACCATAGAGAATGGGTGATATGTCAACTCCATGCTTATCTAAAAGTAGTTCCTTCTTACTGTAAGACCGAAATTCCCTGTAAAGGTTGAATGCCATCACATATTTTTAACTTAAAAATGGTATACTGCTCTCGAAGGAAAGTATCAGTATCTCCCCCCCCCTCCCCCCCCATTCAACAGTTAAAGAAATTACACAAAAAGTTCAAATTTTACTCTTTATTAGAAAAAGCTCGTAAATTTTATTCACGCATACATAAAAGTTAAAAATCATGCAATAATTTGTAAGGAACATGATTTAATAACGAGCAAATGCCAGCTCTCATCATAGCCAATTTCGACTGTATTTCAACAAGTTTTGTACTTTTACAGATGAAAATGATTTCGTAAATGTGTGAGGTAGCGAGTCTAAATATTTAACTGTTATTTATTTTTGTAATAGCATAACATTTAACTTTTACTTATTTCGTTTAAATATGAGTCAAAGTTTCGCGTTGTTGAGCAGATCATTTGAGAAACACCTGGTGGTCCTAATACATAATAAGTATAAGGGATAAATAAGCAAAATAAAGTGGTAAAACCATAGAAACAAGCCATAATATTTATTTTAATTAATAAGTATATACGATTTTCTAATAATGAATTTATCGAATAGTAATTCGTAAAAAATAAATCTAAAGTATTTTGCGCATGCATTTCCCTGTTCTGTATTTATGTTGCAGCAAGTGATGAAATATATAAACTAACTTGCTAGCCGCACTACTTTAACGCCATGTGGTTCTCGCGGCGACGTCAAATGAATAGCGTTCATAAGAAAATCGTTTTAATATATGATGTAATTTCCCCCATTAAATAATTTAAGTTTATCGTTAAATTTAAGTTTATCGTGTAATAATTTAATTTTTTTAAGGTTTTCTCTCTTTAATATTTACATGTAAATACATTTTTTATGACGTAATTTTTCTCATTTCCTGATTTTAACATGTGATCATTTAATTATTATTTAGAGTTTTCTTTCTGTTTTTAATAGTCACACGTATAAGGTGTAAATACATTTTTAAATTGAAAGGCAATATTCTTTGCGCTGTTTTACAATTTGGCAACAATTTGAAATATGACCTTTTCTAAATATGAAATAAATATAATTAAATAATAAAAATTTAAAAAGATAACAAATTAGTTTTAAAAAAAAATTGTTCATTGCACATTGCAAACTTGTCAAGTATGTCTCTTCAAGAGATGGTTAAATTACTATGTATAGTTCTTGTTCCTATAAAACTTTTTAACGGAACTATTTTGACTGACTAATATTAAATAACTCTTAAAATCATTTTTCGATTTAAAAACTGTCTGCTTCAGCGTATTTACCGAGCATTTCTCTGTAAAACTACTAATTCTCATATTTTTATATGTAATAGTTTTCTTAATATTAATCGACAAAGACCTTCGGTCACAAAAAATTGACAGCATTAGTTATTTATTTTTTGAATAGAAAGGTACAATTATTAAAGAACTACAGAACCAATTACAGAAAATCTTAATATTATTTCTTAAAAAGTATATTTATAAAATTAAATATCATTAAAACATACATCATTAATTTGATTTAAGATTAAATTATCAGAGAATACAAATGAAAAATATAATAATATAGAAAAATAAGTTTATGCAATTTGAATGACACAATAATTAAACATTCTGTTAGAAAGTAGTTACAAAGAATGATACTAGATGGCAGCACCATATAATTGAAATGCGTTTTCTTGTTTATTCCTTTTCACAGACAAATGCAAAATAAGTCAGTGAAAGAAGCATGGTTTGAACCAAAGGAGCTACTTTTTCTGAATTAATTTTTGTTCGGAAACGCATGAAAGTCGCAGGTGTTCTTATTTAGAAACTATACACTCAAAGAAGGCATTTTGAACGGAATTTGCGGTCGGGACGGCGCGTGAAAGGAGAAAAATCTGCCGTCACCTGACAACAAACGCTTATAATTCGAAAAGTAATTCATTTATGAAAAAACAGGAAACACCATTCGATTCCAAATCACAGTCAGGTCTGCAAATGCCCTGCTTTTGCGCTTAAAAATGAGCCCGTAAATGTGTCAGAAAGTTTCGCGTTTTTTTTGTTGTTGTTTTTTTTGTGATATTGTGAACAGTTTTCGAGGCATATAGCTTGATCGAGGGATGAATAAAAGACTCGATTAAATCATAGGGTACCGTGTCACTAAACTTTATATACAGGGACTATTATATTATAATTAACATTCAACTATTCAGAAATCTCCTTAGCGCGATAGTACCAGGCTCCGAACGAAACAAATTTTCACTAGTCCTTTAGTTAAACTATGAAAGTTTGAAAAAGCAGTGGTCTGTGAGACCCTGACAAGTGACAACAGTAAGAGTATTTGTAATTTTTATTATTGTACCCATTCGACTAACAGGCATCTTTCTGACAAGTTGTACAAAAAAAAAAAAAAAAAAAAAAAAAAAAAATCCCGTGAAAGGATTTTTTTTTTCTCTTTAAGTTTGGATTTTTTTTAAAGTTTTTTTTTTTATAAATATTTCTCTAAAAAAACCAGTTTATATTACATAGTTATAAAACACAGTGCGTGTCAAAAGTTTAAGCACAACAAGAATTTTGAAATACAACTTTAAATACTATTCACTTAATGACCATATATTATTTATGCGTGTTAATACTTTCAGTCTTAACACCCTATTCAACAAAATTATATTTATTATTTTATTCTAAACCATGGCGTTTGGGAATGGAACGAAAATAACAGTGTCAAAAGTTTAAGTACAAACAAATTGTTTTTAAGCTAATTTTATAAAATTACACAAGCAATTGCACATGCAAACGATTTCTGGGTTTACAAGGAGCACCAGGTTGTTGTTTTTGCGTTAATACAAAACGTCAAAATAAAAGGAATTCTCACATGAAGATTAATTTAAATCTGGAGTACGAGAGCAAAACAGAAGTTCTTTTCGGAAATTACAACTGGATTAAAAAAGATTAAAACGGGAAATTTATCAAGTTTTGGTTCATGGTAAAGTTGTCTTCAACTGGTAATTATTCTCTTTCTCAAATTAAAAATAAATATAGTTGGAGGACAAATACTGAAATATATATATTTTTTCACAGATGAATTTTAGAATCGGGGTACACGAGAAACCGTAAATCTGCTCGATTAACATGACTTGAAAACACTCGTGCTCGATTACAGTGGGCCTAACAGCATCATGCCGTTTGGCGATCACAGGGCTGAATGTCATATTGAGTGATTTTAAAAAAAAATGGAATTTAGACGGCCCTGATGGTTTGCATACTATTTGCACGATCTCCGAAAAATAACAAAGGCGTATATTTAATAGACTGTATAATGCGGTAAGTTCTGTAATTGTATGTGGGGTGGGGATTGTTTCTTTCAATGATCAGACGTCCCTATAGCATTCATCAGTGGTTGTCCAAACTATCAAGAGACACTTGGCAATCATTTGCTTCTTATTGGGAGAAATTTTAGGTGGAGAATTTTAGAATTTTCAACATTACAAGACAACGCCTCGATCCATATTTCCAACTCAATGTCACTGTGGTCATCGATTTTGGACTGCCCAGCATTTAGTTTTTATTTAAGCACAATAGGACACCAATGGGGTTATTCTCACATGCATAGTTTACCAAAATGGTAAACAGTATTTTTCCGTTAAAAGACTTGAAATATGCCATTAGAGAACGCTTGGTTTGAAATGAAGCCTGAAAAATACAGTACTTGATTTTATCGATAGAAACCGTGTATTTAAGATAATTAAACACAATAGAGAAATAATCAAGTATTAACGAATAAAATAAGTTGAAACTGGTGTGAAACAATAATAACTAAAATAACTTCTTAAAACACCATCAAAATTATTAAAATGCGCTAGGCCTTTCGAAAGATCTGAGTCTTTCTTCGTCAGGCGCAAAAAGACGTGCTTCTACTATGAAAGCAGCAGCAAGACCGAAAGGCCTAGCGCATTTTAATAATTTTGATGGTGTTTTAAGAAGCTATTTTAGTTATCAAGTATTAACATTTTATTATGATCCTTCTAAAAAAATAACTAATGCTTAAAATTTCACAACTTTTATTATTATTATTATTATTAGATTTGAGATAACATTTAAAGCAGAATTGTTTTAAATATATTTTTAAAACTTAATTTATAGCAAATAATAAACCTGGATTTAAATTAGAATGAATAATTAAAATTTATTTTGAAAATTGCTGTTGTGCTTAAACTGTTGACACGCAATGTATTAATATAATATTTTAAAATATTAATTTTGTTTTAAATATGTTTGAATTAAATTTCTAAATTTCGGCTTTTTTTTTTATAATTATTACTTGATTTGATGGAATTTTTATTTACATCTTTAAGACAAGTGAGCTCGTAATTAATTCGTTTAAACAATGAAACAAAAGCATTAATTTTGAATATGAAAGGGGGAGGGGAAAATTGAACACTAATAGAAATTTAGAAAAATCAAATATTTTTGACTGTTGATATTTTTGATTTCAAATATTTTTGATATATATATTTTTTTAATTTAAAACAGTTTTATCATTTGATGAAAAATGTAACAATATGATAATATGAATCATCAAAACTATAGACAGTACAACACCTCTAATTCGAACTAATTGGGACCGTGTTACCTGTTCAGTTTAGCAAAAGCTTTGGATTATCCAAAATTTTGACATAAATAGCATAAGAAATGGAAAAAGCAAAGGAGTTTGAAAACTATGAGTTAACACTGTTTCTTACTATATATATATTTTTTCAGAGTAATACAAACATCTTATATAATAAGCTAAAGTCTTAATATTTCAGTGCAAATTCGACCTTATTGCGCATGCCTCAACTGTTTTTGAACGGTGAATAAAGAAGGAAATAGAATTAAGAAGAATCAATAGAGCTGGGGAAAGAATAGCTCGTCTATTGGCCTGCACTGCTCACAACCCAAAATTGGCACGCCTGACTATAACGTGACTATACTGGAGCGATTTAGAATCGAAATGAGTTTTCCATTCTTTTGATAAATAAATTACTTATTGAGTTATAAGCGATTCGTGTCACGTGAAGACGTCTTTTTCTTTTCTCCTGCTGCCGCGTCGGAAATTCGGTTTAAAACGCCGACTTTGACAGTATTTTCTGAAAGACCTTCTGCCTTTACCAAGATATGGAAAGTGTCTTTCGATTACATAAGTTTCTGAATAAGAATACCTGCAATTTCATGCGTTTCCGAACAAAAATGAATTCAGAAAGTAGCTTTTTTGGATTTTCAAAACAGCCAAGCATTCGATCAACATTCAAGCTAACTATTACAGCTTTATTTCTATCGCCTTATTATTAATCCCTTATTGAAAATTGTAGAAAGAAAAGAAAATGAGAGCATTTATATTGTTTTTAAACATTAACTTAAATAGAAAATTCAACTGCTTAAAAGACCCACCCCCTGTTCGTTTAAAAAAACGAATTCTATGCGGAAAAAAGCACCAACAAAAAAGAAAACATCAACGCAACTGTGAACCACTAAATTTCAGCATTTCCCTCTATTTTATGTGAGCGACATTCGAAATTGAAATGCACGAAACTGATCTGTCATTAGCGATGGATTTTGAGGCGATACATTTTAATTGTCAGGTGAAGCAGCAGCCATCAGATGAAAACGTTCAATTTATCAGCACTGCCCCCCGTCTGTCAGTGTTTGCAGTGGAAATGTCGACGGAGAAGTGTGACAATTCCAGATTTATAACATCAATAAACGGCTCCTTGCGTCTCTGTTTAGCGAGATGGAATCATCGATCAGGCAAAACATTACAGGCTTAATTTAAATGGGACACGTTTAAACGAAAGAAAAACAAAATAAAAGCTTAACACCTCGGATATTTCAGAACGTGGAATGCCATTGTTAGAAAGATTTTAAATTTAATTTTGATATTATCGTTATTTATTTTTGATACTGTTCTCAAACTTTTTATTTTTCCCACTTGACAACTTTGACACAACTACAAAATAATTTTCATCACTAAATCATAGATTCCAGCCGATTTTTTTTTTTTTTTTCGAAGTCAAATAAACATGTTTTGAAACCAGAAATTTTATAAGGTTTTTCTCAAATCAAAACTGGTTAGTTTATGAGAGATTTTTTAATTCATTTTTGTTCGGGAATGTATGGAATTGTCAGATGTTCTTATTCAGAAACTTTGTAATCGAAAGATGTTTTCCAATTTTTGGTAAAGGCAGAAGATCTTTCAGGAATTACTGCCAAATTCGGCGTTTTGAACCGAATTCTCGATGCAGCAACACGAGAAAGGGGAAAAAAATTGTCGCCGCGTGACAAGAATAGCTTATAACTCGATAAGAAATTTATTTATCTAAAAATGAAAAACGAATTTCCATTCCAAATTGCTTCAATAGTTAACCTGCCAAATTTATGATTTTACATTTAAAAATGAGTCAGAAAATGTGTCAGAAAAACATCAGGAAAAGTATGTGCTACTTTTCCTAAAGCACAGAAAGAACTTTGTGCTACAGAAATGAGTATGTGCTACACGATATACTTTGCAGTGCTCTTAGCGGGGAAAACTGTGGGTTATCTCGAAAAAGGTCAAAGTCGATTACAAAGTTGTAGAGCGTCCACGATTTAGTATAAATTGATGTTTTACAAATAACTTTTTTAGAATCCATCAAATGTAATTTTTTGTATGCAGTCCGTGCATGCTGAATTGCACTGACATTATAAGAAGGGTGCACAAATACTATAATAAAGTTAGCACGTGTATGCAAGGGTATTTCATTTTATTTTGAAAAGAAAATAAAGCTATACTCAATCCCCCCATCAGAAGCAATGTTTCCTGCATTCTGCTTGTGTCTCGCTGCGCGGATACATTGAGCATACTTAACTTGGCTTTCTTATTAAAATTAAATGTATGTTTTTGATTTACACATGTTAGCTTCATTAATAAATGTGCATCCGTCTTATAATCAGTCTGCATGTCAGCATGAACTGAGGGGGTTAGAATGACAGTGGAGTAAGTCAATATTTAGTAATATGAGAAATGAAGGGTTTTGTGAAACTTGGCGGTTTTTCCCTCTAGATACTCCCTAAGTTAACTATAACTTATTTGACTGTCGCACTGAACAGAATATACGCTAAGTAAAAATGTGGTTATGTAGATTTTTCAAAATTTTGACTTATTCTACTGTCATTATAACCCCCTCAATTAGTGGCGTATTAACTTGGTGAATATATATAAAGTATTAGACATACCGGATTCATGGCTGTTTCTAACTCGGCTCACCAATTATTTCAGGCGAAACGGAATTAAGGAATCGCTTTGTATAACGATTCGTAGAATAGTCAGGAAAATAAGAGATGTTTGGGGGAAAAATAAGACCATATTAAAGACGAAATATTAAGACTTGGCTATTTGTCCTGTAAAATTAACTATCAGTTGTCTGACCATGAAGAGCTGAGGTTTTGCACACATATGTGCTATCGAATTAATGCTAAACGCAGTATTTGATGTATGGTAGCTCCTATTGTTGTACTACGCGGTTGCTGCGGGGAAAAAAGATTGATAAATCAAAGGAGGGTATTAAAAAAATGCGAAAGCAGTTAATCTTCATCTAAACGTTTGTCTTCAAAACGATGGTTTATATGCAAATTACGACAATGATATAGAGACAATTATTTTTTATCAATACATAAAAAAATTACTTAATGCAGGTAAAAACGATATAATTGAACGAGCGATATAACCAGGGGACGATACAAGGAAGGACACTGTGTTAGCAAACAGCAACTTAAAAAATCCATTTTAATAATAGATTCGTCGGCTTCGCTAAGTTATTAAAAACATTCTATGATAATAAAAAGGAGATTCAAACATCAAAAGAAAAATAACCCATATTCTCGGAAAATATTAAGAGATTAACATTTTTCGTCTCTTTGGGACTGAAATTATATGTTTTCGTCTCATCACATTTTTATTATGGCATATCTTTAAAAACATCATCGCATACTACCGCTTAATAAAGCGTTATTAGATTTTTTTTTCTTTTTTTTTTCCTTCCCCGCTACTGCTAACTTTTATTATAATGGAAGTAGAGTTTTCTTTCACCTGTCGAAATTTTCTATCGCACACTATTTTTATAGGCTCGTTTTTCTTATTTGTTATTTTTAGTTTTCTTGTATCCGTGACATGCCTTTATTTCGTGCAGGCTTGACTATTACACCTCAAATAATTGATTGCTCGAAATATCGATCGCGTCTGCTTGATTGACAGTTTATCAAGCTCACGAATAGGGTTTGGCAACCAAAGCTGTGAATAATGAAATATTTGCGACTAAATTTTACGAGGTTTTCTTTTAAAAGAAAGTTGTTTTCTTTTCTTATGCATTCAGAGAGACGCATTTTATAATAATTGAAGTGATGCAATAGGCCCGAGAAATAAATTTTTAATTACGTGATATTTTTATTCAATTTGCCTAAGCCGTAAAATTAACAAACAGCTTTACCAACATATAAGAGTGAGATGAGCCAGGCTATACATCGTACAGGTGGCTTAGTTGACAGAGCGCTTGTATGCTGAACCAATGATCCAGGTTCGAACCTTGGCTCGAACTCTTTTTCAGGCTATTCGTTTTACGTCTTGTATAGGCAAATGTGAATTTTAAAAAATCGCGTAGTTAAAAATTGAGAAACACGTTATTCATTATCTCGTAAATTTCCCTAGAAAGAAAAGGATGCAAAATATTATTCAGAAAGAAATAGAAAAGCCAGCCTGGGGGAAAAAATATCAAGCAATTATTTAAAAATATATATATAACTAACAAAATTTAATATATAGGGTGAAACCCCCAGTAACTGACACTTTTAGGATTCTTTCTTGTTCAAATCACTATTACAAAAATTTAAATCCATTTTATACTAACCTTTGTATTGAAAGGATAGTAGAGGTATATTAAAAAATTACTGTTGGCAAAATTTTGAAAAATTATACATTTCTTATTAAAAATTAATTTTATTCATAAATACGGTCAAATACTCCAGTAACTGACAACATCCCTATTTTGAAACACCAATAACTCACACAAAGTGAGCCAGTAACTGGCACTTTATTTTAAAAGATTAAAATGCTTTAATTTTTTTTTTAATTCTTTATTATAAAAATAAAATACATTAATATTTATTATAAAAAGTGGGATTTAGTAAGCTGTACTGCATTATTAGTAATGCAGAGTATATAGTAAGAGTATATAGCAGTAATATTTAGTACTGAATTATGAGTAATGCAGATATCCAATAACTGACATTTATGAACCGGTAACTGACATCTGGTGTCAGACACTGGTAAAACAACTTAAATTTTAATGGTGTTTACTACAAGATAAATTTAATTTATTATTATGCATTTTTAAACAGTTCAAATAATGGATTTCAACTTTCTTTAATATAACCAATAAACGAACACCGCTGTCAGGGGCTGGTGAAATGAAATTTTAGGAACCAATAACTGGCACCCCTCATTAAGCTAAATTAAATAACTATAAACCCCAAATCATGGCGCTAATATATCATATGCATCTTTAAACTAATTTCTTACGAGTGTAACTTTAAGAAAAAAGCGTATGATGGTTGCATTACAAATATATTAAGAAAACACTTCCTTAATTTTAGAAATAAGATGGTTGCTTCAAAATGGCACTTTTTGTTTATTCAAAAGTTTTTTCCTCATTGAACA
This sequence comes from Maratus michaelseni, assembly GCA_963931845.1. Taxonomy (NCBI): domain Eukaryota; kingdom Metazoa; phylum Arthropoda; class Arachnida; order Araneae; family Salticidae; genus Maratus; species Maratus michaelseni. The sequence continues at coordinate 176,092,634 of OZ007590.1, read as the reverse complement.
TGTTCTTGGTCCTCCAGTGGTGAATACATTGACTCCAAAATAAAAATAAGTGTCTCATTTACCACTAGATGACATTACTTTTCAGAATTTTACAACAAAATGCGTATTTGAGTTAGATTTTTGCTCAAGTGTCAGTTACTGGTTAGCTTCAATAACTGGGGGTCTCACCCTATAACTAACCAAATTTTAGAAAATGAAGTCATGAGTGGAAGCAGATGTTATGTCACAATTTTCTCAAAATTTGTTTTATTTTTAGATGAAGGTGTTATGAAGTAATCTAAACATATGAGGGGGTCGGGGCAAAAAAGTGCCAAGCCACATTTTTGGTGAAATAAATCTAACACTGATGTAATCTGTTGCTGAATATTGTAAATTATAATATCCTACATATAATTTGTTTCTAATGTCACTTGGTGACAGAATATGTCCCAGGTTTCGTTTTTGCCCCAGATGTTTATGCCCCCAATGAAAATAATTTAAAAAAACGTAATTGTAATATCAGTAAGTAATGCCAATATTGTTACTCAGAATATTACAAATGTTACTAAGACATTGGCGAGAAAACCTTATGTTATATATCTTGATTTGAGTATTTGAGCGAATTTTCAAATTGAAATATCTCAGACGTTCAAAAATGTGGCTTAGCACTCTCTTGCTCCGAAGTGTAATCTGTATGAATTCATTTTTTTTTCCCCATAGAGCTTTTGATCCTCTCTTAACAATATATATTGAAATTATTAATTGAATAATTTTGATTGAATTATTGATTCGTTATTTGTATAAATTAATAAATAAAAATCTCGATTGCCTATTTATTAAATAAGTAAAAATAGTAATGTTTTGGATAAATAAATAACTTATAGAATTTTTAACTATCAAATATTCATTTATGCATAAAATTCACATTTTTGACTTGATCCTCAAACAACAAAATTTTGAAAAATTATACATTTTATTATTAAAAATGAATTTTATTCATAAATACGGTCAAATACTCCAGTAACTGACACCATCCCTATTTTGAAACATCAATAACTGACACAAAGTGAACACAACTGACACTTTATTGACTGACACTTTACTTATTGACTCAGTTATTGACACTTTACTTATTGACTGACACTTTACTAATGACTGACACTTTACTAATGACTGACACTTTACTAATGACTGACACTTTATTTTAAAAGATTAAAATGCTTTATTTTTTTTATATTCTGTATTATAAAAATAAAATACATTAATATTTATTATAAAAAGTGGGATTTAGTAAGCTGTACTGCATTATTAGTAATGCAGAGTATTATCATAAGAGTATATAGCAGTAATATTTAGTACTGAATTATGAGTAATGTAGATATCAAATAACTGACATTTATGAACCAGTAACTGACATCTGGTGTCAGACACTGGTAAAAACTGGTAATCTATTTAATTATCATGCGTTTATATTTTTATTTCAACATCAGTAGCACTACTCATTCTGATTACTATATTTATCAGACCTGTATATTTAGATTTTTTTAAAGCCGTAAGCAGTTACATAGAAGTTAATTTAGTAGACAAAATAGGAATCTCTTCAGTACAGATTTTAAGATAGACTTAAATAGTATATTTTTTTGGAGGAGGGATATACCTTATGCTCAATGTTTATTTTTTTAATCTTCAATTTAAAAATAAATAGCTAATTTATAATAATGTTGTTTGGATTTGTATAAGAAACTAACGATAGTAGGAAAAAATAATGTTATTTATTTTTTGACTGAAATTCACATGAAAATTTATGGAAAACTACACTTATTTTTTTCAAAATGCTGTGAAAGTAAAATGAAGTTCAAATCAGCTGAATGTATCGCACTGCGATGTAATTTTTAAAAGCTGTATGAGCAATTATCCGAAAATCTTTCACAGCGCAATGGTGACGAATGCTGAAGTTGGAACTAAAATGGCGGATTTCCCGATTCTCCTCAGTGCGCCAATGTTCACTCTCTCTACATTCAGGGTCGCTATTGGGAATAGAAAAATCCAAAAGGGAAATGAATGGCAATCCGATTACAGAAGATCGCCACTGATAGTGATAACATCATTGAATCTTTCACAATCTAAAACAGAGCAAATTAGCATATTTTAAAATCTTGTTGGATCTGGATGGGGTTTTACGAACGTAGCTCGTAGGAGGAAGAATCCTCTATAACAGGAGTTACCAAACGTTTAGACCGACGTACCACTAAACCGAAGTTCATACTTTTGCGTACCACCAGGTAACAACCGTAAAGCTAATATAGAAAAACCTGTCTAAAAAAAATAAATTTTCGTTTTTTTTTTTTGTGTTTCCGTCATAGCAGGTTTTATTGTATTTAAAAATGAATGATTATATTACTAATTTGGTATTTAGATTGACTGCTTTATAATAATATTCAAGTAAAAAGTATATCATTAAATTTTAATAATGCATACAATATCAAAATATAGTGTTCTGGTATTGGAAAAAAAACCCACAATAATTAATGACATATTGGCGCACACTGATTTATATACTACTAGCCCGCTACGCTGGTCAATTTCTCTTAACGAACCTTTAATTAAACAAAATATTGACGTTTCATAATTCACTTTTATATTTTAAGAGAATAATAAGGCTACTATAATTTGTGACCCGTGCTATAGCCACAATATACACGTCAGGACACGTCGCCCTTATTATATTTTTACACGTGAAGATTTCGCTATGGTACTCCATTGTGAAATTTGGTAATTTTTGAAATTCAATATTGAAAAACGGTATAATCATTAGATTTGAAATTTATATCAAGAAAAATACAATTTTTTACCTTTCAAACGCAGTTTGTCTAACAATTTTCTGACAAATACTTTTCGAGCTATTAATTTTTTCAGTAACTTCAAATGTTTCATTTTCCGAAATTAATCTGTGGCAACGATTAGCGAAAAACCCAGTCGTCAGCAACGCATAGCTTTTTATTAAAGACTAGCTGACATGCCCGGCGTTGCCCAGGTCCGTGATAATAAAACCTTAAAAATACCTAAAATCAATGTTGAATGATTTTATATTTTTAAATGAAAATCTATCCAAACGAACTCAAGGACAGTCATTATAGTTATTGCCGATTTAATGTCGATTTAATACTGACGTTTTGATACATTAAATTTTCAATTCTGGCCAAAAGTTCCTCAGGAAACTTAAAGAATATAAAGCGCTCCCCCACCTTTCCTCTTTTAAACTCAAAATAATATACAGTATTGGCCAATTTATTAGTCCCATTCGAATTTTTTTTCCAAAACCTTGTTTCTAAGATGATTATGTTAAAATTAAATAAAAATCATGCACTCGTGGCCTCATAATTCACTTTTATATTTTAACAGAATAATAAAGCTACTATAATTTGCGACTCGTGCTATAGCCAGTGTACGTCAGGACACATGGCAGTTATCATTATCTTTTTACACGGGAAGATTTTGCTATGGTACTCCATTGTGAAATTAAATCATTTTTGAAATTCAATATTTGAAAAATGGCATAATCAATAGATTTGAAATTTATATCAAGAAAAATACAATTTTTTACCTTTCTAACGAAGTTTGTCTAACAATTTTCTGACAAGTACTTTTCGAGCTATTAATTTTTTCAGCAACTTCAAATGTTTCATTTTCCGAGATTAATCTGTGGCAACGATTATCGAAATCCCAGTCGTCAGCAACGTATAGCTTTTTATTAAAGAGGATGATGTTGGAGTAGAGATTGTCACCATCAATTTGCCACCATCACTTTTGAAATCTGTTCTGTAGTTCCAGAGATTCCATAGAAATTGTAATTTAGAATGATTTTAGAACGCTTTTCGCTCATTTCACACTTTTAAATTTCGATTTTTTTTTATTTATTCTTAGAGAGCATTTACATCTTATAAGAAATTACAATGTCAAATTTCAAATTTCTAGCTCCTTCAGTATACAAAAAGTCGCAATTTTCGAACATTTTTCGCTCCTGCACCTCATTAGGGTTAGTGGCACCGACATAAAATATAGCCTATGTTGGAGTAGGGATTGTCACCAATTTGCCACCATTACTTTTGAAATCGGTTCTGTAGTTCCAGAGATTCCATAGAAATTGTAATTTAGAATTTTTTAGAACGCTTTTCGCTCCTTTCACCCTTTTAATTTTCGAATTTTTTTAAAAATTTGTTCTTGGAGAGCATTACATTTTATAAGTAACTACAATGCCAAATTTCAAATTTCTAGCTCCATCAGTATAAAAAAAATTGCAATTTTCGAACATTTTTCGTTTTTGCACCCCATTGGGGTTAGTGACACAGACATAAAATATAGCCTATGTTGTAGCAGGGATTGTCATCAAAAATTTGCCACCATCACTTTTGAAATCGGTTCGGTAGTTCCAGAGATTCCACAGAAATTGTAATTTAGAATGTTTTTAGAACGCTTTTCGCTCATTTCACCCTTTTAAATTTCGAATTTTTTTTTTAATTTGTTCTTAGAGAGCATTTACATCTTATAAGGAACTACAATTTCAAATTTCTATCCCTCAGTATAAAAAAAAATCGCAATTTTAGAAAGCTTTTCTCTTCTGCACCTCCATGGGGTTACTGGCACCGACATAAAATGTAGCCTATGTTGGAGCAAGGATTGTCACCATCAATTTGCCACCTACCCCCTACAAACAAACAAATAAAAAAACAATCTTTACTTCTTTATAATGTTAGTATAGATTATAGTATAGGCTGATTGCACTAATTTGCTTCTATCGTTAATGAAAATGGTGGGCTTGTTTTATCAAGCACACCTTCATGTCTAGCTCAATATTAGTTTTAGTCATAAGTCAGATTCGATGTTTCGTTTATTCCTGTATTACTTTTTCATATAACGAAAGGGGGAAAGCACATTCACAAATATATGTTGTGCTATACACAAGCAGACTTTGACGATATCAGACGGTACTCCGATATTCTCACCAATGAAAATTCTGTTAGCTGAATAAGTTCACTTCTTTCCTCTTCCCTGAGATACGGTGGCAAGATGTCTCAAATGAGAAACGATTTCCTTACACAAAGCTTAGTGAGCGTGTTTAACATATAGGCTCAATACAACTGCATTAATAATTTGCCTACCTTATAATTTTCATTAAAAAAATAAGGAAATACCAATTTTCACATTTACAGTTGATTATTTTAAGCACCTGCGTTTATTACATACTTACAATCTCGTGGTTTATGTTTTTCAAGTTTATTTTCAAATTTTTGCAAGAATAGTTTATTTACTATTGTAGATCTTTATAATGGCGCAGTTTGTGCGTTTGTATGCTAATTTCAGCAAGTCTGCTATAGCAAACATTTCTCTTAACAAAAAAAAGTTTACAGATCCTAAATAGCATTCGATATTTTTTTGAAAATTTCCAAGCTTATAAAGACAAGCAGTTTTTGATTCCATAATAATATGCTGCATTTTATTCCACGTGCCATTATCGGACTTCTGCGTACCAGCAGCTAGAACTTCGCGTACCATAGTTTGGGAACCCCTGCTTTAGAATAATAATAATACAGTCGAACTTCGTTAACGCGAACATTCACGGGGAAACTTTTTCTGTTCGTGTTAAAAGTAGTTCGTGTTATCCGAACTTATACAACTGGACGGAGCAATCTGATACAGTTCGTGTTAAAAGTAATTCGCGTTAAGCGTGTTCGTGTTAACGAGGTTTCATAAATCAACGAAGTTCATCGAGGTTCATAAATCTTAAAACATTGTAGTAAATTTGCGTCAAAAAGGTGAAAAAAGCTACATGAAATTAACTTAAGTATTATATAATTCATGTAAATCTCCAATAACTACATAAAAAAATATATATAATGAGGTAATATAACAAAATATCAAACATTTTACAGTAATAAATGGATTTTACTGATTTTTTTTATTGTCCTTTTTTACGAGTCGCTCTTTTTTTAACAACACTTCAAATAATGCTAATTGGCTAATTGAAAATTTTCAAATTCTAGCGCAGATATTGGATCATCAATACCACATTTTAGAATCCAACTTATTTTCAATTTTCATTGAAAATCTTTATTGCTGTATACTGCATTAAAAAAAATACCTTGTTCTATTAAATATAAATTTCTCGTGCTGACACACTGCCAACTGTAGACTTTTACTTCCTGATTTGACATTTTCAATTTTTAACATTTTACTTTTCCTACAGAGTTATACAGTGTGTGCTTCTTTATTAAAGGTCATCCCAGCCCTCATCTTCATAAAGTTTAGTACAAAAATACCTATAAGTTAATCCAGCCGATCAAGCGGTCTCACTAGAGACCGCTCACAGTATCTTATGCGACAATTTTTGTCAAAGCAGTTAAGAATTAATTTAAATAAGAATATATATATACCAAAAGTTACGAGGTGATTTCAAAATGAATACGTTTAGACTTAATTGTTCTTCATATTTCAGATTTGCAATACGAACACTTTGGAGTTTTCCACAGAAAAACAAATTAGTCAAAAAATATTGAGCGATTCACGGCACTTTTTAACTATCAAAAGTGTGAAGACGTTTTCTTTCGGATATCTTGTAGAATCAAGGATTGAAACGATCAAGGATAAGAAAGCTTACAATAGCGGAGTTTGATAAGAGTTTTCACTTTTGCAACTGAACTTTAGTAAGGCTTAAGAACAATCTGTTCCTATCTTGCGGGAAGCTCTTTAATAGGCCGCCAAAATTTGCGGAAAGCTCTTCCAGTGGCATTAAGAACATCCCTGGCTCAAATTTAACAACTTGACGGCCACGCATCTCTCACATTATTGTATTATGGGTAATACGGGGGATAAAATATTCCTTCACTAGCCTGGATTATCACGCAGTATACGGCGCTCCCCACCGGAGATAAGTGCGTGTTACTTGCTGATATACGCCGTGGACCTCACTCCCCCGTCTATTTACCATGAGCAAGCACGCATCCATGGCAAATAGCGTACGGATCCATGCTAATGGCGTGATTTATTTACGCTAGATAATTTTATAGGCAGCTAATGACCCGAAAGAAAAGGAAAGGAAAAGAAAAAGAAAAAAAAAAATTCATAATTTTTATGGTGCGAATGAAGTAGTGAATATTTAAGTAAGATGTTGGCTCGATTTTAAAACATGAGCTTATTTTTTATGTTATTGTTCGCCAATTTCCCCAGGAAATATTCTTTGCAGTTGTTTTAAAATTGAATTGTATAAACTATTACATAAAACTGAACGCTATAATTTTATAAAATAATTTGTATTATATCGGTTAGTAAATATTAGTACAATATGGTTGATTGCGTTGTAAACAAAAAGCTTTAAGAAATTTAATGATACGGAATCGAAAAGCGAAACTTTCGGACTTTGACAGTGTAACATGTTATCGAAATATCTATGTACGATATCAGAATTTTATTTTTAAACGATAAATGTCAAATTTCCTCCCCCTCCCTTCTCTCTGTGTGTGTTACGAACGTGTCCGAATTCTAAAGAATCGAACAACTTTTTGTATTTTTCTACTTAAATGCGATATTATGGATTAACTGCCATTTTGGAGATCGTCACATGCTAAAATTTGCTTCAAAACACCTATTTGAAACAGTATTTTCTCTGAAAGATTTTTAAACAAACATAAAATTGGCAAGCCTGACTATTCAAGAAATTTGGAATCGAAACACGTTTTCCACTTTGTGATAAATATAGTTATAAGCGATTCTTCTCACGTGACCCTCCCCCTCCTTCTCGGGGAGATACATCGGGAATTCGGTTCAAAACACCCACTTTGACAGTATTTTTTGAAAGATCGTCTGCCTTTACCGAAAAATGGAAAACTTTTTTGCTTACATATAGTTTTTGAATAAAAATACCTACCAATTTCATTCGTTTCTGAACAAAATTAATTCAGAAATGTGTCATAAAGTAGCCTTTTTCGATTTGAGCCTTGATTTTGATTTTTTCAGCCTTTTTGCCTTATTGTGATATATATATGTGTGTGTGTGTGTGTTGTTGTTACATATGTCCTCAAGGCCTATCGAAAACTGAAGGCATTAGGGCGAATGATGCAGCTTCCATTTGACCACAGTAATAGAATATCTCTATTTGTACCCTCCTGCATTTGACGAAGCAACACAAGGACGGAAGTCTTGGCTTCAAATATTTCCCATAATTTCGATCCTAATCGGAAAGGAAATCTCCCCAGTCGGTATCTCTTTCCCGCCTACCAACCTATATTATATATATATTTATTAGAGACCATTTGATCACCTGATGACCATTTTATCCTAAGTGTCATGTCTCAAAACTACCTTGACCCCCTTTTATCGCAGATTCTATAGAGAAGAAAAAATTGGAATCTTGCAAGACTGAATAAAATCACTGTGATAAAATCTGAAAAATCTATGAATACAGAACTGAAGATGAAACCGATTTCTTATTTCGACCTGAAAGTTGCTAATTTGGATTTAAAAACAACTTGTCTCTGTTCCTTTCATTTCATAAGTGTTAAAAAAAAGTTTATACTCTGGGTGTTGTTACTTCTTAAATTATTACTCCATTATAGATTTGGAGCGCCCTGTATACGAACACCATATAGCTGCCACCTGATTTTTGTACTAAGTTTTTTCAAATAGAAATCTTCAATTGCGAATATTTTCATTAAAATACGAATATTTATTTTCTGAAAAATTTGAGAAATTCACAAAATGGGGAGACTTGGAACTACTGAGCTGACAGTTTATTTTCTTTGAAATCATTTAAAACAATCTATCGAAAAATACTTAAACACCAAAAATTAATATAACGACTCAACTTTAAGAAACTATTTATTTTTTAGTTGATTTTCAATAAAATAAGGTGGAACGCAGAAACTGAAGTAGTAAACCTCAGAATCAACTTACTTAGGATACCCACATTATTTTACCCAGCTCCCCACATAATCTTATTGCTTTCATATAAAACTGTAGTAAATCTTATTTTATAAAAATTCGACCATTATCGAAGATTTCATTAAACATTTAAAGGTTTAGTTTTCAATAAACGTAAATAATTAAATAGCTATTGTTCTTTAAATTAATGTCCAATAATGCTTAAAGTGATAAAAAACATAACACAGAATATTTAAAATACCTTTTTTTTTTTTATGTAGATAACATATGTTTCATTCACAACTATCGGTGACATCTTCAGATCTTAATGATAAATACAAAAATTCTCGCATATTTGAAAATAGTAAAACATATACCACGAGATCGCATGTCCAAGGTTAGTATAGGTGCTTAATTTGGCCAAAACTTGGTATATGTTTTACTATTTTCAGATATGAGAGAATTTTTGTATTTATCATTAAGATCTGAAGATGTCACCGATAGTTGTGAATGAAACATATGTTATCTACATTTAAAAAAAAGGTATTTTAAATATTCTGTGTTATGTTTTTTATCACTTTAAGCATTATTGGACATTAATTTAAAGTTAACAAGTGATTGCATTGTATTATTTATAGCTATTGTTCTGTTTTTATGTAATTGATGGATTTATGCAAGCGTGACCAAAATATCGTATTTCGTGTTTATACGCTGAATTTTTAGATGTCACTCTGTTTCCTTGTTATGTACTTACATGACACGTTTATTTTATTTCGATTGATGGATGCGATACTTCACACATTTTGTCTTCGGTAACTCTGAATGTTGAGAATTATCCAACAAAAATTTAGTTTGACTACAGTAAAATAAAAATTTGATTTTAAAAGAAAACATTCCTGAATTTGTATAGAATATTTATTTGTGTATTAGAGAGAAAATATTGTGTCGAAACAACGTTACAAACATATAAATTATATATAAAATATCGCAAATTAAATTAATCTAATTTCCTTGTTTATCTAAACGTGATATAATTTCTGAATTTCATACATTTTACTCTGTGCGAGAGTTTTTTTTTTTTTTAACACTTTCTAACAATGTTGAAAAGTGTTTATGAATTCGGTTTATCTGCCCGTTCTCTAACTCCCGTAAATATACTCGGATTGCCATGCAATTGATATATGTTACTGAGGTTTACTATGGCATGTTCGATATTAAAAATGAAGTGTGTAGCACTTACAGTTCATTTACAGGGCCACTCAAAAGAATTCTTTTACATCAAGGCCTATGGGGGAAAATCGTTTGCGGTGTATTTTAATGATGTTACTGTATTTCAAACATATTGAATTTCATATAAGTAGTAGAAGAACAAGAGTTAGACTCCAGCAGGAGCCGTGAGCCGGAGCCGGAGCCGGAAGTAGCAGGTGTGGACACCAGAAGTTCTGCGAACGGTGAAGGTCACCGGAAGTCGCAGGTGTGAATAACAAACAGGTTAAGACAGGAAGTGAACCGGAAGTGTTGGAAGATAAAAGAGGAAGTGAAGTAGGGGAGGGCTTAATTTTTTTTAACCGATAAGGGAGAGAGGGGGAGGGCTTATGCTAACCTGAAATAAAAATGGAATTATTTCTTACAAGTATCTTTTTTTTTTTTTTTTTTTTTTTTAACTTGAAATAATTTTTTTTTTTTTTTTTGCTAACTAACACATGAAAGAAAATGGAAATCTTTCTGACTTTGTTTTACTTTATAAAAGTTAGCATGAAATTTATTTTAAGACTGGAAATGTGACAGGAAGTAAGACCAGAAACGGGATTAGACATGTTTATTTATTTATTTATTTTTTTTTTAAATGGTTATCAAGCAGCAGGATGTTTGGGAGCGTGTTCGAACAGGAAAGGTGATTTGTAAGACCGGAGGTTATTAAGGTGTGAGTGATAAGGAAAGTATAGTTTTATACACATAGATTTTGTTCTTTGTAGAGGGTTAAATTATTTTTAGATGTTATTTATTTTTTAGTGTTTTGAATTTTATTTATTCTTAAACCGTTATAAATTATTTTTTTCTATCATTTTAATTTTTAGTGACACCAATTTTAGAAGTAATTGATCATTAAAAGAATTATTTTTCAACGCTTGCACAGGCATCAATTGAACCCACTATCTTCTATGTGGAAGACCAATGTGTTTATCCACTGTGCTAGCGGGAACTTGTAATGTTATCTCTTTAAATGCAAGAGATGGGGACTTCAGACATGTATTGAGATATCTTTACGGTCATTTATTGTACTTTTACTGAATGAGATAAAGTAATAGGGCGAAATTTTCTTTAGCTATTGAGTAACTCGAGAGTTTTGGTTTAATATGAATGCTATTACATCTATTTGTTTAATTTACAAACACATTTCTTTCACAACACTCTGTCAACAGATCACTTCAATATTCGAAATAATAATTTAGAGGGAAAATTTTTACTTTCTATACGAAATTTTATTTATAGAGATTGACGAAGATAGTATGCCTAATTCTTTCTTGTATTAACATTATATTCGAAATAGAGTTTTGTTACGAAAAATAACGTGTTTATACATTTTAAAAACGAAAGCAAAGTGATTTTAAAAAATGTAAATATAAGCTATACACCCACGCATTTTTGTTATTGAATTAAATTACAAGGCTTAATATTGTATTCAGCGTAATATTTTCTTATAAAAGCCGTTTCACAAACTTGTATACTAAAAGTAATGTGTCATTTTTAGGGGAAAAAATTAATTCAAGTCATTGAGACTAATCCTTTATGGGGGAAAAATTTGTCATACTTCTTTGTGTTACATTATATCTTCCGTTTTTTAAGTTTACAAATTTGTGGACTAACTTAAATAATCGTTTTTAGGATACTTAAACAATATATATATACTTTTTAATTATATAATTTTTTTAATTGACTTGTAATATAGCTTTTTTTTTCTTAAAAGGGTACTGTAGAATAACTTATCTCACAAATACTACATCCTTCTTTAGTTAAATATGTTTCACTTAAGACATGACAAAGTGTCTTAGAAACATTTCATTTTGGAGTTAAGTGATTAAACAAGAAAAATATTATTTATAAAAACACAACACATAAGACCAGTGACTGAGAGGTTCTGGTTTTAAAGCTACTAGACGTTTGGGTTTAAACTTCTCTCGCGCTCGTCGACCTAACCGTTCGGAGTTTTCTTCGAACCTTGTCAATACGAGTTAGGAGCCCTTAGAATGACCCCTAGAGTGACCTATATCCCAAGCGTAGATAATCGGTTTTAACAAATAACCAACCATCCACAACACATAAGACATTTTAGATCATTACATAAGACATTTTAGATCATTACATAAGACATTTTAGATTATTACATTTAGTTAAGAAGTGATTTGACGTGCAAAATATTATTTATAAAATCATACAATAAGAGAATTTTAAAGATTTTTTCCTTTTAAATGAACAATTTTTAGTGACTATTTAACTTATTAAAGAGAGCGGGTATTTTGTTTAGAGTTATACGATTAAAATAAATTTTCAATAGATTTGACTTTATACAACCAACATTTTAAAAAAAGGGAATGGAATCTAGTTTTTATAAATTAACGTTTTTCAATTTTACAAATACTTCACACCCCGTCTTTTTTCCCCCTCTTTTAGTAGACTTTACATACATAAGACATAAAAAGCGTTTTAGAATACATCATTTAGAAATTAAGTGGTTTGATAAATAAAATATTATTTATAAAAGCAATAGATACGAGAGTAATAAGGATTTTTACTTACATATGTACGAACTTCTGATAGGTAAGACTTTCTAAATCATTGTGCAAGAATTAAGTGGTTATTGAACTTATAACATTACATGATGAAATAATCACGTGACGTATTTTTAAACCAATAAAATGTCAGTATTTTCAAACAAATAAAAAGTTAGTATTTTTACACGAGCGCCCTCTATCATTATATAAATTTCAATGAAACGAGTTCATAACATTCTACTGTGACCTGATATCGTTGTAATAGGTTGTATTTTTCATTTAAGTTATTGTGGAACGAGTTATGAATTCTTATGTTGGTGATGTAACCAACTTGGAGTGTCAACACTCATCACCAGAGTTAAATAATCAAGAGATGGATTCTACACTTTTATCCAAAGAAGGACTCGTTTCGAATTATGAAGTGAAACTCACCGCATCAGGACTAAAGAAACAGAAGTTACCCCATGTGCGTAAGATGTGTAACACAGCATTTCCTCGAAAAGTTAACTTAGTGTTTCATATGAAAAGTCATCTAAAGGAAAAATCTTTTTGCTGTGAGGTGTGTGCTGAAGTTTTTTCACAAAAGAGTGATTTACGTAATCATCAAAAGATTCACAAATTGCCCAAATACAAGTGTAGTGATTGCAACGAGATATTTTCAAGAATGTCTGACTTATTAATACACAAGAAGACCCATAAGATTCGTAAACAATATTCATGTGCAAAGTGTTGTGAAATATTTAAGTGTGAATCGGATTTTTTACAACATTGTGATACTTTTCATAAAGTTTTACCTAACATTGCGAAATCACCCTGTTTAAAAGATTTGTTATTTGAACTTATAGTGAAGCTTATAGATTAGTTCGAACTTATAGTGAATTAAAAGACAAAATGATATGCAAAATATATGAACTAGAATTAACAGACCAAAACATACATGTACATGCTGAGAATGCCTTTTTAAAGTTGTACAACGGCTTTGAAGATTTCACAGAACGAGTGTTTAATTGGACATTATGAAAATTTTTGAAATTAGAATTGATTACAGCTCAATATGACAGGCTTATTTGATTTGTATTATTTTAAATGATTAATAAATAGTTTGATTGCGAAAAAAGTGTTTTCTTTAGCATACACTGTGTGACTTTTAAACTAATGTTGTGTATTTTGAATGTGTCAGAGAAAACAGGAGTGTGTTGACATTTAAAAAAAAAAGATTTCACATAATATAAAAGTTTTACAATAAAAATTGACTTTCCTAAAGTTTTTTCAAGATAGTCACGATATCCTTTCCATTACAATTATTTTAAGGAAATAGAATTTAATTTTGTTGTGAATAACACTTTGTTGTTAACATCACGTGGTTTGTCTTATCATAACTATGAGATCCTAAGATCACTTCCTATTAACATGATAACGAAGAGTAAAAAAATGACTAATGCAAGCCGATTTTCCTGCCTAAACTTGTTATCAGCTTGCATGAGTGACTCATCTTTACATGTGTGGATTTGTATGTTGAAAAAATGATTGCTATGTTTAACCCGTGTAGACGATTTTTATCCGGAAGCTGTTTGAACTACCAAATTTCAGATAGCACACATTTTACTAGAACATTTAAATATTTTAATGTCTTTTCGCTCGCAAATTGGAAACTTAGGATTATCACCTTTACATCGAGACATGGAAGGTAGAAAAATAATAACTTTACACTTAGACAATATTTTAATTTAAGAAGAATTAGACTTAACACATTGTTAGAGTTTCTTTGAAAAATATCTAGTTGGTTGTAAATTTTAGAAAATTCGACCTAACGAAATTAACACACTTAAAAATATCTAGTTGGTTATACATTTTATAAAATAAGCAACAAATAAACATTTCGATACATTGACAAAAGAAAATAATTAAGTTTAAGTAAACTTTACACTTAGACAATATTTCAAACTAAGAAAAATAATAACTTTACACTTATATAATATTTTCAACTAAGGAAAATTAATAACTTTAAAAATCAGACTTAACACATTGTTAAAGTTTTTTTAAAACAACACAACATTTTCAAAGCAGTGGAAATAGTATACCTGAAAAAAAATTCAACTTAGTGGAATTTAATAGTGAAATTTTTTAACCTCACTCATTTAAAAAATAAAACTTTGTAAATTTTTTCCATTTTTAAAATAAAACTTATTTAAAAAATAAATAAGCAACTATTAAACATTTTGAATGTCTTAGACAAAGTGTGAATAAATTTGTTGAAATTATATAAAACATGAAAAATTTCATTACTTTTAAAAGAAATTTTATTTTTGGTGAAATAAACTCGAGGTATTTATTATATGTTACTTAAACTACATGAGAATTGATTGAAAATGTGTTACTTTTAATCACTCACAAGATAAGACATGATGTTACAATATACACATAGGAATGACATAGGAATTTCAGATTGGTTTTTCTCCCACACATGACGTCACTGATAACATATTTACTGATCAAGTAATAAAATTTAAGCACGAAGTTTAGTTGAGATTTAAGATATTTGAGAAATATAAACTACAACTTTGGCTACTTTTTGAAATTTCCCCCTACATAAGAAAAAGAACATAGAAAAATAAAATGAAAAGTCGTATTTGAATGGAATCAAATTATTATCCTTTCACTTAACAGCTGAATGCGTCGGTAATTACATCACAAAGGCACTGATAACAACTGATTGACTATATTGTGTTTCTTTTTTAAGGTTAAATTGATTTAATATTCAAGTTATTTCTTAATGATACACTTAAAAACAATAAACTTAATTAGCATTCAAAAAGCAAACGATCACATTATTGTGTAAAACAATCAAATGTTTTAAAAGTCACGAGTTAAAATTTGAAATGACTTAGAGTTTAAGTAGAATTTAGATGTGAACCTTTTAAAATGAAATAATAGTTTTTTGTATCGCCCTCTATCGGTGGGTAATAGAATTAAGAGATAATTAAAAGTTTTAACTTGAATTCGAGCCCACAACAAAAATTATTTTTCGGTTTTATAATTTAGGGTAGGTTTAACTGAGCAAGCCATGATATTTCAGTATTTATAGACGATTTAAGATATTCGATAAAGGAAATCATCTGAATTTTTAATTTAATTGAAGGGTTTACTGCTTAAAGTACTACAAAATGAGTACAACACGATGCATAGTTTTTTAATTAATTATATTTTTCGAAAGATTAAATTGACTTATTGATAAACTTAGGATTTATGTTTAAAGTGAATAAATTTGACATGTTAGGTTCACTTAATAACAGAGGGTTGAATAAGTTATTTTTAATAAAAATAAAGTTTACTAAAAGTTTTTAAAGTTAAAAAAATATAGTTTTAAAAAATTTAAAGTTTACAAAAAGTTTAAAAATCTTTAAGTAAATCAAAATTAACTTTTTAATTTTAACTATTGAGAGACTATAATCTAACTGTTTATCCTTGTAACCAACTGGTGCATATCAACTATATACTCTGTATCTGCATATGCGCAGAAAAACATAGACATTTAATCTAACTTGAGTTCGACTTTAAATTATTTGCCAACTTTTAAGTTTAATTACTATACACAACTCGATTACCTTTCCCACAAAACACCTTTCAGAAACAAAACAGAAATTAACACTTACCGAAAAACACGTCCACTTTGGGTGTTAGTCTTCACGCAACTAACGTTTCTCCCTTATCTTTGCTAGGGGGCGCTGCAATCGCCGCTAGAGGCGTTAGTAGTCTTCAGGTGTGTGATAAGAATAAACTTTAAATCCAACTTACACTCGCTCAGTCATTCTTGCTTCTCTCTACCTTGCTAACAACCGTTTGCTGCTGGCTCATTGTTTGGTTGTTTAAACTTGTTGAATGACGTCATCATGTGTTTGTCTAAACTTGTCCAGTCTTGTTTTTATGCAGTACGTCTATTTAGATGAGTCATCACTCGCTTATCTTGGTTGACTTGTCCAAACTTGTTTTTGTGTGACACGTCTATTTGGGTGAGTCATCGTTCGCTTATCTTGCTTTACTTGTTTGAACTTGTCTAGTATCCACCACCTCATCTCTTTTGTCATAGCTTGAATATACTTTACACCAATCACTTAAATATAAAAGTCTTGTCACAACTTACTTAAACTTTGATAAAAATATTAATTATTTATAAATTTCATCAAATTCTTATTTTTCTGATACATTTACTATGTAATTTTCGTTCAAAAATATGGTAAAGCCCGATTTTAAATCGAAGTCTAAGATAAATTCCCCAAATTTGTAACATTTTAACACTAATAATAAATATTGTAAGCACCTAGTACATACAAGTTTTGTAAAAATAATATTACTTATAGCTAACTCGTTATGTCCCATGATACAAAACTTCAATATAACTAAAATCAGTGTTAAACAAAAATCTAATCACGTGTCTTTATATATTATTTTGAAATGCAAAGCATTATATCTAAACGAATGATATAAGGAGTAGTTAGAATAGTTCTTATATTTTTGTTAGTAAAAAATTTATACACATTATCTTACAAGCTTGCAATATTCAACACACGGTTCACCATATTTAAAAACGATTCACCATGATTTAAAAACTTAGTAACATATTTTAAATTTATAAATTTAAATTAAAAATACTTAAGTATTTATAATTGTATTATAAGTATTATAATTGTATAATTGTATATTGTTATAATTGTATTTATAATTGTATTATAAGTATTTATAATTGTATATATTAAGTATTTTTAATTTAAATTTATAAATTTAAAATATGTTACTAAGTTTTTAAATCATGGTGAATCGTTTTTAAATATGGTGAACCGTGTGTTGAATATTGCAACCTTGTAAGATAATGTGTATAAATTTTTTACTAACAAAAATATAAGAACTATTCTAACTACTCCTTATATCATTCGTTTAGATATAATGCTTTGCATTTCAAAATAATATATAAAGACACGTGATTAGATTTTTGTTTAACACTGATTTTAGTTATATTGAAGTTTTGTATCATGGGACATAACGAGTTAGCTATAAGTAATATTATTTTTACAAAACTTGTATGTACTAGGTGCTTACAATATTTATTATTAGTGTTAAAATGTTACAAATTTGGGGAATTTATCTTAGACTTCGATTTAAAATCGGGCTTTACCATATTTTTGAACGAAAATTACATAGTAAATGTATCAGAAAAATAAGAATTTGATGAAATTTATAAATAATTAATATTTTTATCAAAGTTTAAGTAAGTTGTGACAAGACTTTTATATTTAAGTGATTGGTGTAAAGTATATTCAAGCTATGACAAAAGAGATGAGGTGGTGGATACTAGACAAGTTCAAACAAGTAAAGCAAGATAAGCGAACGATGACTCACCCAAATAGACGTGTCACACAAAAACAAGTTTGGACAAGTCAACCAAGATAAGCGAGTGATGACTCATCTAAATAGACGTACTGCATAAAAACAAAACTGGACAAGTTTAGACAAACACATGATGACGTCATTCAACAAGTTTAAACAACCAAACAATGAGCCAGCAGCAAACGGTTGTTAGCAAGGTAGAGAGAAGCAAGAATGACTGAGCGAGTGTAAGTTGGATTTAAAGTTTATTCTTATCACACACCTGAAGACTACTAACGCCTCTAGCGGCGATTGCAGCGCCCCCTAGCAAAGATAAGGGAGAAACGTTAGTTGCGTGAAGACTAACACCCAAAGTGGACGTGTTTTTCGGTAAGTGTTAATTTCTGTTTTGTTTCTGAAAGGTGTTTTGTGGGAAAGGTAATCGAGTTGTGTATAGTAATTAAACTTAAAAGTTGGCAAATAATTTAAAGTCGAACTCAAGTTAGATTAAATGTCTATGTTTTTCTGCGCATATGCAGATACAGAGTATATAGTTGATATGCACCAGTTGGTTACAAGGATAAACAGTTAGATTATAGTCTCTCAATAGTTAAAATTAAAAAGTTAATTTTGATTTACTTAAAGATTTTTAAACTTTTTGTAAACTTTAAATTTTTTAAAACTATATTTTTTTAACTTTAAAAACTTTTAGTAAACTTTATTTTTATTAAAAATAACTTATTCAACCCTCTGTTATTAAGTGAACCTAACATGTCAAATTTATTCACTTTAAACATAAATCCTAAGTTTATCAATAAGTCAATTTAATCTTTCGAAAAATATAATTAATTAAAAAACTATGCATCGTGTTGTACTCATTTTGTAGTACTTTAAGCAGTAAACCCTTCAATTAAATTAAAAATTCAGATGATTTCCTTTATCGAATATCTTAAATCGTCTATAAATACTGAAATATCATGGCTTGCTCAGTTAAACCTACCCTAAATTATAAAACCGAAAAATAATTTTTGTTGTGGGCTCGAATTCAAGTTAAAACTTTTAATTATCTCTTAATTCTATTACCCACCGATAGAGGGCGATACAAAAAACTATTATTTCATTTTAAAAGGTTCACATCTAAATTCTACTTAAACTCTAAGTCATTTCAAATTTTAACTCGTGACTTTTAAAACATTTGATTGTTTTACACAATAATGTGATCGTTTGCTTTTTGAATGCTAATTAAGTTTATTGTTTTTAAGTGTATCATTAAGAAATAACTTGAATATTAAATCAATTTAACCTTAAAAAAGAAACACAATATAGTCAATCAGTTGTTATCAGTGCCTTTGTGATGTAATTACCGACGCATTCAGCTGTTAAGTGAAAGGATAATAATTTGATTCCATTCAAATACGACTTTTCATTTTATTTTTCTATGTTCTTTTTCTTATGTAGGGGGAAATTTCAAAAAGTAGCCAAAGTTGTAGTTTATATTTCTCAAATATCTTAAATCTCAACTAAACTTCGTGCTTAAAAACCTACCCTAAACTATGATTTTATTACTTGATCAGTAAATATGTTATCAGTGACGTCATGTGTGGGAGAAAAACCAATCTGAAATTCCTATGTCATTCCTATGTGTATATTGTAACATCATGTCTTATCTTGTGAGTGATTAAAAGTAACACATTTTCAATCAATTCTCATGTAGTTTAAGTAACATATAATAAATACCTCGAGTTTATTTCACCAAAAATAAAATTTCTTTTAAAAGTAATGAAATTTTTCATGTTTTATATAATTTCAACAAATTTATTCACACTTTGTCTAAGACATTCAAAATGTTTAATAGTTGCTTATTTATTTTTTAAATAAGTTTTATTTTAAAAATGGAAAAAATTTACAAAGTTTTATTTTTTAAATGAGTGAGGTTAAAAAATTTCACTATTAAATTCCACTAAGTTGAATTTTTTTTCAGGTATACTATTTCCACTGCTTTGAAAATGTTGTGTTGTTTTAAAAAAACTTTAACAATGTGTTAAGTCTGATTTTTAAAGTTATTAATTTTCCTTAGTTGAAAATATTATATAAGTGTAAAGTTATTATTTTTCTTAGTTTGAAATATTGTCTAAGTGTAAAGTTTACTTAAACTTAATTATTTTCTTTTGTCAATGTATCGAAATGTTTATTTGTTGCTTATTTTATAAAATGTATAACCAACTAGATATTTTTAAGTGTGTTAATTTCGTTAGGTCGAATTTTCTAAAATTTACAACCAACTAGATATTTTTCAAAGAAACTCTAACAATGTGTTAAGTCTAATTCTTCTTAAATTAAAATATTGTCTAAGTGTAAAGTTATTATTTTTCTACCTTCCATGTCTCGATGTAAAGGTGATAATCCTAAGTTTCCAATTTGCGAGCGAAAAGACATTAAAATATTTAAATGTTCTAGTAAAATGTGTGCTATCTGAAATTTGGTAGTTCAAACAGCTTCCGGATAAAAATCGTCTACACGGGTTAAACATAGCAATCATTTTTTCAACATACAAATCCACACATGTAAAGATGAGTCACTCATGCAAGCTGATAACAAGTTTAGGCAGGAAAATCGGCTTGCATTAGTCATTTTTTTACTCTTCGTTATCATGTTAATAGGAAGTGATCTTAGGATCTCATAGTTATGATAAGACAAACCACGTGATGTTAACAACAAAGTGTTATTCACAACAAAATTAAATTCTATTTCCTTAAAATAATTGTAATGGAAAGGATATCGTGACTATCTTGAAAAAACTTTAGGAAAGTCAATTTTTATTGTAAAACTTTTATATTATGTGAAATCTTTTTTTTTTAAATGTCAACACACTCCTGTTTTCTCTGACACATTCAAAATACACAACATTAGTTTAAAAGTCACACAGTGTATGCTAAAGAAAACACTTTTTTCGCAATCAAACTATTTATTAATCATTTAAAATAATACAAATCAAATAAGCCTGTCATATTGAGCTGTAATCAATTCTAATTTCAAAAATTTTCATAATGTCCAATTAAACACTCGTTCTGTGAAATCTTCAAAGCCGTTGTACAACTTTAAAAAGGCATTCTCAGCATGTACATGTATGTTTTGGTCTGTTAATTCTAGTTCATATATTTTGCATATCATTTTGTCTTTTAATTCACTATAAGTTCGAACTAATCTATAAGCTTCACTATAAGTTCAAATAACAAATCTTTTAAACAGGGTGATTTCGCAATGTTAGGTAAAACTTTATGAAAAGTATCACAATGTTGTAAAAAATCCGATTCACACTTAAATATTTCACAACACTTTGCACATGAATATTGTTTACGAATCTTATGGGTCTTCTTGTGTATTAATAAGTCAGACATTCTTGAAAATATCTCGTTGCAATCACTACACTTGTATTTGGGCAATTTGTGAATCTTTTGATGATTACGTAAATCACTCTTTTGTGAAAAAACTTCAGCACACACCTCACAGCAAAAAGATTTTTCCTTTAGATGACTTTTCATATGAAACACTAAGTTAACTTTTCGAGGAAATGCTGTGTTACACATCTTACGCACATGGGGTAACTTCTGTTTCTTTAGTCCTGATGCGGTGAGTTTCACTTCATAATTCGAAACGAGTCCTTCTTTGGATAAAAGTGTAGAATCCATCTCTTGATTATTTAACTCTGGTGATGAGTGTTGACACTCCAAGTTGGTTACATCACCAACATAAGAATTCATAACTCGTTCCACAATAACTTAAATGAAAAATACAACCTATTACAACGATATCAGGTCACAGTAGAATGTTATGAACTCGTTTCATTGAAATTTATATAATGATAGAGGGCGCTCGTGTAAAAATACTAACTTTTTATTTGTTTGAAAATACTGACATTTTATTGGTTTAAAAATACGTCACGTGATTATTTCATCATGTAATGTTATAAGTTCAATAACCACTTAATTCTTGCACAATGATTTAGAAAGTCTTACCTATCAGAAGTTCGTACATATGTAAGTAAAAATCCTTATTACTCTCGTATCTATTGCTTTTATAAATAATATTTTATTTATCAAACCACTTAATTTCTAAATGATGTATTCTAAAACGCTTTTTATGTCTTATGTATGTAAAGTCTACTAAAAGAGGGGGAAAAAAGACGGGGTGTGAAGTATTTGTAAAATTGAAAAACGTTAATTTATAAAAACTAGATTCCATTCCCTTTTTTTAAAATGTTGGTTGTATAAAGTCAAATCTATTGAAAATTTATTTTAATCGTATAACTCTAAACAAAATACCCGCTCTCTTTAATAAGTTAAATAGTCACTAAAAATTGTTCATTTAAAAGGAAAAAATCTTTAAAATTCTCTTATTGTATGATTTTATAAATAATATTTTGCACGTCAAATCACTTCTTAACTAAATGTAATAATCTAAAATGTCTTATGTAATGATCTAAAATGTCTTATGTAATGATCTAAAATGTCTTATGTGTTGTGGATGGTTGGTTATTTGTTAAAACCGATTATCTACGCTTGGGATATAGGTCACTCTAGGGGTCATTCTAAGGGCTCCTAACTCGTATTGACAAGGTTCGAAGAAAACTCCGAACGGTTAGGTCGACGAGCGCGAGAGAAGTTTAAACCCAAACGTCTAGTAGCTTTAAAACCAGAACCTCTCAGTCACTGGTCTTATGTGTTGTGTTTTTATAAATAATATTTTTCTTGTTTAATCACTTAACTCCAAAATGAAATGTTTCTAAGACACTTTGTCATGTCTTAAGTGAAACATATTTAACTAAAGAAGGATGTAGTATTTGTGAGATAAGTTATTCTACAGTACCCTTTTAAGAAAAAAAAAGCTATATTACAAGTCAATTAAAAAAATTATATAATTAAAAAGTATATATATATTGTTTAAGTATCCTAAAAACGATTATTTAAGTTAGTCCACAAATTTGTAAACTTAAAAAACGGAAGATATAATGTAACACAAAGAAGTATGACAAATTTTTCCCCCATAAAGGATTAGTCTCAATGACTTGAATTAATTTTTTCCCCTAAAAATGACACATTACTTTTAGTATACAAGTTTGTGAAACGGCTTTTATAAGAAAATATTACGCTGAATACAATATTAAGCCTTGTAATTTAATTCAATAACAAAAATGCGTGGGTGTATAGCTTATATTTACATTTTTTAAAATCACTTTGCTTTCGTTTTTAAAATGTATAAACACGTTATTTTTCGTAACAAAACTCTATTTCGAATATAATGTTAATACAAGAAAGAATTAGGCATACTATCTTCGTCAATCTCTATAAATAAAATTTCGTATAGAAAGTAAAAATTTTCCCTCTAAATTATTATTTCGAATATTGAAGTGATCTGTTGACAGAGTGTTGTGAAAGAAATGTGTTTGTAAATTAAACAAATAGATGTAATAGCATTCATATTAAACCAAAACTCTCGAGTTACTCAATAGCTAAAGAAAATTTCGCCCTATTACTTTATCTCATTCAGTAAAAGTACAATAAATGACCGTAAAGATATCTCAATACATGTCTGAAGTCCCCATCTCTTGCATTTAAAGAGATAACATTACAAGTTCCCGCTAGCACAGTGGATAAACACATTGGTCTTCCACATAGAAGATAGTGGGTTCAATTGATGCCTGTGCAAGCGTTGAAAAATAATTCTTTTAATGATCAATTACTTCTAAAATTGGTGTCACTAAAAATTAAAATGATAGAAAAAAATAATTTATAACGGTTTAAGAATAAATAAAATTCAAAACACTAAAAAATAAATAACATCTAAAAATAATTTAACCCTCTACAAAGAACAAAATCTATGTGTATAAAACTATACTTTCCTTATCACTCACACCTTAATAACCTCCGGTCTTACAAATCACCTTTCCTGTTCGAACACGCTCCCAAACATCCTGCTGCTTGATAACCATTTAAAAAAAAAATAAATAAATAAATAAACATGTCTAATCCCGTTTCTGGTCTTACTTCCTGTCACATTTCCAGTCTTAAAATAAATTTCATGCTAACTTTTATAAAGTAAAACAAAGTCAGAAAGATTTCCATTTTCTTTCATGTGTTAGTTAGCAAAAAAAAAAAAAAAAATTATTTCAAGTTAAAAAAAAAAAAAAAAAAAAAAAGATACTTGTAAGAAATAATTCCATTTTTATTTCAGGTTAGCATAAGCCCTCCCCCTCTCTCCCTTATCGGTTAAAAAAAATTAAGCCCTCCCCTACTTCACTTCCTCTTTTATCTTCCAACACTTCCGGTTCACTTCCTGTCTTAACCTGTTTGTTATTCACACCTGCGACTTCCGGTGACCTTCACCGTTCGCAGAACTTCTGGTGTCCACACCTGCTACTTCCGGCTCCGGCTCCGGCTCACGGCTCCTGCTGGAGTCTAACTCTTGTTCTTCTACTACTCATATATATCACTCAGGTGATTTACAAGATGCTTACTAAAGATTATGGAGTACATAGCATTCATCGTTCATTTACAGGGACACATAAAAGATTTCGGTTACCGTACTGATTATGAAAAATAATTGCTGCAAGTGCGTTTTTCGCTGTTGCACGGGTTTAATTTAACTATATATATATATATTTTTTGCACATTACTTGGGTGTGTATAAATTCTATAAATAATTTACAGGGCTGCACACAGAAGATTTCGAGTACATTGACGCTCACTGACGTTAAATTGACAAATAAGAATTTTCAACTGTTTCATATATTTCCTAAACGAACTAAATTTTAACATACATAGTAAATATACAAATCTATTGATCATATACAGGGCAGCACACATAAATTCGGATATATTTCCGATTATTACTGAAGTGGGGTTTTCAAATACATGTTAAGCGTTTTTCAACTTGTTTACTTAGATATCATCTTTCACCTTATTAATCTGTGAATTTTTGTTTCAATATTCTGAATGTGTTGGAATGTGTTTCATAATCTACGCTTAGCACATGACAGTCGTCGTCTGGTCCGTCCATCTGCATATAACAGCGCAAAAACTACCCAGCCGAATGGTTTGAAATTTAATGTATATAATCGTTGCAGAATTTTGTCAAATCATTTCAAATTTTATGAAAATCTAATCAAAACTTAAAAAGATATTAATAAAAGTTTTCTTTATTCTGTTAAATTCTATCATACGTAATTTTTATAATAAAACCGCAAGGCATGTGACTGAGGACAGCAAACATACGGGCTAACCACTTTTTTTTTTTCATATGCCAAGCGGCCTTTTTTATTAAAA
This sequence comes from Maratus michaelseni, assembly GCA_963931845.1. Lineage (NCBI taxonomy): Eukaryota > Metazoa > Arthropoda > Arachnida > Araneae > Salticidae > Maratus > Maratus michaelseni. The sequence goes on along the minus strand of OZ007590.1, from coordinate 176,067,286 downwards.
ATTATTTTTTCGAATAAAATTGCATAAAAGTTACACTTTTAGAAAGATCGTTTAAAAAAAAATGGTTTGCTTGAGAGATGAGTTACATTAAAAAATATATAGATTCCAAGATAAGTTCAGTGGAAATTAGGTTAACAGCCGAATATTTCAATCTACTAAAATGAATGAACACAAGAGATTCGTTCATCGTGAGTTATAGTAATAATAATCCATGGAAATAATCATTCGCAAAGCAAGATCTCCATGAATTTTACAGGGCTGTCTGGTGTGGAAAAATAAAATTCGCATCTGTAAACGTGGCATACGTAATAAGAAAAAATAAAGTCATGCTTATTTCGCTCATAACAGACGATATAATTTTTTCACTGAAATAATAACGATGTTTTTTTTTACATTGTAAAACTAGTTATAGTACGAAACAATATTCCGATAGTTTTCGAAAGTGTTTCATGCATAATGTATCGCGATGCATGATTTTTCGTTCTTGTTTTAAAAATGAATAAACAAAAAAAAAAAAAAAAAAAAAAAAAAAACCCAAAGAAATGTAATTAGTTACACTGACTGACATAATTTATAATATCTTAATTTAATATAATGAATACTTTCACTGGTTAATTTTACTAATTAAATATTTATATGTTACTGAAAATCTAACGTAAAACATAAGATGACTATTCAAAAGCCATAACAGTATTTTGTTATAAATATTTTTTAAATTGTGTATTGTCATTCTTTTAATTTCATATTTTTCCATTGTAAAAATGGCCCCACCAGTGGCTGAGAGGTTGTGCTCTCGAAGCTGGTAGACGGGAGGTGCTGGGTTCGATCCCAATCGCGCCCGTCGGCCTAATCGTTCGGAGTTTTCGTGGTTTTCTTCGAACCGTGGATTTATCCATGCGTAAATACGGGTTAGGTTCCCTTAGAAAGACCCCCACGAAGGGCACTCCCCCCCGGGCCTATATCCCTAGCGTAGATAATTGGCCGTCAACAATCAACCCAACCCATTGTAAAAATGTTAAATTTGGAGGAGCTTCTCATACCTCGAAAAATACGGTACAGAGAAAAGTATTACGGTCAAGAAAATATATAAATTCTTGCCTTATTAAAATTTCTTCCACACCTTTCGTTCCATTTGTAATCACTAAAACAAGAAGTTCATTAGCATAAATCAGAGATTGCCCGGGTAAATTTCCTGCCTTAATATAACAAAAATCAGCATGTTGGTGAATCACGTACAGACCCCAAAACTAGTGATGAAGTGATATTTTCCTCGCATAAAATTAAAAGGTTAAAAAAGGAAAAGTAATGTAATGTTAATGTTAGTTTCACCGCAATGATAAACAGGCTCTAAATGTTTAGGGCGTTAAATAGTTTCGTGGATTTTTTTTTCTTTCACTTTCTAATTATTGAACTCAATATCCAAGTTACGACTCGTGGTGCTTCATCATTCAGACAAGTTAATATTCGAGGTCAACAATGAAGTGTTAGGTGAAGGGGGGAGCTGTGTAAGCTGACATTATTAAGAAATGTTATTAAGGTTTTCTTTGTGGAGTAAAATATTAAGTAGATACTCAAGATTGGAGAATTATATGCATTATTAGACAAAAAATTGCTAAGGCAAGAGAGATTTATGACACTAAGGAATTAGAAAATTCTTTTGCTGGTCTAAGATTTGAAATATTTAATTCCACTAAAATTCAACATTGATACGGTATAATCGAATTAAAATAGAATTTTATCCTAAAAGTCAGAGGAAATTATAAATTACACTGAAAAATATTTTATGCAAAAATTAAATAATTACCTATAAAATGCCTTAAAGAATGACTAACATACATTTTCCTGACTAAATCATAAAAGACAACTTCGGCATGTTACAGCAACTACCCACATTATATACTGGTTATGATGTTTATCGTTCACCCAGATGACTCGGGTTCAAAACCCGGCAATGGTCGAAGCAATTCGTTTAAAAATTAAGTCCTGCGTTGCACCAATTAAAATTCATTCGAAAAATTCTAAATAGCTTCCACAGCTGGCGTAGAATCTGGTGTCTTCTATTTTTTATAAATAAAAAAATACTTTTTTTTTTACAGAAAAATTTACAGTAGACTGTAAATTTACCGAATAATTTCTCTTATTTAACAAAATCTGTTTTCTAATCTCTGTAATTATACATAAGACTTAAGATAACAGATTACCAGTAGATTCTCTGTAATTTCGCAGAAAAAAAATTTAAAGTGTTTCTTATAAAGGCAAATTCATTGTTCAGAAATGCGTGTCAAAGTTGGTGATTTAAGCCGATTTTAAGAGACTTAATTCTCAGAGAAAAGTAGTCATCGAGGAGCAATAATTCAAAATGTTACACATTTATAGGAAAGTGGAAAACTCAATTAGATTCCAAAACACTTGAATAGCAATATCCGCAAATTTCACACTTTTGCGTATAACATGACTCCGTTATTGTATAAAAACGAATAACGTTGCTGAATAAGGAGATATTTTTATTTTTGAGAATAGCAAGGCTGTTCAAAAAAATCAAATTGGCTGAATTAATTTTTATTCGTAGGCGCATGGAATTCTCAGGCATACTTATTTAGAAATTCTGAAATGGAACAGAGTTCTCCATTTTTGGATTAAGCCAAAGGATCTTTCATAAAATTCTGTCAAAGCGTGTCGTTGCTAACCGAATTTTCAGGCGCGACAGTCTGAGGAAGGTCGTCATGAGGCAGCAATCCCTTTAACTCAAGATGCAACATATTTATCAAAAAATAGAAAACACTATTAGATTCCAAGTCACTCCAATATTGTTGCATGTCACCTTCATCATGCTTTTTCACTTAAAAATTAGTCCTGTGTGTGTGTCAAAGTTTTACGTCGTTTTGAGGGGAAAAAATTATGATTGTGAGTAAAAGAGTTTAATTATTACAGTAATGATAAACATTGGCTTATTTCAAAGCTACTTCCCCTCTCACCCTCCCCCTCCTTTTCGTTCTGACAATTTTTTTTTTTTTACTATTCACATTCTAGAAGCTGGTTTAATGTTTATATACTTTTAAATTTAGAGTATCATTAATTAATATCAATATTCATTATATTTGAGGTAAAATGTTTTACCGATAAAACTGCATTTTCTAAAGCTCGAAAAAGAAAAATAGATGCTGGCCTCTTTTTCCCTACGTAATGCTAGATAATATTCCATACTATCACTGATATATTAAAATATGGCTAAGAGAGCTGATGCTCCCTAATAACTAGAGGTTAAACTGAATTTCCGCTCTATATTTTTCCTGCCAATTTTTTGTCAGTATTAGCCTATTAGCATCCCAAATTAATTACTTAGCGAACAGAGGCCCTATCTCGTTACAGTCTGTAAGTGTAGCGCGTTGGGAATTGAGGCAGGTAATCAGAAGCGTTAAGAGTAATGAATTTAGGACTTCATTATTATTATCGGATGTGTAATTAAGTAAGCACTGCTTAATATGTAAGCCGCATGCGAGTCAAGCTGAGCTACAACGTAACAGCGTAATCATAGGGCTTTACCTCTGGCACTGCCTTTGTAGTTAGCTATAACAAAAATTTAGAGTTGCATTTTCACTTTTCGAAAATACTTTTTGGGGGTCGTAAAATAAGACTTCTTCATAAAAAGTTATTTTTACGGATATATTTTCTTTCATTCTATTTTCCATTTCACACAATCTATACAAAAATATATGTAAATGTAATGTATATATTGACTATAATACATATAATCCTTAACAACTTTTTTAAAACCTATCTTTATAAAGCTAACATTTTTTAATAATGAAAGTAGTTGAATCCAGTTAAATACGGAAATAGTACTAGCGTCTCGACTGCTACAGCACAATTTATATTTGCTCGATTATATTAATTCAAATACTGCTATAAATGTTATTTTGAACCAATTTTCAGGGCATGAAAGTCCAGAAATCGCAATCCTCCGGTAGTAATAGAATATAAATAGATGATGCAACATTTATTACTAATTATATTATTTCTGATGTCAATATCTATTTTTATATGCACATACAAAATGCCTAACGATGAATGAGGTATCATGCGAAAAGATTTTGAACACGCTTTTGACATAGTACACTAACAGTTATTTAAAACCACGTTGTTTAATTATCAAGAAAGAAATATCATGCATCAAGCCACAGATTATGAAACACTTTAAAATATATTCAGAAAACTAACAAAACTTCACCATTTAATAAGATGAAAGATGATGTATAAGCAAAAAATTCGGAAAATTCATAACACACTTGAAAACCCAATTTCAGCAATTACCATCTATATATTCGGAAAAATATCCAACCACGTTCTTTTGTGCAGTCCTATATATGATCTATAGACTTGCATTATACTACATAGTACACATGAAAAAAAACAGTTAAGATAGAAAACGCATATAACACAGTTGAAAATCCCCCTTCAGCAATTTTCTTCAATAAGCCGAAATGTAGGGGAAACCGGTACACACTTGACCTATGGGCACAGTGGACCACCCCCTAATATTTTATTTATTTAATTTTTTTTAAACTTCTCTTCTATCCTAATAGACAACAGCACTGCACTGATTATTTATAGCCTTCAGAAAACATGTTTTGGTCAGATTGAACTATTTTATCCTGATTGGGTTTTTTGAGCTACTAAAAGTAAAAATTTTCATCATATTTATATATTTTTAGTAAGTAAAGGTTGTAGATAAATATGATAAAACAGCTTTTTTGCAAAGCTAATATACTTCTTTTTATTTAACTTTAAAGTTAATATGTTTAAAAGAAAGCTATAAACAATATTTATATGATTATTTATTGAACTTCAACATGGGGCACGGACCACCCACTCCTGGGGCACAGTGGCCATAAATCCACTCTGCTCCTGTAATGCAGAATGTTCAAAATATTTAAAAATTGCTTATTTTCTATAAAGAAATACTGTTTTAAAGTAGTTATTTAATTGTAAAATAAAGTAAACAAGGAAAAATAACAATTTATTTAACATAGTAAGAAATATTTTGTTTTGTATTTACTGCCTTTGATAAATATAACTGTAGTCTAATTGGTGATGATTCTATTCAAGTAAGATTCATGAGATGCAAATTGAACGGAAATCAGTTTATTTTTCCTGAAACTGTAGATGAATCTGTTGTTGATGTCAAAATGATTTCATAATGTTGCCAGACCCAAAAGTATTTCAGGAAAATTCCAGGCTCAATCTTACTCATAAGTATTTTGGAATTTCATTTGCAAATTTCAATGTGTGCTGATTTTTTTTGTACTTAAGTAATAACTTCAACTAAATTGAAATTGTTCCTGTATTAATCTGTTATTTTCAAATTATAATTAATTTTTTGTTTTTGTTTCAAAATGTTACTTGTAAATTTATATTACTATGTTATTTTCTGGCTATAGGAGAAATAACGAATTAAATTAATGAAAAATAGATATATATTGTATTTCAGATAATACCTAATAGTGGTCCACTGTGCCCCGGTGGGTGGACCAGTGTGCCCCACTTCTGGAGCACACAGTCCACTTTAAGGTGCATATATATATATATATATATATATATATATATATATAAATTAAATTTAACAAGTATTTTAATTATTGTATTGCATTAATTTGATTGAAACACAGTAGTAATACTAATAATTATTTAATTTGATATTTAAATTAATCTCTGAAATCTAAAATATATTTAAGTAATAGTATAAATAATACATTAATTATTTAATAACAAGTCTAAAATATATTTAAGTAGTAGTAACAATATAACATTAATTATTTAATTATAAGTCTATAATATACTAATAAAATGGATATGTAACTAAATATTAATTATGAATAATTATAAAACCAACAGATGGCGACACTTTACGTGTCAGGTAGATGATGAAAATATTAATATTATTATTTTTAATTTAACTATAGAGGGAGCTTTTGCTTGTATATTAATTTTACTTTCAGGAATTAAAATTAGATGGAGTAATTATATATTCACGGATATAATTTTGTAATAAATGTATTATCACCACAATAATTTTGTGTGTTTTTGAATCACTTTGTGTTGGGGTGTCATGGATGGAGTTGTGTTTAAAAAAAATGTGCTCTCAACTTGTCTTTCAAATCATTTCTCTCAACTCGACTGTCAAAATGTAAGATGTGTGCCATGTGGAAGTGGATATTATGCAGAACTTTCTATATTTATTATTCTGGATAATTAATGTGAGTAAAATATTTAATCTACAATTTAAGGGTTCTTATTTCCAATATTATTTCAAACCTGATATATGGTGGTAATTTAGTGAGGTGATTTATAAAGATTTTAGGATAATTGATGTAAGTGAAATACCGGGTGATTATAATTAAAGTTACGATTTCAAAAATCGATAATTTTAAAACTACTGGTCAGAATGACTTGATATTTTAGCAGAACAATCGTGAGGCAATGGAATTTTGTTTGGCGAAGGAAAAAAAAATTGTGCCGATAGATGGCGTTGTCAGGGTAATGTCAGGGGAAAGACCAAAAATGTATTCTTGAACCCTTTCCGGCGCGGAGTAAATTTGTTTGCAAAATGATGAAATAATAGACTGACACCGGAATTTACAAACAAATCCATTAGTAAAAAGAAACTTGCTTATTTTTCTGGTTCTTAATGAAAGGAAAATTTTAATTAAATACCGGGTGATTATAATTAAAGTTACGATTTCAAAAATCGATCATTTTAATTAAAACTACTGGTCAGATTGACTTGATATTTTAGCAGAACAATCGTGAGGCAATGGAATTTTGTTTGGCGAAGGAAAAAAAAAAGTTTCAAAATGTGCCCATAGATGGCGCTGTCTGGGTTCACATTGTCTGAAGATATACAAATTACTAATACGTGACATGCGCACCGCAGACATAGCAACCATAAAAATGCAGAGCAGCAGCTCTTTGCCTGAATGCTTCATCATGACTCTGACTATGAAGGATCGCGCTCTGCTCTTGAAGCTTTTTAATAAGAACGATGACTGTGCACTTACAGCTATTAGGAAGTTTCGGACATTAAAATCCATAAAAAAGGTCCAATAACAACAAATGGTCTGCAAAAAATGATTGCTAAATTCGAAGAGACCGGTTCATTTGACGTTAAACGGGGTAGAGGAAGGAAACCAGTTTCAGCTGCGGCAGTGGAAGATGTGGCTACAGCATTACAGGAACATACTGACAGTGATGCTGGAATCAGCAGTGCAAGGGGGATTGGCCGAATGCTGGATATGCCGAACAGCACGGTGCGTAAAGTCCTACGGAACGTCTTACGCTGTTATCCGTACAAGATAACTCATGTGCAGGAGTTACTTACTACCTGCTGACCTGGAAGCACGTCAATCTTTTGCACTACAATTTCTTGCCCGGATGGAAGTGGACAACGGATGGCCATGGAACATTCTGTGGTCTGACGAAGCCCACTTTCATTTGCAAGGTTCTGTAAATACGCAAAATTGCAGGATATGGGCGACCGAGAATCCGTCCCAGCTACAGCCATTACCTCTTAAGTCTGAAAAGGTCACTGTGTGGTGCGGAATAACGGCAGCGTTTATCGTCGGTCCATTTTTCTTCGAGGAGATCACACCTGCGGGTCCCGTTACCTGCACAGTTACTGGCAAGCGGTATGAAGCAATTTGCGTAACCATGTTCTTCCGGCACTTCAACAGCGTCAGTGTGTGGATCGCATAATATTCATGCAAGATGGCGCTCCTCCGCACATTGCTACTACTGTGAAGCAGCTACTGAGTGATAATTTCGGAGATGATAGGATCATAAGCCGCCATTTTCCAACAACGTGGCCGCCACGTTCCCCCTACTTAAACCCGTGTGATTTCTGGCTTTGGGGGTACCTGAAGAATGTTGTTTATAGCGGGCGGATTCAGAATCTAGCCGACTTGAAGGCAAGCATCACACAACACACCAATTGCATTAGTACAGATACCCTCCGATCTGTTGTGGAGCATGCCGTTTTGCGCTTCCAATTAGTAGCGGAACAAGGCGGAGGGCATATTGAGCAACTTATGCCTTAATAATCAATAAGGTGTTTGTTCCATGAAGCTCTTTTTTTTTTCTTTTTTTGTCATTATCGCTGTCGTCGCTGTAAACACGTAGTCTTGTCTTTTCGCTAATAAATTTTTAGTAAATCTCTGAACTCTATTTTTTTTTTGGCAACATCATTCCTATGTTTAACCCTTTAACGGGCGGTGGTCACAAAAAAGGACACCCAATTTTAATTCTAAAACTGACAAACGGCACCAAGAATATTTAATTAAAATTTTCCTTTCATTAAGAGCCAGAAAATAAACAACTTTCTTTTTACTAATGGATTCGTTTGTAAATTCCGGTGTCAGTCTATTATTTCATCATTTTGCAAACAAATTTACACCGCGCCGGAAAGGGTTCAAGAATACATTTTTGGTCTTTCCCCTGACATTACCCTGACAACGCCATCTATCGGCACAATTTGGAACTATTTTTTTTCCTTCGCCAAACAAAATTCCATTGCCTCACGATTGTTCTGCTAAAATATCAAGTCATTCTGACCAGTAGTTTTAAAATTATCGATTTTTGAAATCGTAACTTTAATTATAATCACCCGGTATATTAAAGATTCTTAATGGTTTATTAATTCCAATTTAAATATTTCCAATTTTAATTTTTCCAATTGCTATCTGGTAATAGTTCAGTATACTTGGTTGATTCTACTGTTCTTAGCATCATGCCAGTAGAATTATGAAATACTGAACTATTTCTTAAAACACATGTGGGTGCAACCGAGCTGACGAGTACATTTGCATGTGTTTATTCATATCCAATTCTTGTTTGGTTCTTTTGTGGTCCAGTTTTCCATGGTATAATGTTCATATTTGATTTATTAATCCATTTGTGTTTTCCTAATTGCAACTCCAATTTATAATTTTTTTTTTCCTTTTCTCTCTTTTTCTTTTTAAATATTATTCAGGTATGAGTAAATTTGGCCAATTACCATTGAAGCACATGCTATGGTAATATTATGATTTCACATGTTAATTATTAGCTATGTGGTATTCTGTTTACACAATATCATTAATTATCTCTTTGTAGATTAATTGGAATGAAATTAGAACTTGATATGTTTTTTGAAATTCATAGGTATTATAATTATATATATGTATATATATATATATTTTTTAATGTATTGAAAACTATGTTCTGAGAAAATTATGATGAATGTATAAAGGTTTAAGGAATATTCAAAAATATTTTCATGCAGATCGGTTTGTTGGTTAAAGAGGAAAAAAAAACTTAACTGAAAAAGTGGTCCACTGTGTACCAGTCTCCCCTACTCTAATTCTTTTGTGCAGCCCTGTGTATGATCTATAGAATTTATACACACCAAGTAATATGCAAAAAATTAATTACATTATTACATTTAAAAACGCATACCACAATTTAATTCATACTTCCAGGAATTATTGCTCATTTACATACTGTAACGGAATCATTTCGTGCATCCCTGTAAATAAACGATAAAAGCTATGCGCACTGTATATTCTGTAGTAATCATCTTGTAGGGTACATCTGTGATGTATATCAAGTTCAATATGTTTGAAATAATGCAACATCATTAAAATACACTGCAAATGATTCCTCCCCCCCCCCATATACCATAATGCAACGGCATTCTTTTAAATACCCCTATAAACGAACTATAAACGCTACACACTTCATTTTCAATAACGAATATACCATAGTATATCTCAATAACATATATCAATTACATTTCAATCTAGCAATATTTAAGCGTTGTTAGAACCATTGTATAGAGTTTTGGGAATGAATTCAGAATTTTCAAAAGTATGACAGTCTTGCATTAAAGTACTGATAGAGTATTTTATAGATTTGTTTATCCGCTTTAACAAGAGAATTACTCTAAGGGATGTGCGACTTAAGAACGTAAGATTTTTATACCTAATGTATCATTAAAAATGTTACAAACATGAGATGTAAATTGGGATCCTAGATCAGATAATAGAACTCCAAATATAGTCATGTAACTAAATAGATAATTTAACAATTTTGAACGCAGAAGTGTTGTTTAGATGGTAGAGTTCAATATGTCGTGAAGCATGATCAATAACAGTTAACATTGATTGACCATTTTTGAAAGTTCTGAGTAAATCGAGATAGTATGTCCCGGATAACTGCAGTGCACTGCAAAAAATAACTGTTGATTTTACAGTATAAAACTGCGCGGTAGCGTATTACTGCTTGCGCGGCAGCGTATTACTGCTTATTTTACTATTTAATACTGTTAATTTTCCGGTATAATACTGGCAGCTGGGGTGCCAGTTTTATACTGTAAAATCAACAGTTATTTTTTGCAGTGCATTTGGTGTGCTCTGATGTTTGGCTTTTCCGATCATTTAAGTAAGAGATACAAAATTTAGCGCATTTTTATACATTCCCTTCCAAATGTATAATGTGACGAGAGAAAGTCGTATGCTTTAGTTTATACAAAATGTGACAGATCTGAAATTGTTAAAACTTTAGCTTTAAGTGAGTAGGGAACAATAATATAGGTATAAGAATCGTTGATTACATTGCTTTCTTTAACATAAGAACCTGAGAATCAGGGATGGAAATGTTTTGACAAGAACTATAATTAAAATTTTCTTAGAGATAACCAGATAATTTACTCTTCCTGCACAAAAATCTCATTAGAAATTTCAAGAACGTCTTTTTCTTTAAATTACTTGTCAACAAAAGTAACACTGTTTTACATTTGGTTTACAATTGAACAAACAAAACATTGGTTTACAATTAACACATTAATTGTAAAACCAATGCTGTTCTGAAAAATCTCGAAGACATAATCTAATCATTATATGAAAAGAAAAATTACAATCCTATGCATCTGGAGATATCATTGGCTATTTTCGATTAAGGAGATTGGTACCTTTTATTTGCCGAAAAAATTAATTTTCCAGTTTGTTTGTTTAAAACGATCTCTATTGTTACAGAACATACTAAAAAAAAAAAAAAAAAAAATGCAAAGGAAGTTTTAAAAGGTTCAAAATTGTTAGAAAAAATAGGGTTTAAATTTAAAAAAAAAAAAAAATTAGTTTTTAAATTTTACCACAAGAATTACATTTTTTCTTGATTAACCCTTCACTGCTGCGACAGAAATTGTCATCTAGCTATTGTGAACGGTCTCTGAGACGGCTTTTTCAAAAGGGAAATAAAAATGTTCGATTTACTCTCAGAATACTTTTTTCTGTACTAAACTTTATGCAACTTTATGTACTATTATAATTAAAATTCACCTATTCAAAAGTCTCTAGCGATAGTACTAGGGCTCAAACGAAACAAAATTTTACTAGAATCTAACTGTGAAATTGAAAAAACCAGTAGTCTGCCAGATCTCTAACAGCATTTAAGAGTTAAATCAATTTCCTTCATAAAACCGCTTAATAATATGTCAAAAACGTATTATAATGTATTCAGATGAAAAAAACGATTGTTCAAATGGTACAAAGTCTCTTTAAATGTGACCTAGTTTTAATTTAAGGTAACTCTAGTTGCCATAACAAAAATATATCGGTTTGTAATCTTCTTTAGTATATAGAGTGATAAACTTTCAAATAAATGCTAACCAAACAAACTCAATTCAACCGTTTCCCTAAGTTGTTTCTCAAACCAAACTAACTCTTAAAAAAAAAAAAAAGTTTAGGAGTTTGCAAAAATAAATTATACAATTTTTTATAACAAATTCAAACACATAGATTCAAATATACTTCATTATTTGCTAAAAGGTTAAATAAAGGAGCAAATAAAACAGTAAAAAAATATATATATATACAAACTGTATTGCATGTTTCGGCTTCCCCGAAGTGAATAGTAGAATTGTAGTATCAAATGTAGAATATTGTCATTTGTCTTGAAAATGACTTCGGTGAAACCGAAACATGGAGACAATAATAGAAGTTTTTTACAATTTTATGTAACACCTTTAAGCAATTAATGAATTATGTTTACTTTTTAGTTTGAGAAATAAATTAAAATGTTAAAAATAAGCACTACATGCGCCATTTCATTCAAAACAAACAAAAAAAAAAAAAATGGTCAAAACAATCAAACTTTTTTCAATGATTATAAAAAACACTGAATAGTTTTCTCGACTCTCCCCACCCAATAAAAAATAAATAAAATAACCAAATACATACATTGAAGAATCCATTGAAAAGTTTTGATCCATTGGAAGTCCGAAAATGTGTCAAATATGATTATGTGAATTTACAAAGTTCACGATTGAAAACATGAAAATCATCACCTAATCTTTCTCAATGGGCATGTTCAAATGGGCATGTTCAGTCATGACCGCAGCCTGAGTTACGTAGGGTAACTCATGGTAACCCGAAGCGTTCAGAGACCGATATCACATGATGTTTTGCGGGTTACTCGTAGCATTCAGAGCCGGAAATAACCCAGACTTCTGGTACAGCGCCTAGAATACATAGTGTGGAAACCGGCTATCCCAGTAATGCTTTAAAAAGTGCTAAAAAATTGTAGCCGATAAATGTGCAACGATGCTGTGCGATAATAGAGCGATCGCAGCGACATCTGCTAGCTCCTTAAATCTTCTTGAAAGTGTAATTCACATATAACTGATTTTGTAGTTAGTTCTTTATCAGATCGGGGAATTAATATTTTACACTCTTCTAAGAGAAAGTCATCCTTTTCATTCTTTGGTACGCTAAATAGGGATAATTTGCTGTTCGTGTATCGAGTATTGCAACCAGGCACAAAACAATGCGTATCACGTTTTTTAGCCATGATCACTATCTTTCATAATTTTAAAGCTTATGAAAATCACTATCTAAGACAGAGGAAACAGGATATAATTTAAGCATTTAAAATAGCATTTACCACCGGCCGAAACGTTTTCTCAATTTTATTCTTTACGTATAACAGGGCTAAGTAGATGTCGCTGCGACCGACATCTTATTCGTTCAGCATCGTTACATTTATCTGATTCAATTTTTTAGTACTATTTTGTAGCCGGTTTCCACACTATTTATTCTAGTCACTGTACTTCTGGTAACACACATTACCTACAGAAGTTTGTTGGGTAAAATGATTACGTGGTTTAGAAACCTGGTTTGTTGATTCTCTTTATAGCTAACTGCAATTGTTAACTATCGTTCTTTATGACTCCTATTGTACACTTGATCCCGATGGCTCCGTTGCTCCGCTTTGTGGAGCTCCCGGATGTGTTTCTGTGTGTTGTAACTTTCCTTGTTTGTGCTATCTCGTCCCTGTATATATTGACGATGACTTATAAGTGTGCGCTTGACGCCAAGCACACAGGTCAGATGTATGTTAATATAATGTCTAATGTACACTTGAGTTCTGACCATTTCACTGGTCTACGTTTAACAGGTCTATGATATACTTGGCCAACATCGCAAGGAGGATTCCTGGAATGATCGCTACGATAAAAATTTAGTGATAGATTGGTTGAAGGAAGTGTTTGTTTGTAAACATGCCCACAACTTTACCCAAAAGCGTTCACAGCCGTTTTAACCCAACTTTATCCTGAGAAACTCATATGATGTTATTCCCCAATTAAACGAGTAATCCGCTTTTCGATCTCTGAACGCGCTGAATAACACCTAAATACATGAAATAATTGTTTTGCCCATAATTCAAATTCAAGTATTTAAAAAAAAAAAAAAAAAAAAAAAAAAAAAAAAAAAAAAAAAGAAAAAAAAAAAAAAACAGATTTTGCAACAGTTAGTGTTAACTGATTCAGTTCATGATTATTCCAGAAAAACTATTGCTCTGATACATATATTTTGCCAATTTGTAATAAAACCTGCCCTAAAGTATCTGTATTAATCTGTTGCATCACAGTATTTTCGAAAATACTAGAGTACCATTATAAAGCTTACATTACAGTTGAAACATTGCGACCACAATAATTTGTATCAATAATCACAAATCCAGAAAGTTTCGTTAGAGATGAAACGCTTTCCTACAAAAACCAATTACTAAATTCTGATAGGTTAGATGCTCGCCACAAGCTCAGTTAGGGCACAGTGCCTAGAATAAATAGTGTGGAAACCGGCTATAAAATAGTACTAAAAAATTTAATCCAATAAATGTACAACGATGCTGAACGATAAGAGGTTGATCGCAGCGACATCTGCTAACTCTTGTTAACGTAAACATTGTATAAGAATCAAACTGAGAAAACGTTTCGGCCGGTGGTAAGCATTTTAAATCTTAAATTATATCCTGTTTTCTCTGACTTAGATAGTGATTTTCATAAGTTTTAAAATGATGAAAAATAGTGATCATGGCTAAAAACATACGCATTGTTTTGTGCATGGTTACAATACTCGATACAAGAACAGCAAACTATCCCTATTTAGCGTACCAAAGGATGAATCTCTGCTAGAAGAGTAGAAAAGATTAAGGCTATAATGTCTTACACTCACGCAGAGTTTTTTTTTTTAATCGGTTATAAAAAGGAAAAAAGTCGCAAAATTTTGGGATTTTTTTCCTTTAATGGTAACCTGGCTATTGTATTAAGTTATTGATTTGGCTCGGGCTTGGAAATCGCGCCAATTAAAAAGTCGCCAAACATCGGTGCGTGAGTTTAACACATCTGTTCCATAATCATATATATTATTTCTCCTGTCAACATCCCTTTTTCTAAGAAAATACGAAAAGTGGAACGACGAATGAGATAGCTTATGAAAGGATTTTGAACAGGATTCTGACATTTCACACTTAACATGTCGTTAAAACATGTTTTTTGATTAAAAATTGCAATTAATTAAAAATTAAATCGGCATTGTTTTCATAAATGAAATGAAAGATTTTACTCAAATCAGTGTTGCCACAAAAATAAATACTGCATTATCAGATGACGTCATCCTATAAAGCAATTAACACGTGGACGGACAGTAGGAACAAGTGAAATTCGAAAATTGACGCTATATGTTTTTGTAATTTTTAGAATATTAGAAGTATAGTTTTACTCTTTCTGCTTAAATAAACTTAATTTTGATTAATTCAGCACCTTTAATTAGGTTGCACTGCTCCCTTCACAACCACGTCAGGGTGGCTAGTGGTCAGGGAACAATACAGTCAAAAAAAGTGATAAACACCATTATATTCTTATAGAAAAATTTATGTTGATTATTCGTTCAAATAATCAATTTGAATTTCTCTATAAGAATATACTGGTAATTATCTTTTTTTTTTTTTTTTTTTTTTTTACTGTATTTTTCCCTGACCACTAGCCACCCTGCACGTGCACACTGAAGCTGCAACTCGTATAACAGGTGGAAAACGAACTTCAACCTAAAAAATTGTTTCCAAAACATGACACTGGGCTTCTATTTGTACGCCGGTATATGCACATTTGTGCTGCTAAATCTGATACAAAAAAAAATCTGAAACAAATCTGATACAAAAAGTGCCAAATAGGAGGAAATGCTTTCATATGAATTCACTAAACGTCTGATTCAGTGTTTCAATTTTTTTTTATAATTCGTTTTTTTTTTTTTTTTCAGTAAAGG
This sequence comes from Maratus michaelseni, assembly GCA_963931845.1. NCBI lineage: Eukaryota > Metazoa > Arthropoda > Arachnida > Araneae > Salticidae > Maratus > Maratus michaelseni. Next base: position 176,051,654 of record OZ007590.1, on the reverse strand, counting down.
GGTCTTGGCAACCTAGAGAAATTACCTTGGCGAGAGAAGAAAATTTGGCAAAAAACTTATACATCACAAGCCATAATCATATATACTATTTCTGTTGTCAACATCCTTTTTTCTAGTATCTTTAACTATATTTTCTGTTTATAAGTGTTTATTCATCAAGTATATTACTCTAGTTTTATTCATTGTATATAAGTGATTATTATTCAAATATAAATTTTCCATTGTTTTATTCATCGTGTATATTTGTATATTATTCGAGTGTAGTATTCATTGCATTACTCATTATAATTAAGTGTATAAATGTTCGGAAAATCTTGCTAACAATTAAATAGTTAAAATAATCAATATAATTGATTATCTAGTAAAATGTAAATATATCAAGTGTACTACCTGTAAATACATAATTGTTACTTTACAATTCATATATTCATTCATCTACTTCTTGCATGGTTAATCATGAGGGCAGACATTTCTTAGGGTTGTCTTTTAAAGAATGGAAAATGTTGTTAAACTTAGAAAATTACTGTTATCATCTTGCAAAGAGCTATTATGTATAATGTGTAAATATTGAAATTTGTAAAACATGTAACTTATATAATTATTGTGTATACATTTTTTTTTTTTTTTTTTTTTTTTTTTTTTTTAAATCTACTTACCTGTAAAAAACTGTAGCTTTAAATATTGTGTATATAATCTATAATATTCAAACATTGTATAAAATCAGGCACACCCTGAATAAATAGGGCTGCCATTTGTGAATTAGAGTTTGTATAATTTACTATAATTTACTTTTCAATTTGTAAATGTTTTCCCATGGCACGCCCTGATAAATAGGGCTGCCACTTATGATTGATGGTGTAAGAAATTTTAGTTAATCCGGAGACGGTAGTGTCGTTTGGACGGTGGAGACCTTCCTGCCTTGAGCTTGGGGCTTGTCCCGATCATATGCCAAAAGCGGATCCTCAAGGCGGGTGACAGACAGACAGCCAGCACATACAAAACATACAACGATGAATGAGGTATCATTCGAAAAGTGTTTGAACAAATTTCTGAGATAGTACACCTACATTTCGTTAAAACGCGTTGTTTGATTAAAAATAAAAAATCAGTTAATTAAAAATTAGTGCTAAAATGTACCAGGAAATAATCTCAAAGATTGCAGTGCAAAAGCTTCGCACGGGTCCTTCTGGTAATATTGGCACAGCATGTCTCTAAAGGGATTTTGTGCCATAAAACCTCATTCAACCAACCTTCTGGTAATAATTAATTTGTAGTATCATGTATGCATACAGCGGAACTAATTCATATGTGTACATGCATTAGTGATTCAGAAATTTCTTTGAATAAAAATTTTCTTATTTTTATCTTATTTTTTTTTCTTTTTTGAGTAATTGGATAAAGCTGTCTGGATTTTTATTTTCACATTTTTGCAAAAACAAATCCTTTTTCCGTTTCATTACTGAAGCGATTTAATTATGATATATAGTTATCCTCTTAAAAGATATTCTGCAGTTTATTTTATGTGAATGCTTGATTATCAACTTATAACTATTCAAAATACATATGATATTTACTAAATTTTTGCAATGCAATGTTTACGTTGAAAAGAGGTAGCAGATGTCGCTGCGATCGCTCCATTATCGTATAGCATCTTTGCACATTTATGGGCTACAAATTTTTAGTACTTTTTAAAGAATTACTGGGATAGCCGGTTTCCATACTATGCATTCTAGGCGCTGTAGTTATAACACGGGTAATAACATTTGATTGCCTGGGACGATTCTGGACAAAATCGAATCGCCAAATATCTTGGCGAGTCTGCCATTAACTCTAACGTAATGCTTATTAACTTGTCTCTTGTCTATATTAAGGAGCCTAGATATATGAGAAAAGGCGACATACTAGGTATAACATTTGACTGCGAGACTATTCTGGACAAACGTGAGCCAAGCATCTTGGCGAGCCTGCTATAATCGCCAAGCAGCTAATGCTTCTAAATATGTCTCATTCGTATAATCGAACTCGTTCAAGGTGAGTATTGCCAAGCTTTGGAATAGAAAATGCCTAGGTTTGCCATAGTTTGGACGAACACGTCTGTCTAAGCACAGTCGGAGCAACACATGTCGCCACTCTCATATAGTGGCACACTAGCTCAGTCAACGAAAGAGACAGGTTACGATGCTTCCACGCGTCTTGGCTGTCACATGATCAGAAAAGGCTAGCTTCCGTCATATTTTGAACTGAAAAGCAGTTAAGATCGGTAGAGTGCAGCGCCTGCGTCCCGAGTCGATGGCAAATTTGTCATGATGAAAATATGGATTTATGATTGTTTAGTAAAGTTGTGGTCACAACGTTACAACTGTAATTTAATCCTTAGCTACAGCGCGCTAGCTCTTTTCAACGTAAACATTGTATTGCAAAAATTTAGTATATATCATATGTATTTTGAACAGTTATAAGTTGATAATGAAGAGAACATACATCTGACTTGTGTGCTTGACATCAAGTGCCCGCTTATAAGTCATCGTCAATATACATGGACGAGATAGCCACAAGGAAATTTACAACACCAGAGAGTTACATCCCGGAGCTCCACAAAGTGTGTGCAATGGAGCTGGCGGGAGTCGAACCCGCCGACCTGTGATAATGAAGAAATGAAATAAAATAAGTTGCAGAATATCTTTTAAGAGGATATCTATAATATGATCATTGCTAAATCGCTTCAGTAATGAAACGGACAAAAAAAATTGTTTTTGCAAAAATGTGAAAATAAAAATCCAGACAGCTTTAGCCTATTACTCAAAAAAAAAAAAAAAAAAAAAAAAAAAAAAAACAGAAGAAGAAAATAATAAGGAAACTTTTATTCAAAGAAATTTTTGAATCACTAATGCGCATACCCATATAAATTAGCTCCGCTAAATAGGGATTAGGTACGCTAAATAGAAATAGTTTGCTGTTCTTGAATCGAGTATTGCAACCAGGCACAAAACAATGCGTATCACGTTTTCTAGCCATGATCACTATCTTACATATTTTTAAAACTTATGAAAATCACTATTTAAGTCAAAGGAAACAAAATATAATTTAAGTATTTAAAATACTTAAACTACAATACTAACGTTTTCTCAATTTGATTCTTATACAATGCTTACGTTGAAAAGAGCTAGCAGATGTCGCTGCGATTGACCTCTTATATTTCAGTATCGCTGTTCATTTATCGGATTCAATATTTTAGTAGAGGAGACTTGGGCAGGGCTACACTACATACCGGGCTTGCTCATTGATTATGATGACGTCACAAAAGGTGGCTGACTAGGAGGAAATACATACAGCGATTGGCACAAAACGATGGGCGCGTTGCTTTGGACCAATCGCTGGTCGCGGTCAGCCACCATTTGTGACGTTTTGAGAGTGAATGAGCAAGCCCGGTATCTAATGTTGCCTTGACTTGGGCGAGTTGATCCCTAGGGAGACTTGATCCCTAGGTCTAAAACCAGGGAAAATCTGCAATTAAGTCTCTGAAACTGGCAACACTAATAAAGTGATTCCTTATCAACAGATCTGACAACAGAATTTCATTCACCCATTTTTATTTCTGTTTTAAGAAAGAAATATCTGATTTCTTACAATCAAACTTCTTTTTCAGTAGGTAGTTTATGTTTCTTATTTTTTGCTAAATATAACTAAATTACTTAAGTTGATTGATATAATTTACTAACGTTCCTTACTTCTCAAATGTCGTTATTTAAATCCAATACAGTTTCTTTACTTTTGATTTAATAATTATTTTTTCAACATATACACATTAGGGACACATGATACCCATTGTATAGGGAGACTTGATCCTGGGGATCAAGTGTCCCCAAAGTTAAGCTAAATTAATGTTAAATTTTATTAACCTCTATTCCTAATTGTGACTTTCAAGTCGCATTTAGACGCCATCAATATTAGTTTGACTGTGGTTATCTTGAATTTAAAATCACTGGCATATACCCCTTAAACAGAAATACTTTTTCTAAAGATGATTTTTTATCATCTTTCGTCACAGATCAACCATTAACCCCAACAAGCAGTAATATAAATACAGTTAAAACAAACATAGTGACTCCAGGAGACATATAAGCCTTCCCTAAAGTTTAATTACCCAAAACGGGAGAATAAAGGATCTTCAAAAATTTTGACAAGCACACCAACTAAAAGACAGATTAAAGAAGAAATACAAGATCGCCAGCTGAATAAAAAACATAAATCAAGAAAAACTCATTTCATCTCAAGAAAGAAAAGTAAAAACACTAAAAATGAAAGCCCCGAATCTTCAGAAAGCGAGGGCAGTTGTAGTGTTCATGATTCAACCAAACCAGATTCACTTGATGAACATTCTGATGAAATCATCGAAAATCCACAAAATTTGTCAATTGATAAAAGTGACTTTGTCATTGCGCGATTTCTAGGAATGAAGAAAATGAGTCATTTGAAAAATTGTAAAGTAGATTTCATCATCTGAATGCAAAATCAATTTTCTAAGAAAAAGAGGACTTAATTCTGAATAACTTATTTATCCAGAACATATTAACATTAGTGTTGTGGGCAATGACGAACATTGTCAAAAAAGTACCTAAACCAGTCATGCTTGGTGGAACTCTTCAAACTGCAACAATTTTAAGATTTACGTTTGACTTTTAAAGCTTTGAAAATGTGTTTTGATCATTAATTTTAGCAATAATAATCATTCATATGGGAAAGGGGGATTTTTACCAAATGTAGA